>CM046445.1:61678036-62095536 GCA_025506515.1 Flaveria trinervia | reverse complement strand
GCTGAAGACAAAGTCTGAAGACAACTGCTGAAGACAAAGTCTAAAGGCAAAGTCTGAAGACAACACTAAAGACAAAGTCTGAAGACAACTACAGAAGACAAAGTCTGAAGGCCAAGTTCTCCAAAAGTTGTCACAACAGCTCAAGTAGTTCTCTTCAGTAGTTATGATGGTTTACATTTCAGTAGTTTGTAATCAGTAGTTTTTTATTATTTAAAACATCTGAAGTTCTTACACTTCAGATGTTATAACTTCAGTAGTTGTAATGTTAGCTTATACTTAGCTTTTAGTGAAGGTGTCCTCAGTTGTTGTGAACATCTTTAGTAGTTTAGTTTACTTTCAGTTGTTTGTATAAATCAGTTAGATGTCACTATCAAGTGACGTCAGCTGATGTCACATTCCTTATAAAAGGAATGTTGACCTAATTTCCTTGAACAGGAAGCTTGTGCATGAATGAAAACATTCTTTTTGCAGAAAACTTTCTCTCTTTATAACCGTTACTATTTGATTGAATATTCATATTATTCTTGCTATAATTTCGTCTAATTCATGTGCTATTCCGCTGCAAATCCTAATCTAATTTATCAAACTAGATCTTGATCCCTTCAAATGGTATGAGAGCAGGTTAATCATTGATCGATTTAACAATTGATCATTGAAACTATTCTTTTGATATCTAAGTTTGATCGAATTAGCAAATTTGCAAGAATTGGTTATAGAGTTTGTTTTTCTATTGCTTCCTGTGAATTAATTTGAGATTCTTCTTGTTTTAAACTGTGTTGTTGAGTTTTTGAGCTAGATATGTTAAAATCTCATTGAACCTGTTTCAATTGGTGAAAATGGCTACATCAATCAATGATCCTCACAATACTGGCTCCTCAACAAGCCTCTAATGCTTCATAGGAGTGAGTACAACATATGGCAACAACGAATGCTCAATCACCAGTCTGTCAACAGTTCAGGTTGTTGGAAATCTATGGTTCATGGACCATAAGAGCCTATGGTGAGTAATCTGGAAACCAATGAAATGGTTTCGAAGAAGAAAGAGCAATACTCAGATGAATATCTGAAACTGTTTGAAATTGATGCTAAAGCCCATGTAATTCTGGCCATGGCACTGCCTAATGAAATCTATTCTGGACTTATGCATCATGAATCTGCTCATGACCTATGGGTTGATTTGAAAGAACAATTTGGAGGAACTGATGAGGTCTTAGCAAACAATAGAGAAATCCTTGCCCAACAATATGAGACATTCTCTTATAGAAAGGGTGAGTCACTGACTAAACAGTTTGAGTGATTCTCTTGTTTGATATCTGAGTTGAAAATGGTTAAACATGAATATACAAATAATGAGATGAACAACATATTTTTCAGATCACTGCCTTAGAGATGGGACACATATACTATTGTCCTACGCTCCAGTGCAAATCTAGAAAATCTATCTCTCACCAACTTCATGGGAAACTGTTAACATTTGAAAGAGAGATAGAACATAAAAGGAAACTGACTTCATCTGGGAAGCTCACTGATGATTTTGTACCAGGGAATACTGCTCTGGTTAGTCATGAGTCAGAATATGCTACATCAGAAAGTTCTTATGATGAGCATATAGATTTCTCTTCAAACAGTGGAGATCATGCTTTTGCTGGTATTGATAGTAATTCAGGATGTAATAGTGACAATCTGTGCTTTTTGATGGATGATTTGAAAGGAATTGTTGATGATGATTTGGAAGAGATGGATATTTTGAGCCAAATGGCATTAGTTAATATCAGATCTCAAAAATTTTACAGAGGGACATGTAGAAAATTCCCTGGTCTCTCTGGAAAAACCAAAGTTGGTTTTGACAAGAGCATGTTGAGGTGTCACAAGTACCATAGACTTGGACATTTTGCAAGAGAGTGTAGATCATCTGGATCTAACTCTTCTGCACCCTTTGTGACCTTTCTAGGCAATAATTCATAAAACAAAGGGCAACATTCTACTAGTTCTGGTCATCATTCACAAATTCAATCATCTATTTTTACATGCTATATCCTTAACCCTGTTTTTACATGCCTCGGTCCAATCAGGTTCTAGTACCTATAGCTCAACAACCACATGCCCTACCTCAGCCTCAACCATCTCAATCAAGTCAACAATCTCAATCTCAATCCCAATCTCAATCACATCAAAGTTTCTTCACTCTTGGAGTTGTTGACTGGAGTATTTTACCAGATGATCTTTCTGGTTATTCTGAACAAGTGTTTTCTGATGCTAGTCAACATGGTGTTGAAAATCCTTTTGGAAATCTTGCTCTTATGGCCCTGGAGTCTACTGATGGTTCATGTTCAAATGCTTCATCATCCCAGGTAGGACAAGTATCTTCTAACGCTAAGGCCAAGTTGTGTTCTGAGTCATGCTAACTGGTTTTGCCTCAATTAGAAAAGCAAATGTACCCTTAATTAATCAAAAACTTGACCTAGAGAAAGTAATTTCCAAAAGAAAAGCTGAGTTTGAGTCTATTTTAAAAAAAAAAGATAATGAGATTTACAAATTAAAATGCCAAATCACTGATGAAAAGGCTAAGGTAGACGTCATTTTAGAAAATCATAAGAGTCTCAAAGAAACACTTGCAGCTACTCAAGTTGAGTGTGAACGCTTGGTAACATCTTGCAAGGGGTTTGAAATGCTTCTCACTAAGCAAATAGCTTCAAATGTGAAGTTTGGGATTGGATATAATCACACTGAACCTCCTACAGATTTTACTCCCAAGACAGGTGTAAAATCTGAAGGTGAAATCAATTCCCAAACCACATCATCATTGTAGGGGTTTTTAACATGTTTATCAAAGCTCATATAATCTTGTTTGTTGAAATAGCAGCGGATTTTATATTTTAAAACATGTTAATAAGATGATTATTAAACCCATTTAGTAAAGAACCCCAAGCCATGGATCATTATACAAAAGCATACAATAAAGAACATAAGATACTTAGATGTATATACAACCTTTGTAGCTTCCTAAAACCCAAAGTTGTGAGCTGTGAAAGATGACTTTGTGGCTGAGTTTTCAACCAAGAAAACCTCAAGGTGTGATACCCCAAGCTTGTCCAAACACCTTCCTTTGCTAGGGCTTGCAACACCAACTTGTAGAGTTCTCCTTTTGTTGAATCTTTTCAGCCAAGAACCCTTCTTTGCAAAGCTGAAAATCCTGATTCTTTTGCTAAAAAAAACGAGATTTTAGAGTGAGAAAGGAGGGAGCTTTTCTTGTGTGTGTGTGAGAGAAAGAGAAGAATGCAAGAGTGTTCAAGTGGTTTGAGTTATTGCATGGCCTTGGAACTAAAAGGGGGCCATCCAAGACAAAAGGGGCGGCCGATTTTTGGCTCCTTTTGTTTCAAATTTTATAAAAAAAATATACACTCTTGCACCCTTATTATGTAAAATTAAACCATTTTAATTTTATATCACTAACACACACACTATTATTTGTCATTGTCTAACTAATTTAAAATGAACAAATAATCCCATATGAAGAAATATATATATATATAAAAACTTGTTCATTGCAAAAGCAATGATTTAGAAAACCCGGTTTCTAAATTGGTGTTTATATTTATTCGTTTGATCTAATCAACAAATAAATATTTGTCGGTGTTTGTTTGGCTTGTTATTGGGTATGACCCGACTTGGATCATATCACACTAGCCACATCAATTTAATATGTATCTTGGGTAGATCAATTCTTTCAATCTCCCACTTGCACAAGATTCATAGAAGTTTGATGCAAGCAGCAAATAACGCCTAGCAATGGTTTGTTATCCCTAATGTATATGACTAAGTGCCATTCAATAACATCATCCTTTTCAAGTACCTTACTTGAATATGTTTTAGGTGAATTAATCATCTATCCTTTTGTTGCAGATGTCATGTTAAATCCAAGAGACACAGAATTGTCATTCTCTGATGATTTAACTTTAACAGGCCTTAGACATCTAACTCTCAACGAATAAGAGGAACAAATTCCATCTTGACTACATACGTCTCTCACAATCACCTCATGTCATACCTCAACTCAGCCTTATGTACTGCCTTTTCAGAACAGCAAAGGACTAAGTCAAAGTACAATACTTGGTGAATATGAAGACCCAATATGTATCTCAGGTCTGAGGATACAATGATATTCGCCTTTACTCAAAATCTCTTATGACTAATCAGAAAGATTCCATGTAGAAATAATTGAGAGCGGGTCAGTCCAATATCTATATCCCATAGACATCAATGAACCTTTGGTAGCAACCTCTTGCTCTATATTCATACCTTATGAATATCAACCAATCCAAGTTCATTATAGTCTTACATTCATAGTTGTTCCCACAAGTATGATCGACTACGGACGTTGAGAATAGTTCATTTATTCACGGATTTAAACATGCTAAAATAGAAGAACAAATGAAATTATAACCTTATAATTAAGTCAAATAACATTAGTTCCAATATCCAAATACAAAATACAACATCAAACCCAGTCACTTGAATATCTAAGTCCCATGGCACAAGCATGACCTTCATGCTTTGCCTTTTCAAGGAGCTTATGAGTGGATCCGCAACGTTTTTATCGGTGTGGACTTTGCGAATACATATCTTTCCTTTTTCAACTTCATCCCTTATGTAGTTGAATCTCTGTTCAATGTGCCGAGACTTTTGATGAGCACGAGGTTCCTTGATTTGAGCAATCGCACCCTCGTTGTCACAAAAGATCTCTAGGGGATCCTGAATGGAAGGGACTACCCCTAGATCGGCTATGAATTTCTTCAGCCATGCAGCTTCCTGTGCTGCCATTGAAGGGGCGACGTATTCTGACTCTGTAGTGGACAACGCTACGACTTCTTGCTTTGAGCTTTTCCAAGATACAACTCCCCCATTCAAAATAAAGATGTACCCCGATTGAGATCGTGAATCATCTCGATCTGTTTGGAAACTCGCATCCGTGTAACCTTTTACAACGAGTTCCTCTTCACCAGACTCGTAGATCAGGAAGATGTCTTTAGTCCTCCTTAGGTAGTTCAGAATGTTCTTGACAGTCATCCAATGACTATCACCAGGATTTTGCTGGTATCTACTTGTCATGCTTAAAGCGCATGACACGTCTGGTCTAGTGCATATCATTGCATACATGATGGATCCTATAGCAGATGCATATGGGATTGCCTTCATTCTATTTTGCTCTTCCTTTGAGCTTGGACATTGAGTCGTACTCAATATTGTCCCTCTCTGAATAGGTACACTACCTTTCTTAGAGTTTTCCATCTTGAACCTTTTCAAGATTTTGTCAATGTATGCACTTTGATTTAAACCAATCAGCCGCCTTGATCTATCTCTATAGATCTTTATTCCCAGAATATAGGTGGCTTTACCAAGATCCTTGATGGAAAAACAACTTCCAAGCCAGGTTTTAACGCCTTCCAAGGTTGGAATGTCATTTCCAAATAGTAGTATGTCATCAACATTCAATACTAGGAAGGTTATTGTGCTCCCACTAGCCTTCTTATACACACAAGCCTCATCGCCGTTTTTGATGAAGCCAAATTTCTTTACTTCATCATCAAAACGGTGATTCCAACTTCTCGATGCTTGTTTCAATCCATGGATTGATTTCTTTAACTTGCATACTTTGTTAGGATGTTTTGGATCGACAAAACCTTCAGGCTGAACCATATAGACATCTTCCTCAAGATATCCATTTAGGAAAGCAGTTTTGACATCCATTTGCCAAATCTCATAATCATAATGAGCTGCTATGGCAAACAATATCCTTATAGACTTAAGCATTGCAACAGGTGAGAAGGTTTCATCATAATCAACCCCTTGAGTTTGAGTGAAACCTTTTGCTACAAGTCTAGCTTTGTAAGTATCCAAGTTTCCATGCATATCGGTCTTCTTCTTGAAAACCCACTTACATCCAACTACTTTGGAATTAAGAGGTGGCACAACAAGTTCCCAAACTTGATTGTCATACATGGATTGCATCTCAACGTTCATGGCCTCAAGCCATTTGTCACAATCCAAATTGGACACTGCATCATGATATGAGGTTGGTTCATCTGAATCTACCACATAGCATCCATCCATGAAAAATCCGTATCTTTCAGGTGGATTACTAGTTCTACCACTTCTATGAACATTTTGTGTGTATTGATCAACCTCTTGATCATCCTCAACATCCTCATGTTGAGTGCTAGTTTCAACCAACGTGCATCGGGTTGTGGTTCTTGATCCTCCTCAAGATCCACTGTTCTACTGCTAGTTCCTTCCATAAGGAACTTTGTTTCTAAGAACTCACCCTTTCTAGCAACAAACACCTTTTGTTCCAGTGGATCATAGAAATAATATCCCATAGAATCTCTAGGATATCAAACAAAGATACACTTGGTGGATAGGACATCTAATTTGTTTGGGGTGGGAGTCTTAACATAAGCCTCACAACCCTAGACCCTTAAGTACAATAGGAATGGAACTCTTCCATGCCATATCTCAAAAGGTGTCTTTTCCACCGTTTTGGTTGGCGCCATATTCAGAATACAGGCTGCGGAGAGCAAAGCGAAACCCCAAAATGATAGAGGTAATGTGCTTCTAGCCATCATAGATCGAACCATATCCAATAGGGTTCGATTCCTCCTCTCAGACACACCATTATGTTGTGGTGTTCCAGGTGGAGTGAGTTGTGAGACAATCCCACAACTCCTAAGATGATCTTGAAAAACATCACTTAGGTATTCACCACCTCTATCGGTGCGGGGAATTTTAATTGACTTGTTGAGTTGATTTTCCACTTCATTCTTGAAGATTTTGAACATTTCAAAAGCTTCATCTATGTGCCTTAATAAGTACACGTACCCATAGCGACTATAATCATCGGTAAAGGTAATGAAGTATCTTTCACCATTCCTAATCATTTATTAGGTATCATCCGAATGTATGATACCTAATAAATCTTTTGCCCTTTCGTTAGTTCCACTAAAGGGTGCCTTAGTCATTTTCCTTGTAAACAAGATTCACATACATCAAATGAATCACATTCATTTGTTTTTAAGAGACCATTCTTTTGAAGTGTTTGTATACGTTTCTTGTTTATATGACCAAGACGGCAATGCCAAAGGTAGGTATCGCTCAAATCTAATTTGAGTCTTTTGGTGGTTGCTTGGTATATTGAGCTATCATATGTTACATTTTCATGAACCAATTCATAAATACCATTACAAGGTATAGCCTTAAAATAAAATACATGATTTAAAGAAACATGAATATCATTGTCAACAAACTTGAAATCATAATCATATTGTCTTAAACGGGAAACAAAAATTATGTTCCTAGTCAAACTAGGAGCATATAATACATTGTTTAAAATAACTTCCAAACCACTTGGAAGCTTCAAAATGTAGTCTCCTTGGGCTTCAACGTGAACCTTTGCACCATTGCCCATGAAGAAACTTATTTCCCCTTTTGCATAATGCTCATTTCTTTTGAACCCCTGCAATAAATTGCAAATGTGAGTTCCACATCCGGTATCTAATACCCATGTGTTAGAAGAAATAACATTTAGCTTAATATGTATCATGTAAATTATACCTGAGGTTTGCCCGGCATCCCTCTTTTCTCTCACCTCTTTGAGATAGACTGGACAATTTCTCATCCAATGCCCTATCTTACTTCATTTGAAGCACGGGTCATTTACAGCAACCTTTTGCTTCTTCTCCTTGGGCTTCGGAGGTTCCGCCCTAACAACCATCTTCCCCTTTCCCCAAATGTGCCCCTTTCCTTTGGCAACAGTTGCCTTAGGAGGGGGTAGAGACCTTCTCCTTCTCCCACCTTCATTAATGGTGAGAACGGGCAAAACCGTTTTACCCATTCCCGCCTCATCTGATTTGAGCATCGAATGAAGTTCATTTATGGTCTTGTCCCATCCGTTCATGTTGTAATTAATGAGGAATGCCTCAAACCTTTTAGTTAGGCCATTAAGGATCAAATCTGTGGCCAACTCCTTTGAGACAGGACAATTTAGCCTTTGAAGGCGATCGATGTGGCTTTTCATCTTAAGAACATAAGATGAAACTGATTGGGATTCCTCCATCCGACATGCATGAAGCGCTCGAACCGTTTCGAAGAGCTCCACTCTAGCTTGTTGCCGGAACGTTTCGCGCAACTGAGTGATCATGTCATAGGCTCCATGGAGCTCATACTCCTTTTGGAGTTCGGGTGTCATACTCGGTAACATTAAGCAACAGACTTGGATGGAGTCTTCCATATATCTAACCCAATTATTATAGGCTTCCACATCCTCCTCGTTAGGTTCATCGGGGATGGGATCATCAAGGATGTAGGCCCGCTTTTCTTGCTTGAGAACAATTCTCAAGTTGCGGTACCAATCCATGAAATTGTTAGGTGTTAGACGATCCCTTTGAAGGATCACCCTAAGGGATTGGTTGTTTTGGTTAGGAACATCAATATTAGCGTTGTTGTTGTCGGCCATCTACAAGATTTTACAAAGTCCATTTTAGTAATCGTTGGTATAATTATATATTTCATTTATTAATACCCTTTATGTCTCATAGACTATTAATAAATAAAATTTTAGCATCCAACGTTATATTTAAATATTGGTTAGGTGACCTTTATCCCATTATTTAAATAAACAAGGTAGTCATAAATGACAATTGCAACCGATTGCAACTTCTAGTGGTATGGGATCGTTTGAACATCTTATGTTTATAACGGCATGTTTATCCCATCAACACCTTTTATAAAACACATTTTAGGTTATCCATTCAATATATTTTATAAATCAAGTCGTCCTACTTACACACACGTATGAGTTTACTACATAAGTGGTTAGGTGACCTTTATCCCACAAACATGGTATTCTCACCTCAAGTTACAAGTTCCCTCAAAGTGGTTAGGTGACCTTTATCCACTAAGAGTTTGCAAGTAACCTAAGTGTTGTGTAAAAGGATGGTGTTTAACTTGTTTTAATTGATGGTTTGTAAATCACATCCAAATATTCAAAACAGCATAACCAAACATTCATATATGCATAACAAAGCATACTAAGTTGAGCACACTTGTTTAGCCAAAACAAGTGTGTCAAAAGGTCTTGTCCTAAGGGTTAAGAACATGACACATGGTTGACAAAACGAACTCCCACTTGAATCCACATTTTCAAGCATCCTCTTTGTCCATCTTTTCTTCAAGTCTTGATCTTGAGCATCCTTACAAAATATGTATCCTAATACATTTTTCTAGTAAAGATAAACTCCTAATCTATTTATTACAAACCATATGAATGAATAGATTACAAAACAAGACTTGAAACAAAAATTAAATAATTACATGCCCAAATGAATATAACATGACAACCAATCATTCAATCCAAATGGTCTAGGCTTTGTTATGCATAATCAACAACAACATGTTCAAACATACACAAGATAATCGATTTTGGCAGCCCCTTAAAGCCCATGTTCTTGGCCAACATAAACCAAGAACAAATGGGTTTAGAACATATAAACAAACACCTAATAATCTAGAGTTTTAAAGATCCTTATATGCATAAAGTAGCATCTTTAAAACACCAAAAGGGGGGCAAAATCCAGCCCTCTAACTCACCGATTTTGGTGTCTAGCACCACAAAACCGTGAACTAGTAAGGGAAAAACATGTATGCATATGTACAAGTGGCTCTTGATGCCATTGTAGGGGTTTTTAACATGTTTATCAAAGCTCATATAATCTTGTTTATATGAAAACGCAGTGGATTTTATATTTTAAAACATGTTAATAAGATGATTATTAAACCCATTTAATAAAGAACCCCAAGCCATGGATCATTATACAAATGCATACAATAAAGAACATAAGATACTTAGATGTATATACAACCTTTGTAGCTTCCTAAAACCCAAAGTTGTGAGCTGTGAAAGATGACTTTGTGGCTGAGTTTTCAACCAAGAAAACCTCAAGGTGTGATACCCCAAGCTTGTACAAACACCTTCCTTTGCTAGGGCTTGCAACACCAACTTGTAGAGGTCTCCTTTTGTTGAATCTTTTCAGCCAAGAACCCTTCTTTGCAAAGCTGAAAATCCTGATTCTTTTGCTAAAAAAAACGAGATTTTAGAGTGAGAAAGGAGGGAGCTTTTCTTGTGTGTGTGTGAGAGAAAGAGAAGAATGCAAGAGTGTTCAAGTGGTTTGAGTTATTGCATGGCCTTGGAACTAAAAGGGGGCCATCCAAGACAAAAGGGGCGGCCGATTTTTTGGCTCCCTTTGTCTCCCTCTTGTTTCAATTTTTATAAAAAAAATATACGCTCTTGCACCCTTATTATGTAAAATTAAACCATTTTAATTTTATTATAGTAACACACACACTATTATTTGTCATTATCTAACTAATTTAAAATGAACAAATAATCCCATATGAAGAAATATATATATAATATATATATAATATATATATATATTATATATATATATATATAAACTTGTTCATTTGCAAAAGCAATGATTTAGAAAACCCGGTTTCTAAATTGGTGTTTATATTTATTTGTTTGATCTAATCAAAAAATAAATATTTGTCGGTGTTTGTTGGCTTGTTATTGGGTATGACCCGACTTGGATCATATCACACTAGCCACATCAATTTAATATGTATCTTGGGCAGATCAATTCTTTCAATCATGTGTCTCGTCCTCAAGTGATAATGTATAATCAGAGGATGAAGTCAGTAATAGTACCTCAGCTAATCATTTTGCTCATCGTCTTACTGCTGATGAACACATGATCAAAGAAAAGTTGAGCACTTTAGGTGTTGTCTCACAAGGTATTCAAAGTACTGAAGAGCAAGTAACAACACTGAAGAATATTTCAAACCAAATGAAACCAAATATGGTTTGACAACTGCTGAAGAGTCTATAAGGAAATCCAATGTACTCATAGAAAACTTCTGAAGAACAAGTCTTCAGTTGTTACAAATCCTTCACTACTTCACATAAGTACTGAGAGGAAGAAAGTACTGAAGAACACACCTTCAGTAGTTTCATATTCTTCAGCAGTTGAACAACAGAACATGAAGAAAAAGCCATGTGAAATATGTGGTTGTTGGACCAAAAGAACCAATGAGCCGGATTAGAAAAACCTTTAAGTCCCACAGACGTCACAACAACTACTGAAGACCACAACAGCTGAAGACAACAGCTGATTACAAAGTCTGAAGACAAGTGCTGAAGACAAAGTCTGAAGACAAGTGCTGAAGACAAAGTCTGAAGACAAGTGCTGAAGACAATGTCTGAAGACAAGTGCTGAAGACAAAGTCTGATGACAAGTGCTGAAGACAAAGTCTAAAGACACAAGTGCTGAAGACAAAGTCTGAAGACACAAGTGCTGAAGACAAAGTCTGAAGACACAAGTGCTGAAGACCAAAGTATCAGACGTTGTCACAACAGCTGAAGAGGTCTTCTTCAGTATTTGTGACGGTTTACCTTTCAGTAGTTTTATGTTTTATCTTTTCAGTAGTTTGACACAACAGCTGAAGAATACTTCTTCAGTTGTCGTGCTCATCAGTAGTTTTATATTTATCAGTAGTTTTGTAAAACGACTTAAGAGCTTGTTCTTTAGTCGTTGTAGTTTGAGTAGTTTCTTATCAGTAGTTTCTTATTTTGTACTTAACACTGATATGTTCTCAGTAGTTGTGAACATTTCAGTAGTTTGTTAAGATTTAGTTATTTTTGTAATAGATCTACCAGTTGTCACTTACCCGTGATAACAGCAGCGATTGCACTCTATATAAGGAGTGTCAACCTAATGTAAAAAACGAATGATTTGATCAGAAATATTTGATATTATCAAAACATTCCTTGTTACAGAAATATATTCTCTTGTTATAACCGTATTTGTTCTTAATGCATACGAGCATCAAATTCTTGCTACAATTTGTCTAATTCTTGTTCATATTCCACTGTGCTACGCTCAATTACATCAAACTTGCGATCACTGATCCTGACAAATGGTATCAGAGCAGGTTAATCATTGATCGATCTAATAGTTGATCATTGAAACTGCTATTCAAGATCCAAGTTTGACTGAATTAGCATTTTTGTGTTTTGCAAGAAACGGTTATAGAGATTGAATTTTCTGTGTTTTCTGGTCATTCATCCTGAGATTTTCTCTTGGTTTTCATTGAGTCTGTTGTGGTCTTTATAAAAACGTTTAAAATCTTGAATTAAATTTTATTTGGACTCAAAATGACTACTCCTTCCAATGATCCTCACAATACTGGTTCCTCAACCAAGCCTCCAATGCTGGTTAGGACTGAGTATAACATATGGTAACGACGAATGCTCCATCACCTGTCTGTTAACAGCGCAGGTTGTTGGACATCAGTGGTACATGGTCCACACAAGCCTATGGTGAATAACCCGGAAACCAATCAAATGGTTCCGAAGAGGAGGGAGCAATACTCAGATGAGGATAAGAAGTTGTTTGAGATTGATGCAAAAGCCCATGGAATTCTGGCCATGGCACTGCCTAATGAAATCTATTATGGGCTAATGCATCATGAAACTGCCCATGACCTCTGGAATGCCTTGAAAGAACAATTTGGAGGAACAGATGAGGTCTTGGCAAATAATAGAGAAATCCTTGCCCAACAATATGAGACATTCTCTCATAGGAAGGGTGAGACACTGACTCAACAGTTCGAGCAGTTCTCTTGTTTGATCTCTGAATTAAAAATGGTCAAACATGAGTACACCAGTAGCCAGATGAATAACAGATTTCTCAGATCACTGCCTGAGAGCTGGGACACATACACTATTGTCCTACGCTCCAGTGCAAATTTGGACAAACTATTTCTCACCCAACTCCATGGGAAATTGCTCACATTTGAGAGAGAGATAGAACAGAAACGAAAACTGTCTTCATCTGGAAAGCTCACTGAAGACTTTGTACCAGGCAACACTGCCTTGGTTGGTCATGAGTTAGAATATGCTTCATCTGAATGCCAGTATGATGAGCATATTGACTTCTCTTCAAACACTTCTGATTCTGCATTTGTGAATGTTGATAGTCAGTTTACTGGATGTAATAATGACAATCTATGCTTCATCATGGATGATCTCAAGGGGATTGCTGATGATGACTTAGAAGAGATGGATATTTTGAGCCAAATGGCCTTGATAATATCAGATCTCAGAAGTTCTACAAAAGAACTGGAAGAAAGTTCCCAGGACTCTCTGGCAAAACCAAAGTTGGTTTTGACAAGAGTAAGTTGAAGTGTCACAAATGCCACAGGCTTGGACACTTTGCTAGAGAATGTAGATCATCTGGATCTAATTCCTCTGCACCTTTTGTGACTTTCCCTGGCAATAGTCAACAACACAGAGGGCAACATCCTGTCAATTGTAGTCATCATTCTCAACCACAATCTCCTACATATTTTGTTCCTCAGGGTCAAATGCCATATCCTTACCCTTGTTATTACATGCCACAGTCAAATCAGGTTCAAGTTCCTATAGTACCACAACGTCATGCACTACCAGAACCTCAACCATCTCAATCTCATCAACCTCCTCAACCTCAACAACACAGCTTCTTCACCCCTGGAGGTGTTGACCGGAGCAGTTTACCGGGTGACATGTCTGGTCATGAACAACTGTTCACAGGTGCTGGTCAACATGGTGGTGATAGTCCTTTTGGGAATCTGGCTCTCATGGCCCTGGAGTCTACTGAGGGTTCCTGCTCAAATGCATCATCTTCACAGGTAACTCAGGTATCTTCAGAGGCTAAAGCCAAGTTATGTTCTGAATCATGCATTGCTGCCTTTGTCTCAATTAGAGAGGCAAATGTAGCATTAATAAATCAAAAACATGAGCTTGAGAAAACCATTCCAAAAGAAAAGCTGAGTTTGAGTCTGCTCTTAATTGTAAAAATGATGAGATTTATAAGCTTAAATGCCAACTAAATGATGAAAAGGCTAAGCTAGAGGTTATTCTGGATGACCAGAGAAATCTAAAAGAAACCCTTGCAGTCACCCAGGTAGAGTGTGATCGATGGGTACAATCATGCAAAGGTTTCGAAATGCTTCTTAGTAAGCAATCTGCTTCAATGTGAAGTTTGGTATTGGTTACAATCACACTGCTCCTCATACAGATTTTGCTTCAAGAGCAGAAGTGAAATCTGATGGAGAAAGCAATAACCAATCCACCTCATCATATGATTCACCTTTTGATAGAGCATCATCAAAAGTTGAAGTCAGCACTAAGCCGTCTCAGAACCCATCAGCTGATATTGATGGTTCTACTGCTGACACTCACATGATAAGAGAGATGATCAACTCAGGAGTTATTTCTGAAAGTCCTGAAAGGACTGGAGAGCAAGATTTAACACCTGAAGTTCAAACTCCAACTAATGACAACACTGAAGAGAAGAAAACTGTCAGTAGAAAGAGTTTGAAGACTACTAAAGAGGAAGTCAAGAAAGCAAATAATGCTTCTAAAGTATTGAAGAGCAAGTCTTCAGTAGTTTCATCCTCTTTAGTTGATGATCATCATAAGATGAAGAAGAAACCATGTGAAGTATGTGGTTTGTTCAATCATCTTACCGATGATTGTTGGTACAAAAGGGGATCCAAACTCAAACATAAAGAAGAAATTCAAGAGAAAATGGCTAAAATTAAAACTGAGTTTGGAGCCACATTTGTATCAGCAACATCAAATCCTGTAACCCTCAAGTCCAAACAAAAATCCAAAAACGAAGGGGTTAAATAGGTAACAGCTGAGATTGCTCAAAAGAAGAAGGTGCAACATAGGAACTTATCAAACTCCAACGCCAACGTGTCTGAAGAGCTGAAAGCCTTATCCCAAAATCACACACAGCTGGTTATGATGGTTCATCATCTATGGGAAGAGTTAACCAATTAGATGTTCCTATGTTGAAACCATAGAAAAGGAGGTCCAAGCCAAAGGATTCCTTTTCTTCACCAGCTTCTTCCACTCAGGCTGTTGTTTCTAACAAACATGTTAGTTTACCATCTGTTGATGAGAACAGGCCCAAGACCAAAAAGGTTTGGGTCTCAAAATCTAACTAATTGTTGTATCTTGCAGGGTTCTTCAACATACCTCAGAGGCATTTGGTATGTAGACAGTGGAGGATCCATGTATATGACACGAAACAGATCACTTCTTAATGACTACTCTCAAGGAAGGAAGGGGTTTGTGTCATTTGGCAATGATGCAAAAGGTTACATCATTGGAAAAGGCTTTGTTTCCAACGGGGAAATAAAGTTTGATGATGTTAACCATGTGGAAAATCTCAAGTACAACCTCTTGAGTATCAGTCAAATGTGTGACAAAGGCCATGTTGCTCTTTTCACCAGTCAGAACTGTCGGATTCTGTCATCCAAAGTTCTAAATTTGATTGATAAGGTGTTCGATGAACACACTCTCCCAAAGGCCAACAGGACAGGAAAGTGTATGCCTTAGATCTTTCCAAGAAAATAGATCTCAAAGGCCATCCTTGCCTATTTTCCAAGGCTTCCCCCCAAGAATCTATTCTATGGCATAGAAGGCTGGGTCATGTTAATCTCAAAAACATGAATCAGCTAATAAACCATGGTTTAGTAAGGGGACTGCCAATGAAGGAGTTCAAGTGTGAAGATAACTGCACTACCTGTTTAAAAGGAAAACAACACAAAGCTTCATTTCCCTCCATAGAAGAACCTAAGCCCACTGCATGCTTACAGCTTATTCACATGGATCTCTTTGGTCCTGTGAAAGTGATGAGTATGGCTAAGAAGAAATACTGTCTGGTAATTATGGATGATTACTCCAGATTTGTACGGACTTTCTTCTTGCATTCAAAGGACGAGGCTGCACAGTCCATTATGAACTTTGTGTTACACGTTTAGAAGCAGTATTCCCTACCAGTTAAGTGTGTGAGGAGTGATAATGGTACTGAATTTAGAAACCACACACTTGATGAGTTTTACTTATCAAAGGGAATCAAGAGGCAGTATAGCATTCCAAGAACTCCTGAGCAAAATGGAGTAGTGGAGAGAAAGAACAAGACCCTTATTGAAGCTGCAAGGTCCATGTTGGCTGATTCTGGACTGCCAATGACTCTTTGGGCTGAAGCTGTCAATACAGCTTGCTATGTACAGAATAGAGTTCTAGTAAATCAGAGGTTGATGAATACTCCATATGAAGTTCTTCATCATTTGGCCCCTCTAATTTCATTCTTCAGAGCATTTGGGTGTCCCTGTTTCATTCTCAACACACGGGATCAACTCCAAAAATTTGATCCTAAGGTGGATGCAGGGTACTTTGTTGGTTATTCATCAACTTGCACAGCATACAGAGTCTTCAACTGCAGAACAAAGATGGTTGAAGAGACTCTACATGTTAAGTTTAATGATCTCCTAAGGACAAGATTCCACAAAGCCCTGTGGAGCTATTTGATTTGGACATACTGCAATATGTTCCTTATCAAACTCCAGCTGTTGCTCCTGTCAACAGTTCACCACCTGGTGGTACTGCTGGTGATGATGATGATGATAGCCGTACTCACCTATTCAAGTTTAGTGATCAACTGCCTGATTCAGGTAGACCTGATGTTCCTGTAGCTCCAGTAGCACCATCCACAACAAATGCTCATGAGATTTCTTCAAATTCAACCTCCTTTGAATTACCATCCACTGATTGGTTTCAAGGAAATGATTCACCATCACCATCTGTTGCTGCTGAACCTGCTGCAAACACTTGCACAGATCTCATTGTGTATCAAGATCTGAAGAATCACCCTATGTCTCAAATCATTGGTGATATCACTGCTGGCGTATCAACAAGAAGTCAATTGTCAAATTTCTGCTTCTATGCTCTTTTTATCAGTCAGCAAGAGCTAAAGAATTATCACATTGCTTTAAAGGACAATGGATGGGTGATGCCATGCAGCTTGAGCTTCTTCAGTTCAAGAAACAGCAAGTGTGGGAACTGGTTCCTCTACCTCCAGGTAAGTGTGCAATAGGCACTAAATGGGTGTTTAGGAATAAAACTGATGAAAATGGGCTTATTGTTAAGAACAAGTCCAGACTAGTTGTTCAGGGGTTTGCACAAGAAGAAGGTATTGATTATGATGAAACCTTTGCCCCTGTAGCCAGACTGGAAGCAATTCGATTGTTTTTAGCTTATGCTACTTATCAAAAACTTAAAGTTTTTCAAATGGATGTCAAAAGTGCATTTTTGTATGGGAAAATTAAAGAAGAGGTTATGTATGTCAACCACCAGGCTTTGAGGACAATAAACATCCTAATTGGGTGTATAAGCTTGATAAGGCTCTTTATGGGTTGAAACAAGCTCCTAGAGCCTGGTATGAGACATTATCAAACTTTCTTCTGGAAAATGATTTCACTAGAGGCTCCATTGATAAGACTTTATTCATTAGAAAGCTGGGCAGCATAATCTACTTGTTCAAATTTATGTTGATGATATTATTTTTGCATCCTCTGATCCTCAGTTGTGTGATGCCTTTACAAAGTTGATGCAACAGAAGTTTGAAATGAGTGCCATGGGAGAATTAGAGTTCTTTCTCGGCTTGCAAATCAAACAAAAGGCTGATGGAAATTTCATTCATCAGTCCAAATACACAAAAATTTTTTCGAAAAGTTTGATTTACAAAACTGTAAGCCCTGTTCTACCCCCATGTGTAGCACCACACAACTGGATACAGATCAGAAAGGTAAAGTGGTTGATGAAACACTTTACAGATGTATGATTGGGTCCTTGATGTATTTAACAGCTTCTAGACCAGATATTATGTTTGCTACAGCTAGATTTCAGGCTGCACCTAAAGAGTCTCATCTGATTGCAGTCAAGAGGATCTTTAGATATTTGCAAGGTACACAATCTCTAGGTTTATGGTATTCCACTAGGCACTCTTGTAAATTAGTGCTTTCTCTGATAGTGACTATGCAGGGTGTAAGTTGACCAGGAAATCAACTTCTGGTGGATGTCAATTCCTAGGCAACTGTTTGATTTCTTGCCAGAGTAAGAAACAAACATCTGTTGCTACATCCACTGCTGAAGCCGAGTACATTGCTGCTGCAAGTTGTACATCCCAAGTACTCTGGCTTCAGAATTCAAACTTTTGGACTATGGCATTACAGAGACTAAGACTCCGTTATAATGGATAGTGCTTCAGCTCTTTGCATTGTCAAAAATCCAGTCCAGCACTCTAGGACCAAACATATAGAAATTAGACATCATTTTATAAGAGAATTTTGAAAAGGGTCTAATTAATCCCATGTTTGTGCCTAGTGCTGATGAGCTTGCAGACATTTTACTAAGCCTTTGGATAGTTCAACTTTCCAAAACCTGGTGTTAAGGCTTGGTATGCTGCAGCTAGAATAAGTGACAACTACTGATGATCTCAGTAATAAGTACTGGTGATCATTGGTAACCATGTCACATATAAGTACTGATGAGTTCTTTCACCTTCAGCAGCTTTTATAACTATTGAAGGCTAAATGCCTCATAAGTACTGAAGTACTTATCTGTTCTAAACATTGATGTAGTTACAACTAGTGATGTAGTTACAACTACTGAAATCAGTACAAACAGATAAGTACTGACGTCCTATGAAACACCTGAAAAGCAGATGCAAAGTCTGATGAGTAAGTGTTGAGGACAGTATAAAACAGCTGAAAAGCTAAGAATTGACGAAAACAGCTGATGAGTAATTTCTCTTCAGTTGTTTCTACAACTGCTGTTCAAAACAACTGAAGCCAAAACCATGTCTTCTGTAGTTTACAACTACTGAAGACTAACACCAAGTCTTCAGCTGTTTACAACAACTGCTGACAAAACCAATGTCTTCAGTAGTTCACAACTACTGATGACTGATACCAAGTCTTTAGTTGTTTCATCACCTAAAGTCAAAACTGTCTTCAGTAGTTTTATAACTACTAATGACTAAATTCGAGACTCAACTGTTTCAACGTCTGACGGTTAATACCACGTCATCAGTAGTTTCAACAACGATGACTCACACCAAAACCCTCAGTTGATTCTATCCCGACCTTTAAATACCTTATCCCACCATCAGAGTTTTTATCTTTGCTCTCAAACCTAACGTTCAAAAAATCTCTACCCTCTCTTCATCAATGGCAACCATGCAATTAAACCACGACACAACTGTGTCGCACATCTCACCAAATCGCCATACTGGACCAAGTTTCACAACGCCATTGATTTAATGGTTCAATCACCCTACAAACGGCGTTTCTGATAAATCCCACCATATATGCCGCATCCCTTAAACACTTCTGGACAAACGTCACTTGGTCTCGAGGAGAACGACACAGAGTCTCTTCAATCGTTTGTCCATGGCCAAAAAGTGGTCATCACTCCAGACACTCTTCGTCAAACCCTTAATCTGCATGATGCCACTTTCCCAACTGGTATCCAAAGGGCACAACAGATCAATCATTGCCCACCATGGATACCAGGGTGACTTGAGTGCATCTACCTTACTGAAGAAACATTTCCACATGCTGAACGTCTCATATTTATATGGTAAATGTATGCCCTGCCTCCAAGACCTCATCATGGGATCAAATGTCCACAAGGTGGCAACAGGTAATGTACTCCATCCTTGAGCAACAACCTTTAAATTTTTCGGAAAATACTATTTTCCGAGCTCAAGGATATGGCTCAAAAACAAACTGCTAACCGTTGGATATTATATCCTCGGTTCATAATGGCCATAATTGCAAACCAGCTTCAAGCTGAGGGACTTGTTGGCCTGGGAGTCCCTGCTATGGCTGTACTGTCTGAAGGATACTCCCGGCACAACTCTGACCAATCACTCAAAATGGCTGCCAAGCTGCGCAAACCCACGCAGCTGGAACCCACAGCCACCACCTCCAAATCAAAAGTCCCCACCAAACCCACTAAAAAGAAAACCAAAGAGGCTACTCAGGGAAATGAGTCCCTGAGGACGCCCCTGCAACACAAACGCAGGCTATATCCACTGGTTATAACCCCCTAGTGGATATAAGGACTCTCCCAGCCACAGCTGCTCAGGATTCCTCTCAAAAGGAGCCTGCAGCAACCACAGAAGGGCTACAAGCAGGAGGTCAGGTAATTCAGCATCTGCTGATGATGACCTGGCTTCTTTTATGACGTTCTTGCCCAGAACACAATCCTAGAGGAGGAAGTCAGTATGCTGCAAAAACTACTTGACCAACTCTCTCAAGGAGAAAGACCATCTGCCACCACATTAACCCAACAGATGGCACCTTCTCTGAAGGTCCCTTAAACACACAGCCACTACAAAATTCTCAGCCACCTGCCTCTGTTTCTGGCACCATTTCTCAGGACCAAAACCCTCCTGAGCAAATGGATGCTATCCTTCAAAATCCCCTATCTCTCATCACACCACAGCTAACCGAATTTGTTATTAAAACTGTTGATGAGAGACTTTCTACTGTCTTACAACCTCTGGTGGAGGATGTACTGCACCAAAACTTTCTGCTACTCATCCCTTGCAACCAATGCACCTAAAAAGGGGGGAGAGTTCAGCAGTGAAAGCTAAAAGAAAGAGGATGGAGAAGGAGAGAAGAAAGAGAAAGATAAAGAGGTGAAAAAAGAGAAGGATTGTGTGTATGAGGCTGAAAAAAGAGAAGGAGAATGTGATTGAGAAGGGAGATGAAATTGAAAAAGTACATGAAAGTCAAAAAGATTTTCATGTCACATACAAGAAAAAGAAGAGTGCTGAGAAAGAGAAGAACTTGAACGAAATGGTTAAAGAGGCTGATGCTGAACACAGCAGATCAATGGACAATATCATTGATCAGCTGTTTAGGCAAGGTTTCAACACTGAAAAGCTGGATTCTGAAATAAGAAGATTAGAGATCGAAGAGATCCAACAAATACCTTGGGAGATCATTGATCGAAGTAAAAGCATGGACCAGGGGCAGCATCTTGGCCATAACCTCCAAGATCTGTTCGTCTGAGGCATACACTAAGGGGTTAGTAGTCGAAGCTTTGAATGAAGCAGGAGCAGGGAACAGGACTGAGCTAGCCAAATACTCAAAAGCAACACTCACCTCCAAAATGCTAACTCAGCCTGTCAACATTCCCTCTCAAAAACAACCACAACCACAACTCACAAAACCAACTCCCTTACCATCTAAACCAACAACCGATGATGCACCTAAGAAGAAGAAGAGAAGGGTGTTGAGGCTAGAAGAAGAAGAAGAGGATGATGTGGAAGAAGATAGGCTGCCTCTGTCTGCAGTCCTAACATTAGCTAAAGCCAAACCCATGCCCATCACTCCCACCTCACAGATGGAAGCTGTGAGAGTAAAGATTGAAGAAGAACAGCAGAAAAAGCTTCATGATGATGAAATGCTCAAAAGCATCGACAAAACTTATGCTGCTTCGTCATCAATAATAAGTATGAAGAAAGAAGCTCTGAGGTTGTACACCCTTGCCAACACATTTCAATATCAGAAGGAAAAGGTGAGAGTATGGCCTGATCCTAGGGTGGCTCATAGGATTGTAAAGAAAGACATTCCTTCGAGATACAAGGGCCAAGTAAAAAGGATCGTAGATGAAGAGATCACAGTGGTCCTTGTAGTATCACCCTGTGAGATTGTAGAAGAATTCAAGAAGGCCTATGAGACTAAACAACCACCCCAAAAGATGTTAGAGAACCGAATTATCAAAAAAGGGGTTAGTCTACAAGAGGCTTGAGAACTTCAAACAAAATGAGCTCAGTCTGTTACTTGAAGGGACTCATCCTGATGAGTTTGCATACAGACAGATTACAACAGTTGAGCTCAAAAATGGTAAACAGGCCAAGTACATCTCAGAGCTGTATGGGCGTGAAGGATGTTTGATAGTGAAGCCGAGAACCTGACCATGAAGAATAAATTATGTTTCTCAGAGCATACACCAGAGAATCCTACAGGCTTATTGGGAAGTGAGTCTCATGGATGGGGGAACATCTCAGTGTCAATTCCCCAATACAGAGCTCCCATCCATACATTGCCAACCAAATCATCAGAGACTCATTTCCAGGCCAGTGCTTATATGGGTCATCTTCTCAACTGATCAAGAAGGAAAAAGACCAACCATTCTGCCAACAATAAGTGGGACCTCAATAAAGTAATGGTTTTGGCTGCATTGGTTCAGGGGGAGTTTGTTGGACCAAAAGAACCAATGAGCCGGATCAGAAAAACCTTTAAGTCCCACAGACGTCACAACAACTACTGAAGACCACAACAGCTGATTACAAAGTCTGAAGAGAGGTGCTGAAGACAAAGTCTAAAGACAAGTGCTGAAGACAAAGTCTGAAGACAAGTGCTGAAGACAAAGTCTGAAGACAAGTGCTGAAGACAAAGTCTGAAGACAAGTGCTGAAGACAAAATCTGAAGACACAAGTGCTGAAGACAAAGTCTGAAGACACAAGTGCTGAAGACAAAGTCTGAAGACACAAGTGCTGAAGACCAAAGTATCAGACGTTGTCACAACAGCTGAAGAGGTCTTCTTCAGTAGTTGTGACGGTTTACCTTACAGTAGTTTTATGTTTTATCTTTTCAGTAGTTTGACACAATAGCTGAAGAATACTTCTTCAGTTGTTGTGCTCATCAGTAGTTTATATTTATGAGTAGTTTTGTTAAACGACTGAAGAGCTTGTTCTTCAGTCATTGTAGTTTCAGTAGTTTCTTATCAGTAGTTTCTTATTTTGTACTTAACACTGATATGTTCTCAGTAGTTGTGAACATTTCAGTAGTTTGTTGAGTTAGTTATTTTTGTAATAGATCTGCCAGTTGTCACTTACCCGTGATAACAACAGCGATTGCACTCTATATAAGGAGTGTCAACCTAATGTAAAAAAAACGAATGATTTGATCAGAAATTTTCGATATTATCAAAACATTCCTTGTTACAAAAATATATTCTCTTGTTATAACCGTATTTGTTCTTAATGCATACGAGCATCAAATTCTTGCTACAATTTGTCTAATTCTTGTTCATATTCCGCTGTGCTACGCTCAATTACATCAAACTTGCGATCACTGATCCTGACAGTGGTCTATTCAATCATCTCACTCATGAATGTTGGTACAGAAAGGGTTCCAAATTTAAAAAAGATAAAATCATTAAAAAGAAAATTCATAAAATGAAAGATGAATTTGAAACCAAGTTTGTGCCACAAACATCTCAAACTGATAAACCAAAGTCTTCACAAAAATCTAAACAGGAGGAAGTGGTTTATCATAAAACAGCTGAAAATATTCCTCAAGGAGTATCAAAACAACAAACTAAGTCTGTGTCTTTCAAAAAGGAGGACATGGTGCGTCACACAAACCAATCAAAAACAAGTACTCATGTGTCTGCTGCACTGAAGGCTTTAACAACCAATCAGACATAACTTGTTATGATGGTTCAACATCTGTTGCGGAGAGTTAACCAAATAGATGTACCTATGATTAAACCACTGAAAAGGAAAACTAAGCCAAAATCAAAGAAATCCTTTTCAACACCATCTCCATTTTCAAAGGCTGTTAATCATGACAAATCAGTTAGTATAAAATCTGTTGATGAGAACAGACCCAAAACCAAAATGGTTTGGGTCTTAAAAGCTAACTAGTTGTTGTGATATATGTAGGGTTCTTCAGCATGCCATAGAAGCATCTGGTATGTGGACAGTGGATGATCTATGCATATGACAGGGAGCAGATCTCTTCTTCATGACTACTCTCAAGGAAAGAAGGGATTTGTATCTTTTGATAATGATGCTAAGGGTTACATCATTGGAAAAGGCTTTGTTTCAAATGGTGAAATAAGGTTTGATGATGTTAACCATGTGGAGAATCTCAAGTACAATTGTTGAGTGTCAGTCAAATGTGTGATAAAGGGCATGTTGCACTTTTCACCAGTCAGAACTATCGGATTCTGTAATTCAATGTTTTGATAATGATTGACAAAATATTGGATGAACATAATCTCCTGAAGGCCAACAGTATTGGAAGAGTATATGCCTTAGACTTATAAAAAAAATTGATCTAAAAGGCCATCCATGTTTGTTCTCCAAGGCCTTTCCTCAGGAATCTAAACTTTAGCACAGAAGGCTTGGTCATGTGAATCTTAGAAACATGAACCAGCTCATCCATCATGGTTTAGTCAGAGGTCTGCCATTAAAGGAGTTCAAATGTGATGACAACTGCTCTGCTTGTTTAAAAGGAAAGAATCATAAAGTATCATTCCCTCCAATAGAAGAACCAAAGTCCACTGCCTGCTTGCAATTACTGCATATGGATCTTTTTGGTCCAGTAAGAGTGATGGGCATCGCAAAGAAAAAATACTGTCTTGTAATTGTGGATGATTAGATTTGTATGGACCTCTTCTTACATTCAAAAAATGAGGCTGGTCAAATTATCATCTACTTTGTGTTGCATGTGGAAAAGCAGTACTCTCTTTCTGTCAAGTGTGTGAGGAGTGATAATGGCACAGAATTTAGAAATCACACACTTGATGAATTCTATTCCTCTAAGGGAATCAAGAGGCAGTTTAGCATTCCATGAACTCCTGAACAAAATGGAGTGGTGGAAAGAAAGAACAGGACCCTTATTGAAGCTGCAAGGTCAATGTTTGCTGATTCTGGTTTGCCACTAACCTTTTGGGCTGAAGCTGTTAACACAGCTTGCTATGTGCAAATAGAGTATTAGTAAATCAAAGGTTAGTGAAGACTCCTTATGAAGTGTTACATCATTTGGCTCCTCTGATTTCCTTCTTTAGAGCATTTGGGTGTCCTTGTTATATTCTCAACACAAAGGATCCACTTCAGAAGTTTGAATCAAAGGTGGATGCACGGTACTTTGTTGGGTATTCATCTACTTGCAAGGCATACAGAGTTTTTAAATGCAGAACAACGATTGTAGAAGAAACCTTGCATGTAAAGTTTAATGAATCTCCAAAGGAGAAAATCCCACAAAACCCTGTGGAGTTATTTGATCTGAACATACTGCAATATGTTCTTTATCAGTCTCCAACTATTGCAGGTTCTATGAATCGATCATCTCCTTCCACTTGTTATCCATCTGTTGGTATAAATACAAGTTTTAGTGATCAACTTCCTGAGTCTACTAAACTTGATGTGCCTATAGCTTCAGCACTTCCATCCACAACAAATGCTGATGAGACATCTAAATCCTCTACTTCATTTGAATTGTCATCTCATATAGGTTTCAAGAATGTGGATCACCATCTATTGCTACTGAATCTCCTACAAACACTTGCACAGATCTTATTGAGTATCAAGAACTGAAGAATCACCCCATGTCTCAGATCATTGATGACATCAATGCTGGTGTTTCAACTAGAAGTCAATTGTCCAATTTTTGATTCTATGCTCTCTTCATCAGTCAGCAAGAGCCAAAGAACTATCATATTGCATTAAGAGACAATGGATGGGTTGAAGCTATGCAACTTGAGCTTCTTTAGTTTCAAAAGCAGCAAGTGTGGGTACTGGTTCCTCTACCCCAAGATAAGTGTGCAATAGGAACTAAATGGGTGTTTAGGAATAAAACTGATGAAAAAGGCCAAATTTTCAAGAACAAGGCCAGACTGGTTGTACAGGGGTTTTCACAAGAAGAAGGTATTGATTATGATGAAAACTTTGCCCCTGTAGCCAGACTAGAGGCAATCACATTGTTTTTAGCTTATGCTGCTTTCCATAATCTCAAAGTTTTTCAAATGGATGTCAAAAGTGCATTCTTATATGGTGTTAGGATCAGTGATCTAAGTTTGATCAATTAGAGTAGATTGCAGCGGAAATTCGAACAATGAATTAGACAATTTAGCAAGAACTCAATTGATATTCAATAGAAAAGCACACGGTTATAGAGAGAGAGAGAGAATTCTGCAAAAGGAATATTTCATTCAAATACTTTCGTGGTGGCTGAATGTCACACGTTACAATTAGGTCAACATTCCTTATATAAGGAATGCGACGTCTGCTGATGTCACTTGATAGTGACATCTAACAGAATTATACAAACAACTGAAACTATGCAAACTACTGAGAATGTTCTCAACAACTGATCATATCTCAAAGAATGCTAAGTATAAAAACATAAAACTACTGATCCAAAACTACTAAAACTATAAACTACTGAAAGGTAAATTACAAGTACTAAAAAAGAAAACCATCACAACTACTAAAGTTAATAACTTCAGCTGTTGTGATAACTACTGATCACTCTGGTCTTCAGTCTTTGTCTTCAGTCTCTGTTCTTCGGACTTTTACTTCAGATGTTGTCTTCAGCTGATAGCTTCAGACTTTGTCTTCAGTACTTTACTTTCAGACTTTGCCTTCAGTAGAAATCTTCAGATCTTGTCTTCAGACCTTCTAATCAGCTGATGTCTTCAGCTGTTGTGATCTTCTTCAGCAGTTGTAATGTTTGTGGGACTTGGAGGTTTTTCTAATCAGGCTCATTGGTTCTTTTAGTCCAACAAACTCCCCCTGAACCAATACAGCCAAAACCTCTAAGTTTCTTGATGATCCCACTTATTCTTTGGCAGGAACACCCTCTTGATCAGCTTCAGAGGTAATCATGTAAGCACAGGCCGGGAAAAGGTTTCTGATCTTTTGATTGGCTAAGTATGGAAGGGAACTCTATCTTGGGTAAACTGGACAAAGATTCTTGTCCCAACCATGAAACCTAATTCCCATTAATGAGTGTGTAAGACTCTCTTGCATAGGCCTCAAGAAGAACAACTTGTTCCTCCTTGGTGAGTTCTTCTGCTTCTCCCTCAAAGAAGAACTCTGGGCCATAATATTCAGACACATATCTTACTGTCTTCTCATTTTTTAACTCAACAGTTGTGATCTCTCTGTATGTGAATTCATCAGGATGAGAGCCTTCTAGCAACAACTGGAGTTCACTCTTTTGAAGATCTTCAAGTCTCTTGTATAACAACCCCTTCTTGATCATTTTGTTCTCAAGTATAGATTGAGGGGTTGTCTTTGAGTTGTGTGCTCTCTTGAATTCTTTTATAATCTCCAAGGGTGAGACTACCATGGCCAACATAATTGCAGCATTCAAAGTCTTTTTCACTTGGCCAAGATATCTACTTGGTATGTTCTTCTTGTGAATTCTGGAACGTACCATGGGGTCTGGCCAAATCCTCACTCTTTCTCTTTGATGTTGGAATGTATGCGTAAGAGTGTACAGCCTCACAGTTTGTTCTTCATTTCTTGAATGGATGAGGATTGAGGGAAGTCCTTGTCAACCATTTAGAGAAATTGCTCATCATGCTGCTTCTGCTGTTCTGCTTCTTTAATCTTCACTTTCACTATTTGCATTTGCAAGTCAGGTGTGATCATCTGTTGACTTCTGGGCTCAGGTGTTTTAAGTTTGAAAACAGCAGAGATTGGCAGACTGTCTTCATTATCATCATCATCTTCTTCTTCTTCTACCCTCAACACCCTTCTCCTCCTTCTGGGTGCATCACTGGGTGTGGTTTGAGGTCGTTTTTGAGGTAATGGAATTGGTTTTGTGGGTTGAGTTGTGAGTGGTTTTGGTTTAGGGATAGGGTTGGCAGGTTTTGGAGTTTGGCCATATCAGTTTGTTTGTAGAGCTGGGCCATATCAGTTTATGAGTTGGAGTTAGGAAGGCTGATCTAGCATTTTTGTGGTAAGTTTGGCTTTGTAGAGCTTGGCCATATCAGTTCTCTTCCCAACACTGCCTCATCCAATGCTTCTATAATTAACTCCTTATTGAATGCTTTAGAAGAACAGATTCTGGGGGTTATTGCCAGAATACTGTCTCTGGTCCATGATTTGATCTCAATCAATGATCTTCCCAAGTATTTTGCAATAAATCTGATCATTATCTCCAACCTTTCCCTATCCATCACACTGTAACTAGCCCATCTTTCTTGTATTTCCTTAACTTCCAGCCTTCTGATCTCAGTGTCTAAAGTGGTTGTATCAAAGCCCTGTCTAAAGAGTTGGTCTATTATTCTGTCCATAGATCCGATGTGAGATTCATGAGCTTCTTTAACCAGATCTTCTAAGGATTTCTCTCCAACAGGCTCTTGTGTTTCAACACTTTTATTTCTTTCATAAGTGATCAGTTGTTTCACCGGTTGTGACAGAGACGTTGGTCCAGAATTGGTGTAAGGAATCGGGGTAGATGGTAGGATTCAAAGGAAAAGCGGTTCGGTATTGGGAATCTAACGTAAGATCGATGGCATTATCAAATTTGTTCCAGAAGGCCGATTCGAAAGGTAGGAAACACAGTTGCGTCTAGGTTTGAGTTTCATAGTCACCTTGTTGAGAGAGAAAAGGATAGAAAACGGCTAATGAAACATTCGGCTATAAGTGCAGGTATTTATAGGTTAAGAAAAAGGCTGAAAAGAAAACAACTGAAAGTGTTGGTGTTGTGAGCAGTTGTATGAAAACAACTGAAGACTTGGTTTTAACTATCAGACATTTGAAAACAACTGAAGACTTGGTTTTGGTCATCAGTAGTTATGAATCTACTGAAAACCATGGTTTTGTCTTCAGGTGTAGAAAACAACTAAGAACTTGGTGTTAGTCATTAGTAGTTGTGAGACTACTCATGACATGGTTTTGTCATCAGTTGTTTAAAGTGAAACAGCAATCTGTGGAAACGACTTAAGAGAAACTTCTCATCAGTAGTTTTCGTCAATTCTTAGCTTTTCAGCTGTTTCATACTGTCCTCAACACTAACTCATCAAACTTTTTAGCTGTTTTCAGTTGTTTCATAGAACATCGGTACTTATCTGTTTTTACTGACATCAATAGTTATAACTACATCAGTAGTTTGTATGTGCATCAGTTTCTTTTAACAGAATGAGTACATATTTGTGACATGTTTACTAATGGTCATTGGTACTTGTTTACTGAGATCTTCAGTAGTTGTCACTTATTCTAGCTGCAGCATACCAAGCCTTAACACGAGGTTTTGGAAAGTTGAACTATCCAAAGGCTTAGTGAATATATCTGCAAGCTCATGAGTACTTGGCACAAACTTTGGATCAATGAGACCTTTTTCAAAACAATTCCTAATAAAATGGTGTCTCATCTCTATATGTTTGGTCCTAGAATGCTGGACTGGATTCTTGACAATACATAGAGCTGAAGCACTATCCATTAACAATGGAGTCTTAGTCTCTGTAATGCCATAATCCAATAATTGGTTCTGAAGCCAGAGTACCTGAGATGTACAACTTGCAGCAGTAATGTACTCTGCTTCAGCAGTGGATGTAGCAACAGATGTTTGTTTCTTACTCTGTCAAGAAATCAAATAGTTGCCTAGGAATTGACATCCACCAGAAGTTGACTTTCTGGTTAACTTACACCCTACACAGTCACTATCAGAAAAAGCAACTAATTTGCAAGAGTGTCCAATGGAATACCAAAGACCTAGAGATTGTGTACCTTGCAGATATCTAAAGATCCTCTTGACTGCAGTCAAATAAGACTCTTAGGAGCAGCCTTAAATCTAGCACAAACACAAGTCGCAAACATAATGTCTGGTCTAGAAGCTGTTATGTATAGCAAGGACCCAATCATACATGTGTAAAGTGTTTCATCAACATCTTTACCTTTCTGATCTACATCCAGTTGTGTGGTGTTGCACAAGGGAGTAGAACAGGGCTTACAGTTTTCACATTTGCACTGGAGCGTAGGACAATGGTATATGTATCCCATCTCTCAGGCAGTGATCTGAGGAATCTGTTGTTCATCTGGCTATTAGTGTATTCATGTTTGACCATTTTCAGCTCAGAGATCAAACATGAAAAACGCTCCAACTGTTGAGTCAGTGTCTCACCCTTCCTATGAGAGAATGTCTCATATTGTTGGGCAAGGATTTCTCTGTTGTTTGCTAAGACCTCATATGTTCCACCAAATTGTTCTTTCAATGCATTCCAGAGGTCTTGAGTAGTTTCATGATGCATAAGCCCATAAGAGATTTTATTCGGCAGTGCCATGGCCAGAATTCCATGTGCTTTAGCATCAATCTCAAACAGTTTTCGATCCTCATATGAGTATTGTTCCTTCTTTTGTGGAACCATTTGGTTGGTTTCCGGATTGTTCACCATAGGCTTGTGTGGACCATGTACCACAGATGTCCAACAACCTCAACTGTGAACAAACAGGTGATGGAGCATTCTTCATTGCCATATGTTATACTCAGTCCTAACCAGCATCGGAGGCTTGGTTGAGGAACCAGTATTGTGAGGGTCATTAGAAGGAGTAGTCATCTTTAGATTCAATCAAATTCAATTAAGTTTTAACCGATTTAGCACAAAACACAACAAACTCAATATGAACCAAGAGAAATCTCAAAGCAAATAACCGAAAGCAGCAGAAATTCAATCTCTATACCAAATCTTGCAAATATACTAATTCGATCAAACTTAGATATCGAAATAGCAGTTTCAATGATCAATTGTTAGATCGATCAATGATTAACCAACTCTGATACCATTTGTTAGGATCAGTGATCTAAATTTGATCAATTAGAATAGATTGCAGTAGAAATTCGAACATTGAATTAGACAATTTAGCAAGAACTCAATTGATATACAATAGAAAAGCACACGGTTATAGAGAAAGTTAGAATTCTGCAAAAGGAATATTTCATTCAAATACTTTCATGGTGGCTAAATGTTACACGTTACAATTAGGTCAACATTCCTTATATAAGGAATGTGATGTCTGCTCATGTCACTTGATAGTGACATCTAACAGAATTATACAAACAATTGAAACTATGCAAAGTACTGACAATATTCTCAACAACTGATCACATCTCAGAGAATGATAAGTATAAAAACATAAAACTGCTGAACTAAAACTAGTGAAACTATAAACCACTGAAAGGTAAATTACAAGTACTGAAAAGGAAAACCATCACAACTACTGATGTTAATAACTTCAGCTGTTGTGACAACTACTGAAGTTAATAACTTCAGCTGTTGTGACAACTACTGATCACTCTGGTCTTCAGTCTTTGTCTTCAGTCTCTGTTCTTCAGACTTTTACTTCAGACGTTGTCTTCAGCTGATAGGTTCAGACTTTATCTTCAGTACTTTACTTTCAGACTTTGTCTTAAGTAGAAATCTTTAGATCTTGTCTTCAGACTTTGTCTTCAGACCTTGTAATCAGCTGATGTCTTTAGTTGTTGTGATCTTCTTGAGCAGTTGTAATGTCTGTGGGACTTAGAGGTTTTTCTGATCAGGCTCATTGGTTCTTTTGGTCCAACATATGGTAAAATAAAAGAAGAAGTTTATGTGTGACAACCACCAGGTTTTGAAGATCATAAACATCCAGATTGGGTGTATAAGCTTGATAAAGCTCTCTATGGGCTAAAACAAACACCCAGAGCCTGGTATGAAACACTGTCTAACATTCTTCTTCAAAATAATTTCACTAGAGGCTCCATAGATAAAACCTTGTTCATTAAGAAAGTAGGCATGCATAAGCTCTTGTTCAAATTTATGTAGATGATATTATTTTTGCATCCTCTGATCCACAGTTGTGTGATGCCTTTACTAAGTTGATGCAACAAAAGTTTGAAATGACTGCCATGGGAGAATTACAGTTCTTTCTGGCTTGCAACTCAAACAAAAGGCTGATGGAACTTTCATTCATCAGGCAAAATATAGAAAGGAGTTATTGAAAAAGTTTGATTTACAAAAGTGTAAGCCCTGTTCTACTCCAATGAGCAGCACCACACAACTGGATGCTGATCAAAAAGGTAAAGCAGTTGATGAAACTCTTTACAGATGTATAATTGGTTCGTTGATGTACCTTACAGCTTCTAGACCAGACATTATGTTTGCTACTTGTGTCTGTGCTAGATTTCAGGCTGCACCTAATGTATCCCATATGATTGCCACCAAAAGGATCTTTAGATATTTGCAAGGAACTCAATCTCTAGGACTTTGGTATTCCACTGGGGACTCTAGCATATTAGTTACTTTCTCTGATAGTGCCTATGCATGGTGTAAATTAACCAGAAAATCAACCTCTGGTGGATGCCAATTTCTAGACAATTGTTTAGTTTCTTAGCAGAGTAAGAAACAAACCTCTGTTGCTACATCCACTGCTGAAGCAGAGTACATTACTACTGCAAGTTGTACATCTCAGGTACTCTGCCTTCAGAATCAATTACTGGATTATGACATTACAGAGACTAAGACTCCTTAACTGATGGATAGTGCTTCAGCTCTTTGTATTGTTAAGAATCCTATCCAGCATTCTAGGACCAAACATATTGAGATCAGACATCATTTTATCAGGGATTGTAATGAAAAATGTCTCATTGATCCAAAGTTTGTTCCTAGTGCTGATGAGCTTGCAGATATATTTACTAAGCCTTTGGATAGTGCAACTTTCCAAAATCTAGTGCTAAGGCTTGGTATGTTGCAGCTTGAATGATTTGACAACTACTGATGATCTCAGCTCACAAGTACTGATGAGCATCAGTATACAGCTCTCAAAAATAAGTACTGAAGTTATTTTATCTTCAGCAGTTTTCATAACTAGTGAAGACTAAATTACTTAAATGTACTGAAGTACTTTATTTCTTGCAAAGTACTGATGTGGTTACAACTACTGAAGTCTGTTCTAACACATAAGTACTGATGACCAATGAAACATCTGAAAATTAGATAATGTGCTGAGTAAGTGTTAAGGTCAAATGAAACAACTGAGATATGTGAATTGAAGACAACAACTGATGAGTAATTTTATTCTTCAATTGTTTCAAACAACTGCTCTTTCATTTCAAAACAACTGAAGCCAAAACCAAGTCTTCAGTAGTTTTCAACTATTGATGACAAACACCAAGTCTTCAGTTGTTTACAACATCTGAAAGTTAACACCATGTCTTCAGTCATTTTCTAACAACTGATGACTAACACCAAACTTTCAGTTGTTTTCTATAAATACCTAACCCTAACTTCAACTTTTCATAAATTGATTTCCAAACGTTCATCTTCCATTAATGGCGACCATGCAAATCAAACCACGACACAACTGTGTTGCCTACTTCACAAAATCGGCCTTTTGGACTAAGTTTGATGATGCCATTGATCTGATGGTTGATTCCCCGTATCGAACTGCTTTTCTTCTGAATCCAACCATCTATCCCGATACCCTTCGCCAATTCTGGACAAATGTCACCATCCATACTGGTGAGGATGATGTCGCGATCACTCTCCAGTCATTTGTAAACTAGAAGAAGGTGGTAGTCACTCCTGCTATCATTCACCAAATGCTAGATCTGAATGATGCCACGTTTGTCACCAAATACCCGAAGGGCACCATTGATCTATCATTCATCAACCATGGATATGCGGGCAACCTAAGTGCTACAACCATTCTGAAGAAGCACTTCCATGATGTTGAACGCCTAATCTTCCACATGATCAATGTTTGCCTTGCCCCCAAAACTTGTTCACGGGATCAAATGTCATCCAGGTTGCAGCAGGAATTGTATTCTATCCTTGAACGCCAAAGCTTAAATTTTTCTTAAATTATATTTTTAGAATTAAAAGATATGGCAATGAAACATGTGACTGACAGATGGCTATTATATCCAAGGTTTCTTATGGCCATAATCATGAATCAGTTACAATCAGATGGTCCTGTTGGTTTCGGAGTCCCTGCTGTGGTAGTTTTGCTAGAGGTATACTCCACGCACAACTCTGAGCCACACCTCAAAGAGGCTGCCAAACTGCTAAAACCCAAGCAGAAGGTACCCACAACCTCATCCTCCACATCCAAAGTCCCCTCCAAACCACATTCCAAACAAACCAAAAGGCTACTCACGGAGTTGAGTCCCCTGATGATGCTCCTGCAACACAAAGGCAGGATGAAACTATGGGAAGTAATCCCCCTGTAGTTTCCAAGACTCTACCAGCTGAAACCGCTCAGGTATCCTCTCAACAGGATCCTGATGCAACCAAAAATGGGGAAACCATATTACTGGAATCTCTCTCACTTGAGAGGATTGTCATTCAAGAGCACCATTCACCCCAGGTGCAATCCTCTTCAGACCTATCTCCCACTGAAGCCACCCCTACAAGCCCAACTGTGGTTATTACACAAGTGCTGACTCAACTACATTCCTCTACCCCTGCCTAGAAACCTATTACCACTGGGAAATCCTCAACAATTGAGGGAGAGGATTATAATGTGGCTGATAACCCACAGCACAGGGATTACAGATTTCAATCTCCTTGTGTAGAGGAGGAGATTAGAACATCTAGTGAGGCTGCCTCTTCTTCTGTTTCAGCACATGATCAGGATGAATATGGTATCATTTGTAAGACCTCACCAGAGGCAACTACCAATGAAGGACATCATCCTGAGGCAGGAAATCCCCAGTTCCAAGAAATAAGGGGACATGTGAATACTGATCTACACTCAGCACATGTTCATCCTGATTTCATCAGGAGGTCAGCTGACTCAGCACAGATTGATGATGACCTGGGCTTTTTCTTTGATGTTCTAGCCCACAATACTATCCTTGAGACTGTGGTATGCAGACTAGAAGCACTGCTTGCAAAAATGTCACAAGAATCAAGTCCATGTGTGCACATTCACCAACAGATGGCAGTTTCTCCTGAAACTATCCCAAACACTAAGCCACTCCTTACAAATTTTCCACCAGCCTCTGCTTCAGGTACCATTTCTCAAGGACAAAACCCCTTTGAGGTAATGGTTGCTGCCTTTCAATCATCCTTACCTCTCATCACTTCCATAATAACAAACACTATACATCAAGCCATTGATGAGAGGCTTTCCTCAAATCTTCAATCCTTAGTGGATGCTATTGTTTCTAAGAGACTTTCTGACATTCACACCCCTAAACCCAATGCAACCAAAAAGGGGGAGTCTAAGTCAGTGAAAGTAGACAAAAGAAAGAGAGTTGAAGAGGAAGAAGAAAAAGAGAAGAAAGAAAAGGAAATATTCACCTACAACAGGAAGAAAAGTTCTGAAAAGACTGAAGGTAAGAAAAAGTTAGAAGAATTGATCAAAGAAGCTGATGAGCAACAAAGCAGATCTATGGATAAGATTATTGAACAACTCTTTAAACAAGGATTTGACACTGCCAAACTTGACTCTGAAATCAGAAGGTTAGAGATTCAAGAGATTGAACAAAGATAGGCAAGTTGGAGTAAGAAAGAAAGGGAAAGGCTGGAAGCTATGGCAAGATTTATATCAAAACATCTGGGAAGATCAATCATTGAAGTAAAGTCATGGTCAAGAGACAGTATTTTGGAGATAACCACCAGAGTCTGTTCTTTTGATGTATTTAACAAAGGATTGATTATAGAAGCTCTTGATGAAGCTAGTGCTGGGAAAAGGACTCATATGGCAAATCCAAAGCTTCACTTACATCCAAGATGCTAGAGCAGCCTGCACAATAACTCAAACCAAAACAACCACCCTCACAACCCTAAAAACCAACTCCTTTACCCAATAACCTACTCAACCCACTACCAATGATGCACGTAAGAGGAAAAGAAGGGTGTTGAGGATGGAAGAAGAAGAAGATGATGATGAGGATGATAGTCTGCCAATCTCTGTTGTTCTCAAAATAAAGATGCCTGAGCCCAGGAGTCAACCAACAACAATCACACCTGACTTCCAAAGGCAAATGGTAAAAGATAAACTTGAAGAAGAAGAACAATACAAAGAACATGATGAGCAGCTGTTAAGGATGATTGATAAAGAGTTTCCCAAGTCTTCATCCATACAAGCTATGAAGAAACATGCTCAGAGGTTGTATGCTCTCAGATTTACATTTCAATATCAGAAACAGAGAGTGAGAATTTGGCCTGACCCCAGAGTAAGTGACAGAATTCATAGAAAGAAAATTCCAAGCAGATACAATGGCAAAGTAAAGAAGACTGTAGATGCTGTGATAATGCTGGCCATTGTAATGTCACCCTGGGAAATCCTTGATGACATCAAGAGAGCTTACAAGTCTAAGATGACTCCACAAACTTTACTAGAAAACAAAATGGTAAAAAAGGGGTTAATCTACAGGAAGCTTGAAGAAATAAGAAGAAATGAGCTCCAGTTGTTGCTTGAAGGCACTCATCCTGATGAGTTTGCATACAGAGAAATAAATATTGTGGAGCTGAAGAATGGAAAGCATATTAAGTACTTATCAGAGTACTATGGGCCTGAGTTCTTCTTTGAAAGTGGAGCTGAAGAACTCACAATGGAAGAAGAAGTTGTTTTCCTTGAGGCCTATGTCAGAGAGTCTTACAGACTTATTATTAGGAAGTAGGTTTCATGGATGAGGTAATAGCTCTATGTCCAATTCCCCAAGACAGAGTTCCCATTCATCTTCTGCCAATCAAACCTTCTAAACTCTTCCCTGGCCTGAGCTTATATTGAAGATTTCTGAGCTGATCCAGATATTGTTTGTGACAATAAGTGGGACCTCAATAATTTTAAAGGTTTTGGCTGCATTGGTTCAGGGGGAGTTTGTTGAACCAAAAGAACCAATGAGCTAGATCAGAAAAACCTTTAAGTCCCATAGACATCAAAACAACTGAAGTGGTCTACAAACAGCTGAAGACAAAGTTTGAAGACAAAGTCTGAAGACAAAGTCTGAAGACAAAGTCTAAAGACAACTACTGAAGAAAAGGTCTGAAGACAAAGTCTAAAGACAAAGTCTGAAGACAACTGCGGAAGACAAAGTCTGATGTCCAAGTTCTCAGAAGTTGTCACCACAGCTGAAGTAGTTCTCTTCAGTAGTTGTGATGGTTTACATTTCAGTAGTTTGTAATCAGTAGGTTTATATTATGTAAAACATCTAAAGTTCTTACACTTCAGATGTTATAACTTCAGTAGTTGTAATGTTAGCTTATACTTAGCTTTTAGTGAAGGTTTCCTCAGTTATTGTGGACATCTTCAGTAGTTTAGTTTACTTTCAGTTGTTTGTATAAATCAGTTAGATGTCACTATCAAGTGACGTCAGCTCATGTCACATTCCTTATAAAAGGAATATTGACCTAATTTCCTTGAATGGGAAGCTTGTGCATTAATGAAAACATTCTTTTTGCAGAAAAATTTCTCTCTCTATAACCGTTACTGTTTGATTGCATATTCATATTATTCTTGCTATAATTTCGTCTAATTCGTGTGCTATTCCGCTGCAAATCCTAATGTAATTGATCAAACTAGATCTCGATCCCTTCAATACATACATACATACATACATACATACATACATACATACATACATACATACATACATACATACATATATATATATACACATATATTGTAAGGCCCCGTTCCCGGGACACTTACAGCTGGTAAATCATTGCACATAATACATACATTTTCATCTATCTTTCAAAAATATTGCAGCAGAAACATTCAAAAATGACATCTCATTTCATCATAAAAACTCTTGCAAAATAATACATGGTTAATCAGTTACAAAATACATTGTTGCATTACATCACAAAAGCCCTATATAAATGGATGCCATCCAAAAGAGCTGAGTAGCCTCGCAGTGCCATCCTCAGCAACATTACCTGCCAAATTGAAACACCTCAAAGTCAGTGTTGCTCAGTGAGTTCTAGTTTTATAATAAAACATACTTTTCTTTCATTAAAACTGTTATTTTCTTTCATGCGATCATAGATCGTACGTACACATAGATAATAGTTATTATCTTCTTCATTCGTTCAATCATCTTTACATCTTTTCTTGCACATTTGATATCTTCCTTACCAATACCTCGTGCTACACACCAAAGTATATGGCTACTGGGGCGAAGTCTATAAATAGATAGCTAAACATGGTGCCGCGGTACAAGGGGTAAGCGGTACAGGTTCTATACAATGGTCGATCACAAAGAAAGACCCCGATATGCATCCTCCCGGGGTAGCGAACACACACACTGTTGGGCTAACACCTTATAATTGGCGTCTCCCAATATCTAATGCTTGCAAGACTTTCATTACTTTCTGCATTCATTAATGCACGCATTCATCATGTTCCACTTTTCATTATCTTCCACTTTACGTTACATAATACTTTCATTTCATTCATTAACATTCAATGCGAAGCCACGAGAAAGATAAACATACATCATGACAAGGAACATAACATGCACAGTCGTCAACATCTTTCAAAGCAACATCATACAGAGCAACATCATCATCATCATGACCAACATACTATCCAAGGCCTCAACAGTCTTCCTACATGAACTTACGAGAACTTTTACGTAAAAACTTACATCTGCACTCTCCCCCGAAAGTCAGAAGTTAAACTACGCTTTTCCTCGGGTGCAATAGCCCTATTCGGGCATATGGACACCCTTCAGTCGCATGGCCCACATGCGACTGAACATCATGTGAATGGACCAATGCGGATGAACACCTAATCATGCGAATGGATCTCATGCGGGTGAAGCTAATGCGGATGAGCACTTATGCGACTGGACTCTCAGTCGTGCGAATGAACCTAAGTCGTGCGAATTAACCCAAATCATGCGAATGAACCCTCAATCGCTCCCCAATCGGCCGTATGGCCTCTATTAGGTCGCCTAGCCCTAGCTGGTGCAAAATGCAGTTCATCCTGAACCTAATCTGCCATTTTCGACCTCCAAGCTCATCTAAACCCATTCTAAGCCCAAATCAACCATCATAAACCTTAGGATTGCATACCACAACACCATTGAAGCACACACAAGCTCAAAAGCAAGGCTCAAATGAAGCATACACATACCCACACATGCACAAACACGTCAAACACACACACACACACTCAAAAACCCGAATTTTACATGTGTTCCAGCCCTAAATCATTCAAAAACATGTAAACTAGGGGTCCTAGAACTCACACAAATGACCACAACGAGAAGAGCTTCGATTTGACTCGCTACATGATGATTTCGAGCTTGAATCTACCCGAACCAACCTTGAGACCACTTTTTCTTCCATCTTTCTCTCAAATCCGAAAATGGTGAGTGTGGGGGAGGGTGTGGGTTGCCTTCCCCCTTTTATACCCCCACTTATCAAAGTTTCTTCCTGTTGGCGAGTTTGGTCCCTCTACTTTGGACTTTATTTCTTTTTCTTCTTTCGTCGGCTTCAAAATAATAAATAACCGGGTGTTACATATATAGTACATACATACATACATACATGCACACATACATGCATGCATGCATACATACATACATACATACATACATACATACATACATACATACATATATATACATATATATATATATACACATACTATAATGCACCGAGTAAAGTCTAAGCAAGCCTAATAATTAAAATGGGCTTAGACGAGATAATTTAATGTAGAATAGACTGAGTTAAGTTTTCGGGTTATGTGTCTCGCGAGTTAAAGGTCCCGAGAACACCCGAATCGTTCTTATTGATGTAAACCCGGATTCTAGGGCTTGGGGTTTTTGAAAGTGGCAAAGAATCGCCCAAAATTCACGTTTTTGTGTAGATAACATGTAAGAAGCTTGTATATAGCTTATTGGGTGATAAACTAAGGTTTTGAATGTAGAAGATTGAAGTTTTGGGTCAAAGATATTGTGGCTCGTAATTTTCAGCACGTTTTGTGAAATTAAGGGTTCATCCGGTAAAAATGCGTAGTGGTCCGTCGAAACTATGAAATCTTCATGCAAAACTATAGTTTCCCACGTAGTTTCGCAGCCATGGTTATCCAATGAAACTTGGGTGAAACAGGCAGCGAAGATGCCAACAAAACTATCAGGGAAGATGCCAGTGAAATTATCAACGAAACTGTTGGCGAACTAACAGCGAAACTGTTAGCGAAACTGCTGATCTGGCAGTGAAATTAGCAGCGAAATTAGATAGAAATTAACTCCTTTGAGTGTTAACTTATCTGCAGGTTGTGTTGCTAAATCAATATTTCAGATTCATTGAGCTTGGATCTTTGAATTCATTACTTTCAAATCAAAAGATCATGATTAAGATGGGTGGACATGTGTGAATCAAAGAATAAAGAGATGGATAATAATAATGTTATGATTTCATTAATGTTGATAAACAAGTAATAATGTGAATCTTAGATGGCTGGTGAAATAGAACCCACCCAAAGGAGAGGATTTCTCCTTGGATGGTGATTTACACCATGAGAAACACACACAAAAGAACCACACTTGCAAAAATGCACTAGTGGGTCTATTTATATTTATATTACATCATGACTTAATTTTGACTTTTCTTGTTGTCTTGATGTTAACTTTGTCTTGTATTTGTTTTCTTTTGATAATCAACTTGGTCTCTCAACGTATACAATGAGATCTTCAGTTGGCTGTAATTATTATTTGATAAGCTTTAGTTTATTCCATTGTTGAACCCCAACAATACTCCCCCTAAACTGATACTTGCCAAAGATTGAATTTGAAGATCTTCTCTTCACTGATGTTCTCATACAATCCAATGATGTTCTCCCCCTCATATTAAGGTCCTCCTAATATATCTCTGACAAAGGTTATAATCTCTTGAGAATACTTCTTGTTTTTATTGTAATGAACTTGGTCTTTGAACTTGTATAATGAGATTTTTAGTTGGCTGTAATTATGATTGGTTATGCTTTAGTTAATTTCATTGTTGAACCCCAACAATACTCCACCTCATCTCATGCTTGCCAAACCTTGAATTTGAAGATCTTCTCTGTCACATGTCTTCTTAATCAACTGATGTTCTTGCAAAATTCACTGATATTCTCCCCCTCAGATTAAGCTCCTCTTAATATATTTCTGACAAATATTAGAATCTCTTTAGATATTTCTTGATATTGGATATGGTTTGTATCACTCTTGGATTACAGTTCATATCACAACTCAAAGATTAGAATGTATTAGGCATATGGTGAGGCTTTGAACATCAATAAACTACATGAGAAACATGAATCAATGTTGAACACCATTCCACTCTTTTGAAACAACTTGATAAATGACATTCTTGAGATAATGAGTACTCCGTTGATTAAAGTCCGGCTAACTGTCTGCTTAGTAGTGAGACATGAGTGCAAAATATCATAAAAAATGTGAGCCCAAGTATTTCAAAAAGGGCATCTGATAGTTGTACAAGTCCCTAGATGAATGTGTGAAAAAGTGACCAAAGTTGATTTCTATACCTTTTTTTGCTTTCATGATCAAAATGGGCGTGCCTGTTCGTTGCAATCATCCATATTCATGTTTTTCTTTTCTTTTTGAAGTCCTGTTCATCAGCTGTTCATAAGCATTTCTTGCAACACATCCGCATTTCATTGTTAATTCATCTGCATTTGTTTGCAAGGAATCCTCATTTGATTTCAATGCATCCGCATTTGATTTCATAGCATCCGCGTTTGTGCTTAAAATACCCACATTTGTTTACATGTCAACCGCATTTGTGACAAGGCATCCGCATTTGTTGCCAAGTCATCCGCATTTGCTGACAAGTCATCAACATTTGTGTATAATACATCCACATTTATGGATAACACGACTGCATTTTATCAAGCTTCATCTGCATTGTTTTCAAACTTGAACAAAAATGATTTCACACTACAGTGCAGGTCGGGAAATTAGAAGTTGCTTCCATTTCTTCATCTTTTCTTTGGTTTTAATTATAATCGTGTTCAATTGCATCGAATTTCAAGGAATAATCCAGAGAATGATTATATTTCTTCAAATCGTACCATATTAGAACAGATCTGATGATTTTTCTTCTTGATTTTGAGATGAAGAGATAGGTTTTCTATTTTTATGATAATCTTGTTCAAATGCATCGTTTGAAGGAATAATCATGAACATGTTCACGATTCTTCAAATGTACCATAGTTGAATAGATTTGTTGGTTTTTTTCTGATTTTAGGTATGAGCAGATAGGTTTCTAATGAACAGGGACTTTCTTCTTCATTTTACTTTTTTTATTCATTGTTCTTGACATCATTAAAGATTTAATCAGATCTGAAAACTACATAAATCTAGCAACCAACAGCTCAGATACCATTTTGCTAAATCAATATTTCACATTCATTGAGCTTGGATCATAGGATTCATCACTTTCACATCTAAAAATCGAGATTAAGATGGGTGGACTTATGTGAATCAAAGAACAAAGAGATGGTTAATAATAATAATTATGATTTCATTGATGTTGATAACAAGTTACAATGAGAATCATAGATGGCTCGTGAAATCAAACCCACCCAAAGGAGAGGATTTCTACTTGGATGGTGATTCACACCATGAGAACACACACAAAAGAACCACACTTGGAAAAATGCACTAGTGGGTCTATTTATACTAATATTACTTCATGACCTAATTTTGACTTTTCTTGTTGTCTTGATGTTGACTTTGTCTTGTATTTGTTTTCCGCTAATAATCAATTTGGTCTCTAAACTTGTACAATGAGATCTTCAATTGGCTGAATTTATTATTTGTTAAGCTTTAGTTGATTCAATTGTTGAACTCCAACATTTGTAGTGCGACCCTTCTTTTGAAAGCTTGATTGAGAAGCTACTCATCGAGTACAGGTGAGTTCTAATTCCCTTAAATATATGATTTATATGACCAAGATTTTAAGGAGTTTTAACCGGAACATCTATTTTTCTATAACAATATGTATTATATAAATGTTCTAAAATAAAAATTTTGCGCGTTGACCTGCCAGCCCGGGCCTAACCAGTGGCGCTGCCCCTAGGACCCCGCTGTCATGGGTTGCCGCCCCCCAACCCCCGCTGTCCCACGGAGGACCAGTTATATTTTATGATGACTTATGCTTGTTGTGCATGTGTATGCTTTTGTGAATATATGATGCATGATGTTTTTGATGCATGGTTTTTATAATGATGTGTGATGGTATATGTTATGTATGATGATGCGTGGTTGTTGATTCATATGTACCTAGTTTACAGTCTTAATGTAATATGTCTGTCATGTCCTTTATGTAAATGAAATATATGAGTTGAATGAAACGAATTATGTGGTTATTGATCTTAATGTTTAATGTTTGAGTGTATGATGTAGTGTTTATAATTTATTAACGCATATTGAACCAACTATATAGGTTTGTGGTTGTTTGAATAGATCTAAGTCAAGTAATGATTGTGAAACATATTCAAACTTAGTCATATGAAGTTCTCATGCGAATGGCCCGTCCTAATGGACCATACGCATGAACAAATTCATGCTAATGAACCAGTCGCACAAATGAACCAGGAAACTAGATCAGTCACACAATTGTGACATTAGATTGACGGAGTCACACGACTGAATACTCAGTGTGCGAATGGATCAACCGCATGACTCAGTCGCACGACTGAACCATGCAAATGGTTCAGTCGCACGGATGAGTAACCCTAACCTATAAATACCACTTAATTCTGAAATAAAAAAGACATTGAAGAATTCGACTCTTACATGTACCCTAGCCGTTCAAAACATCCAAGAAAGCCAGTCCAAGTTCATAGATCGTTGTTGATCAATTCCTATTCGTTCTTAACGTTTAGATTAATCTCACTGATTTCCGGCATACGACAATTAGGGTTCTTGAGAAATTCGTGTTTTTGCGTCAAAATACCTTAAACTTTCGAATTCTCATGATTCAGCAGCTTCAGTCGCACGATTGACTCAATCGCACGACTAAATTCATGCGCATCCCTCATACACATGATTAGACTCATTCGTACATTCATTCGTACGACTGAACTGTCTATTCGCACTGTTCATCCGCACCTGCCCATCCGCACGATTGATTCATTCGCATTGGTTCATTCGCATATTTAAGCCATTTGCATTATTCAATTACACTAGCTGTCCAATCCCACACCTTCATTCGCATAAGTAAAATAGTTTTGTTCCAATGTATAATGCTGATAGTAATGGAGAATCAATATTCAGCATTCACCGCAGGAAGGGACTCTAGGATTCAAAATCTGTTGCTTCTAGAAAATGAAGTGGGAAATTATAACAAGCCCCCTAAGCTTATAATGTTAGATGATTACCCAAAATGGAAGCAAAGATTTGAGATTTACTTAAATGGAGTATATCCCAATCTGTGGGACTCAACAGAGACAAGATATAGTATGACTGTAGGTGCAGATGGAGTCAAATTGAACTTAAGCGGTATGACTGACGGACAAAAGGTAAAGTACAATGCAGAGAAAGAAAATATATGCATTGTTGACTCAGTCAATTCCTAAGTACATCTTCCATCAATTTTCAGAGAACAAGCAAGCTAAGAAGCTGTGGGGTGCATTGGAAATAAGGTATGAAGGAAATGCATCGTTAAAAGCTCTGAAGGCTAAAGCGTTGAAGAAGGAGTTTGACACCTTCTCGTAAATGGGAAAAGAGAGCTTGGACGATGTCATTGATCGATTCTACCACCTCATGAGAGAGCTGCACACTCATGGAGTCACTACGTCTATGGAAGACGAAGTTTCAAACTTTGCAGAGAGGTTGCTCGAGAAGTGAAGTTCGTTTGTTTCCAACCTCAATCAGAATCATATGCTAGCGAAGTTAGACATCAACGACTTCATTCTGAAACTGCGGGAGGAAGAGTTGAGGATGAAGTACAGGACCCATAAGTCTTCATATGATCAGAATCCGGCACTGTACAACTCAAGTCCACAAGCCAAAACGACTGGAGGAGCACTTCAAATGGCATTTGTGTCGAGATCAACTAGTCCATCTAAAGATGCTACTTCAGGATCTTAAGCATGAGGGTGGTTTGGTACCCAATACATTGCACCTGCAGCAAATGCTACAGAACTGAAGACCGAGAATCTCTGGAATGTGACAGTAGAGGTAGCAAAGGAGCACATGGATCTCTTAGCAACTGTTGTCCACTCTTATGATGGGCTAGATGCTCGAAAAATTGGGAACTGCCATCTGGTACATGAGGACTACGAGCAGGTAGATGAGATAGAGTTAGAAAGAATGGACATCATGTGGGCCTTAGCAAGTGCTGTTCGGAGAGCAAAGAAGTTTGTCAAGAAGACCGGACAGAATCTGATTACCACTAAGAACACAACTTTTGGTTTGACAAGACAAAAGTTACTTGCTTTAACTATGGGGAAAAGGAGCACTTCAAACTTGAATGTGTGAAGCCCAAGAAGATTGGAAATGGGAATCCATTCTCATCTTTCACTCGTCAGGATAAGCCCACAAGCAGTCCTACTTCGTCAAGCGAGGATCCTAAAGCCTTAACAGCTCATGATGAAGACGAACAAGATTGGAGCTTCCGGTTAGTGTCTTTGGGAGAATCCAACATCGCTAGTGTTGAGGATCTAGATGACGACTCAGCAAGCAAAGGTGATATTGCCGTGGAACTTGTGATGTCAAATGTTGATAAAACTATAACAATAGTTGGTCACCTGCCTGAAGAAGGGACAAGTCCGATCCAGAATCACCAGAACTAGAGAAGTCACACACTACTTTGATGGCTCATTCAACCTCACCCTCTTAGGTAAGTACCACTACTCAACTTTTCAATAATCATGCTTGTTCGGGTTGTAAAAAATTTAGGGAAAGCATTGATATGAAATTTGCTAGGTTATTAGACCATAATGATAATTTAGTAAAGGACTTACAATTGTGCACTGAAGCCAATAGAGTCTTAAAACAAAATGAGCACAACTATAAAGAAAAGAAAGAACTCTTGAATAAACAACTTAGGGAAACTAAAGTTGTAGCCTTTAACCAAACTAATGACATTAAGTTCTATCGAAACTCCCTAGAAGACACTTAGAAACAAAAAGCTGTTTTGGAAGTAGAAGTAAATTCATTAAAACAAAAACTGCATAGTTGGACAAGTTCTTGTCACATTGTCCAACACTTAGTGAGAGAGCGCAACAAAGGGGAGGGTTTGGGATATAAAGTGGTACCACCACCACATGAGACCTTGATGAATAACAATAGTAAACAAATAAATAATAACCCAATCAAGGATCATGTGGTGTCCACTCCTCTTGTAAGTGATCCAGATTCCACATGTAAACTAAATGAATCTATCACTAAACAAAAGGATGCCACTTCAAATTCAAAAGGTAAAATGGCTTGTGTTAATCTGGACGAACAATTAGAAAAGGTTAAAATAAAGTCTGGTTCAACAAAATCTATTTCTGAACCAAGAAATACCAAACAAATTAACCTATCACGTGCTACATATCTAAGTCCAAATACACAAAATTGAAAAGATGTTAACGATGTCCAAACAATTAATTTTGTTAAACAAGATAAAACATCTAAACAAGAAGTGTCAAAACCCAAACAGAATAAAGTCACTCGTGTGTCACATACTTCTCCACAGAAACAGTTAAATTCTCAAGTTGAAAGCAGATCATGCTACAACTATGGAAAGTATGGGCACATAGCGTCTTATTGTCCTTATTATCAGACACCAAAGAAAAAGATTGAACTTTATGACACTAAAACAAGCTCTCCTAAAAGAAGCTCCATGACTCCACCAAAAAGAGTTAGTGAACCTAAAGTTCAAACTATCAGCCAGTCGTCTGTTTATCACAAACAGACGTTACACAAAGCTGGCTTATGGAAAGAAAAGTCTATGTCTGGTAATTAGAACAATAAGACAAATGATCTTCCCTTACCCTGTAATGGACAATGGGTAGAATTTTTGATGTATGATGCCCTTGGGACACCCAAGCCGGTTAAGGGTGTTCGCTATAGTGTTGAAATAACACTTGGATTGTAGATAGCGGAGAATCAAGGCACATGACTGGAAACTGGGCACTCCTATTAGACGTCAAACAAATCAAACGAGGTCATGTTTCTGTTGCTGAAACAAAGGAGGGTACATCACAGCTCAAGGGGAAGTAGGGAACCAGAAAGTTAAGGTTGACAAGGTAAAGTATGTTTAACAACTTTCGAATAATTTGCTTTTGCTTCCCAAATATGTGACACGGGATTTAAGGTAGTTTTCGACAATAAGAACTGCTATGTCCTAAAAAGAACTATGTGATTCCATCGGAGCAAATATTAATGTCAGCCACAAGATATAATGACCTTTATGTCTTGGATCTATCAAAGGCCTCCAGAACGGATCATCAAGTTCAGTGCTTCTTGTCAAAAGCTAATGAGAAGGATTCTGTATCCTGGCATAGGAGAATAGGGCACATCAATCCACGGAAGATGAACCACTTGATTCAAAATGATCTAGTGCGAGGAGTCAATGTCAAGAACTTCCAACTCCCGGATTTCTATGTCGCCTGCAAGAAAGGCAAACAGATAAAGAAGTCTCATAAGGGAAAGAAGGTTGATTCTATAGAACTGCCTCTTGAGCTTCTTCACATGGATCTGTTTGGTCCAGTTAGCACAAGAAGCATTGCTGGCAACTTATACTGCTATCTACTTACAAATGACTACTCAAGATTCTCTTGGGTGGGTTTCTGAAATCAAAATCAAAAACATCTGAGCCATTCAAAGAATTGGTAACTACACTGGAGTCTCTCTACAAGCTGAACGTAAGACAAGTACGCTCAGACAACAAAACCGAGTTCAAGAACCAATGGATGGAGGCTTTCTGCAAAGAAAAGGGAATTATGCACCAGTTCACTTCCGCTTACACTCCATAGATGAACGAGGTTGCTAAAAGAAAGAATCGTAGCTTAATAGAGACATCACACACAATGCTAGTAGACTCGAAACTGCCTATCCAATTTTGGAATGAGGCAGTCGCCAATGTGTGTTACACGTTAAATCGAGTTCTCATGGTAAAACGTCATGGAAAGACATGTTATGAGTTACTTCAACGACGTAAATCAAATCTGTAGTATCTCGAACCGTTTGGAGCACCATGCACGTTGCTGAAGAAAACTCAGGAAGGGAAGTTTAGCGAGAAGGCTGAAGAGGTCATCCTTCTAGGATACAACATATTAAATAAAAGAGTTTACGACAATTCAACGGGTCATGTAGTGGTGTGGTGTAACGTTGATGTTCAAAGATACACCACCCCTCCTGCTGGAAAAGGACCCGCCTTCTTTTTCGACTATGATGGATTCTTCAAGACCTTCAACATCCCTCTCACCACTTCTGATGATGATTTTGCAGCCAAAAGATTTATGATGTCTTAAACACACCTTCACAGGACTCTACATCATCTGGCTCACAAGGTGAATCACCTACCCACTTAGGGGGAGCACTCGAGGTAAGTGACTCTTCCTCTGATGATATAGTAGTGGAGAATGATCAGGACGCTGAGGAACAATAGGTTTCTACTACAGCAAGTCCACAAGCATCTAACATTGATGCCTCTGAGTCTTCGAAACCTCACAATCCCACCGCCTCAGATACGGAACCAAATGTTCATAATCTTGATTCAGAGGTAGTTGTTCCCACCACTCCTGGATCACACCTAAATGTCAATCATCCTCAGGATAATGTCATTGGGGATGTCAGATCAGGAGTTCAGACAAGATATAAGCTGTATTCAGCTGATTAAGCCTCGGTAATGGAAAAAAAGGGGTATCTTCATCATGGTGCTTTCCGCTGTTTTGTGTCTCAGTTTGAGCCAAAATACGTCAGTGAAGCCCTAAATGATGAGGCATGGGTGAGTGCCATGCAAGAACAACTTCCTCAGTTTAAGAAGTTAGGTGTATGGACACTGGTAGATAGACCTAAAGCTGCTAAAGTCATTGGCACCAAGTGGGTCTTCAAATGTAAGAAAGATGACCAAGGTGTCATCATGAGGAACAAGGCTCAACTTGTAGTTCAAGGATTTTGACAAGTCGAGGGAATTGATTACAATGAAGTATTTGCACCTGTGGCAAGAATGGAAGCCATCCGTATCTTCCAAGCCTATGCCTGTTACATGAAGATTAAAGTCTATCAATTGGATGTAAATAGTGTATTTCTTCATGGTGAAATCCGGGAAACAGTGTATGTTAGTCAACCCAAAGGATTTGAGGATCCATATCATTAAGACAGAGTTTAAAAGCTGGATAAGGCTCTATATGGGCTTCAGCAAGCCCCGAGAGCATGGTATGAAAACTCTCAATTCACCAGGTGAAACACAGATTTCGCAGAGTTGTAATTGACTATACATTGTTCATCAAAAAAAAGGATGGTGATCTGCTGCTGGTTCAGATTTATGTTGACGACATAATCTTCGGTTGCAAGGAAGAAGAATTATGTAAAGAATTTGAAGCAGCAATGATGGCAGAATTTGAAATGAGTGGCATGGGAGAGATGAAGTTCTTTCTCGGGTTACAGTGGATCAAACACCAAAGGGGATATTTCTACATTAGACCAAGTATGTAGGGGATATTCTCAGTCAGTTTGACATGGAGAATGCTTCCGCAGCCAGGACTCCACTTGCTACAAATCATGATGTAGCACCCGATGAGAATGGTGATCTAGTTAATGCCACCATGTACCGAGGAATGATTGGATCCCTCACGTACCTCACTGCCTCAAGACTTGATATTATGTATGCAACATGTCTTTGTTCAAGATATTAGGCAAAACCAAAAGTTAACCATCTTATTAAGGTCAAAAGGATATGTCATTATCTGAAAGGTACACAAACACTTAGGTTGTGGTATCCTCATGATGATGACTTCGAGCTTATCACGTACAGTGACTCGGATTATGGCGGCTGCAAGATTAGTCACGTGGCAGCGTAAGAAGCAGACATCAGTTGTGTTCTCAACTTGTGAAGTTGAATATGTTCTTGTGGCAAGCTACTGTTCTCAAATCATCTGGATTCAATAGCAGATGTGGGACTATGGTTTGAAATATTCTAACATCCCTATATTTGGGCATAATTCTGCTGCAATAGCCGTTACTAAAAATCCTGTCCAACATCATAAGACCAAACACATCGGCATTAAATATCACTTTATACGTGATTGTTTTGAAAAGAATCTAATCGATGTTGTTAAAATAAATACGGATTTTCAACGCGCTGGCCTCTATACAAAAGCCTTTGAAAAACCACGTTTTCAATATTTGTTAGAGGTCAACGACGTTAAAAAGAAAAGTGATGTAATTCCAGAAGATGAACAGGTCTAGTCCGATGCGTCAGGTCCATATTATTTTATTTCCTTTATTCTACTTTATACAATTTCATTTATTTTATTGATTTCAGTTCTTCGCCTATTAAAATCCTAAAAACACAAATCGTTTACGGTTTTAGAATTTTAGTGGGAGAATAGGTTAGGTTAGTATTAAAAAACGAGGGAGAACGACATGCAAGCTAATAGAAATAAGATCGTCTCTAAGATATCGATTCAATGACTATGGAAAATGATAGTACATAGTAACAAAGCTTTTGGGACCTTAAAATTTAAGTTGAACTAGATGCGAAATTCAAAGTATAAGTCTGAGTAGTCTAAGCAAAAATAAAAAGAAAAATGATAGTAAAACTAGTTGCTACTAAGGTAACACGGAGAAAGTAGACCTAGAGGTTGCTAGATCATTTGATGATGTGTTGGTAGATTCAACACAATAGATAAGTAGACCTCATTGGTGATCTCAAGATCAAACTAAGTTGTTCAACAAGCTGTGGGTTATCATCTTATCCCTGGTTAACACAATCAACTATTGGATTCTATGTGCCCAAGACACATAGAACATTGATGCGGTTAGTATGTCATGATCCAAGTCGGGTTATACCCAATAACAAGCTTTGCAATCACCAACAATTATTTAATTAATGATTTGATCATGTAATTAAATAATAACACCAAATTTAAAAAAAAATGGGTTTTCTAAATGAGTTGCATATGAGATTGAACAATTTATATGGATACTTTGTTCATAAATATTATTTGTAATGTTATTTAAGTTATGTAAATAACATCAAATAATTAGTGAGTGTGTATGTATTATTCTTATAAAAGGATGATTGTCTGAACAACTTTTATAAAATAACTTGTTAATGTGTTATATTTGTGTTTTTCAATTTTGGGGGGAAAAAGCAAAACCTTTAGAGTTTCTGCCGCCCTTGGGGTTGGCTCTCTCTTGGTTTTGTTAGATAGCTTGAAAAAATACACACATTAGCAAGACTGTCACTCAATCTCATTCTCTCTCCCACATGCAAACACAAAAGAACTCTCTCTTCTCCTCTCTCCTTTTACGGATATAGCAGCAGCAGGAGTGGGTGTTTTGTGTTGTTCTTGGTGTTCTTCTCCCTAACAAGAAGGTGCTTGCAAGGAGGCTTGGGGTATACAAGCTTGAGGGATCCTCTTTTGGAGCCTTGGACGAGATTTTGAGCATTCATCATCCTTCTTCTCTTGGTCGATTTAGCTGCTGGAAGGAGGTAGTTTGGCAGCTTGTTTGTTGTCACATTATGAATGTTTTATGTGTTTATATAGCTTGGTTATTCACATATTAAAGATCCTTTTGATTTGGGTTTATTTTTCCATCTTAAAACATCATTTAGAACATGAAATTTTTAGCTTATTAACGTGTTATAAAGCTATACTTCCGCTGCGTTTTTCAGAAAGTTTAAAGTGTTAAACTTGTTTTCTTGTGTTCTATCAAACCCATCAATGGCATCAAGAGCCGGTTATGTGGACAACTTGCTTGTTCTTAGTCTTTAAAATTGGTTTTAAAGAAGTATTATCACTTATTATAGGCTGATTTTGGGCTGCTATTTTATATGAATGATTTCCCAAACTTTCAAGGTCATATCACACATGCTAGTGATTAGACCTTGAAAGATATATATTATGAAGTGTTGATTGTTTGGACAATGTTTAAAACCCAAAATTTCAGTTTATGTTTGCTGAAATTTGGTGGTTTTAAGCGGGGTTTCATTATATGTTTGGATGATATGATCATTGGATGTTAGTATGCATAACCTAGCCTTTGGCCTTTTGATTTGGATGATTGGAATAGTTGGTTTTATTCATTAAATTGGGTTGTAATATTTATGTTTATTATTTGGGTTGTAATAATTTGTTCATTTGGTTATGTAATTAATACATTAGGTGCATTTCTTTTATTAGAAAAATGTATTAGGATACAATTTGTAAAAGGAAGATGCACAAGATCAAGACCCAAAGATGGACATCAAAGACATGGAACTTGAAGCACATGGATGCAAGTTCAAGTGGGGGTCTATGATGACCTCAATTTTGTGTTGATTTCAACCCTTAGGAAAGACCTTATGATGACACTTGTGATGGCAAACAAGTGTTGTCAACTTAGTGGCTATGGTTATCCACTCATGTTTGTATGTTTATGCTTGTTTGATTGTTTGGTTGATATTTTGTCATTCATTACAAACTCATTAACAAAACTTTACAAGCTGAAAATTGGTAGTTCTTAATCATTAAAAGTAATAAAAGGTTATTAAAATGATTTAATGATTTTAAAGATTAAAATTGTTTTAATCAAAGGACCATAGGGTACCTTGTATTTGAAAGCATGCAAATACAAGTACGTAGAGTTTTCTGAAACTTGTATTATGAAATCTCTAAAATTTTAAAAACAAGATCAACACCGTCCTTTTACACAACACTTGAGTCACTTGGGAACTCTTAGTGGGATAAAGGTCACCTAACCATTTTGAGGGAACTTGCGATTTGAGGTGAGAATGCCTTATTTGTGGGATAAAGGTCACCTAACCACTTATTTTGGCAAACTCACACATAGGTGTAAGTAGGGTATCTTGATTTGCAAACCATGTCAAATGGATCACCTACCGTGTGGTTTCCAAATGGTGTTGATGAGATTAACATGCCAACTTTACATATGATGTTTCAAGTCGATCCCATATTTCTAGAAGTTGCAAATGGTTGCAATCGTCAAACGTTGACCACCTTATTAATTTAAATAGCGGGATAAAGGTCACCTAACCACAAATTAAATGTAATGTTGGGTTCTAGAATTTAATATAAAATAACCTTAAAATGCATTAATTATTAAAAATAACAATATCGAAAATACTAAAATAGATCTTTGTTAATATTGTAGATAGCCACCAACAATGAAGATCACGATAACTCATCCGCGTCCAACCAATCATTACGAGCGATCCTCCAAAAGGAACATCTAAATCATAACAACTTTATTGATTGGTATCGAAACTTGAGAATCGTTCTCAAGCAACAGAGGATGATGAGGAGGCCTACAACGATTGGCTCAAGTACACTGAGGACTCTGTCCAAGTGTCTTGTCTCATGCTAGAGAGCATGACTCCGGATCTCCAAAAGGAGTATGAACATCACGGAGCTTACGACATGATAACCCAGCTAAAAGAAACGTTCCAAACGCAATCAAGGGTTGAGCGCTTCGAAACAATTTGAGCACTCCATGCATGTCCTATGGACGACAACCAATCTATTTCATCTTATGTATTTAAGATGAAAAGTCATATTGACCGTCTTGAGAGGCTTAATTGTCCTGTCTCAAAGGAATTGGCCACGGATTTGATCCTTAATGGCCTTACCAAGAAGTTCGAGACATTCGTGTTGAACTACAACATGAATGCTTGGGACAAAAGCATTGGTGAGCTTCACTCAATGCTTAAAACGGCCGAGGCGGCCATGGGTAAAAGGGTTTTACCCGTTCTCACGATCAATGAAGGTGGGAACAAGAAAAGGCCTCATCCCACACCCAAGGCAAAGGTTGCCAAGGGTAAGGACCCGTGTGGGGAAAAGGGAAAGGGGTGGCAAGGGTGCCACCCAAATCAGAAGAGAAGAAGCAAAAGGTTGCTACCAATGACCCATGCTTCAAGTGTGGGGAGATTGGACATTGGGCAAGAAATTGTCCTGTCCATCTCCAAGAGTTGAAAGCTAAGAGGGATGACGGGCAGACCTCAGGTACAATATACATGATTCATATTGATCTTAATGTTACATCTTCAAACACATGGGTATTAGATATCGGATGTGGAACTCATATTTGCAATTTGTTGCAGGGGTTCAAAAGAAGTAGGGACTTCAATCAAGGGGATGTTAGCCTCTTCATGGGCAATGGACCAAAGTCCAAGTTGAAACTTGTGCGGACTACATCTTGAACTTCCAAGTGGCTTGGATGTTATTTTGAAGAATGTTTTGTATGCTCCTAGTTTGACTAGGAACATTATTTCTATATCCCAATTAAGACTTTATGATTATGTATTATCTTTTGTTAAAAATGATATTCATGTTTCTTTAAATGATATGTTCTATTTTAAAGTTATACCCATTAATGGTATTCATGAATTGGTTCATGAAAATACTTTAAATAGTTCATTGTACCAAACTAGCACCAAGAAACTCAAGTTGGATTTGAGTGATACCTATCTTTGGCATTGTCGTCTTGGTCATATAAACAAGAAACGTATACAACACTTCAAAAGAATGGTCTTTTAAAAACAAATGAATGTGATTCATTTGGTGTGTGTGAATCTTGTTTACAAGGTAAAATGACTAAGGCACCCTTTAGTGGAACTAATGAAAGGGCAAAAGATTTATTAGGAATCATACATTCGGATGTATGTGGTCCTTTTAAGCCAATGACTAGGAATGGTGAAAGATACTTCATTACCTTTACCGACGATTATAGTCGTTATGGGTATGTGTACTTATTAAGGAACAAAGATGAAGCTTTTGAAATGTTCAAAATCTCAAGAATGAGGTGGAAAATCAACTCAACAACTCAATTAAAGTTCTCCATACCGATAGAGGAGGTGAATACCTAAGTGATGCTTTCCAAGATCATCTTAGGAGTTGTGGGATTGTCTCACAACTCACTCCACCTGGAACACCACAACACAATGGTGTGTCTGAGAGGAGGAATCGAACCTTATTGGATATGGTCTGATCTATGATGGCTAGAAGCACATTACCTCTATCATTTTGGGGTTTCGCTTTGCTCTCCGCGGCCCGTATTCTAAATATGGCCCCAACCAAAAAGGTGGAAAGGACACCTTTTGAGATATGGCATGGAAGAGTTCCATCCCTATCATACTTAAGGGTCTGGGGTTGTGAGGCTTATGTTAAGACTCCCCCCCCCAAACAAATTAGAAGTCCGATCCACCAAGTGTATCTTTATTGGATATCCTAGAGATTCTATGGGATATTATTTCTATGATCCACTCGAACAAAAGGTGTTTGTTGCCAGAAAGGGTGAGTTCTTAGAAGCAAAGTTCCTTATGGAAGGAACTAGCAGTAGAACAGTGGATCTTGAGGATGATCAAGAACCACAACCCGATGCACGTTTGGTTGAAACTAGCACTCAACATGAGGTGTTGAGGTTGATCAAGTGGTTGATCAATACACATAAAACGTTTGTAGAAGTGGTAGAATAAGTTATCCACCTAAAAGATACGGATTTTTCATGGATGGATGCTATGTGGCAGATTTAGATAAAGCAACCACATACCATGATGTAGTGTCCAATTTGGATTGTGACAAATGTCTTGAGGCCATGAACGTTGAGATGCAATCCATGTATGACAATCAAGTATGGGAACTTGTTGTACCACCTCTTAATTCCAAGGTAGTTTGAAGTAAGTGGGTTTTCATGAAGAAAACCAATATGCATGGAAACTTGGATACTTATAAAGCTAGACTTGTAGCAAAGGGTTTCACTCAAACTCAAGGGGTTGATTATGATGAAACATTCTCACATGTTGCGATGCTAAAATCTATAAGGATATTGTTTGCCATAGCTACTCATTATGATTATGAGATTTGGCAAATGGATGTCAAAACTGCTTTCCTAAATGGATATCTTGAGGAAGATGTCTATATGGTTCAGCCTGAAGGTTTTGTCGATCCAAAACATCCTAATGAAGTATGCAAGTTAAAGAAATCAATCTATGGATTGAAACAAGCATCGAGAAGCTGGAATCATCATTTTGATGAGGAGGTAAAGAAATTTGGCTTCATCAAAAACGCTGATGAGGCTTGTGTGTATAAGAAGGCTTGTGGGAGCACAATAACTTTCCTAGTATTGTATATTGATGACATACTACTATTTGGAAATGACATTCCAACCTTGGAAGGTGTAAAACCCTGGCTTGGAAGTTGTTTTTCCATTAAGGATCTTGGAGAAGCCGCCTATATTCTGGGAATAAAGATCTATAGGGATAGATCAAGGTGGTTGATTGGTTTGAATCAAAGTGCATACATTGATAAGATCTTGAAAAGGTTCAAGATGGAGAACTGTAAGAAAAGTACCGTACCTATTCAAAGAGGAACGATATTGAGTACGACTCAATGTCCTAGCTCAAAGGATGAGCAAGATAAAATGAAGGCAATCCTATATGCATCTGCTATTGGATCCATCATGTATGCAATGATATGCACTCGACCGGACGTGTCATGCGCCTTAAGCATGACAAGTCGTTACCAGCAAAATCCCGGAAATAGTCATTGGATGGCTGTTAAGAACATACTTAAGTACCTAAGGAGGACAAGAGATATGTTCCTAATCTATGGATCTGGTGATGAGGAACTCGTTGTAAAAGGTACACGGATGCGAATTTCCAAACCGATCGTGATGATTCTTGGTCACAGTCGGGATATATTTTCATTTTGAATGGAGGAGCGGTCTCTTGGAAGAGCTCCAAACAGGATGTGGTGGCTCTATCAACTACAGAATCAGAATACGTCACTGCCTCATTGGCAGCTCAAGAAGCAGCATGGTTGAAGAAATCATTGCCGATCTGGGGGTTGTCCCTTCCATTGAGGACCCCCTAGGGATCTTTTATGATAACGAGGGTGCGATTGCTCAAATCAAGGAACCTCGCGCTCATCAAAAGACTAGGCACATTGAGTGGAGATTCAACTACATACGAGATGAAGTTGAAAAAGGAAAGATAAATATTCGCAAAGTTCATACGGATCAGAACATTGCGGATCCTCTCACGAAGCTCCTAGAAAAGGCAAAGTATGAAGGTCATACTTGTGCCATGGGACTTCGATATTCTAATGATTGGATTTGATCTTTAATTTTGTATTTGGATATGTGGAACTCTCTATTATTTGAATAAAATTATTTGGTTATAATGTTTCAATTAATGTTCCAATTTAGCATGTTTAATCCTTGAGTAAATTGTTTACTCTAAATGTCCGTAGTCGTTCATACTTGTGGGAACAAGTGTGAGGGTGGATTATTATGAACTTGGATTGGTTGATATTCATAAGGATGAATATAGAGCAATGGGTTGCTACCAAGGTTCATAGATATTTGTGGGATACAAATATTGGACTAACCCGCAACTCAAACTTTACTACATGGAATCTTATTCATTGATCATAAGTAATTATAAGTAAAGGCGAAAATCATTTAGTATCCTCCGACATGAGATACATATTGGGTTTTGATATTCACCAAGTATTATGCCTTGAGCCGATTGTTCACCGCCCTGAAATAATAGACAGTACATAAGGGTATGTTCAGGTATGACACGAGGTGTTTGTGAGAGACGTATGTAGTCAAGATGGAATTTGTTCCTCTTATTCGTTGAGAGTTAGATGTCTAAGGCCTAATAAGTTAAATCAACAAGGAATGGTAACTCTGTGTTCTTGGATTTAACATGACATCTGTAACAAAAGGATAGATGATTAATTCACCTAAATCATTTCAAGTAGGATACTTGAATAAGATGATGTTATTGAATGGCTATAAGTCATGCGTATTAAGGGTAGTAAACCGTTGTTAGCCGGTATTTACTGCTTGTATCAATCTTCTTGAATCTTGGGCAAATGGGAGATTGTTGGATTCTATGTGCCCAAGACACATAGAACATTGATGCGGTTAGTATGTCATGATCCAAGTCGGGTTATACCCAATAACAAGCTTTGCAATCACCAACAATTATTTAATTAATGATTTGATCATGTAATTAAATAATAACACCAAATTTAAAAAAATGGGTTTTCTAAATGAGTTGCATATGAGATTCAACAATTTATATGGATACTTTGTTCATAAATTTTATTTGTAATGTTATTTAAGTTATGTAAATAACATCAAATAATTAGTGAGTGTGTATGTATTATTCTTATAAAAGGATGATTGTTTGAACAACTTTTATAAAATAACTTGTTAATGTTTTATATTTGTGTTTTTCATTTTTGGGGGGAAAAAGCAAAACCTTTAGAGTTTCAGCCGCCCTTGGGGTTGGCTCTCTCTTGGTTTTGTTAGATATCTTGAAAACATACACACATTAGCAAGACTCTCACTCAATCTCATTCTCTCTCCCACATGCAAACACAAAAGAACTCTCTCTTCTCCTCTCTCCTTTTACGGATATAGCAGCAGCAGGAGTGGGTGTTTTGTGTTGTTCTTGGTGTTATTCTCCCTAACAAGAAGGTGCTTGCAAGGAGGCTTGGGGTATAAAAGCTTGAGGGATCCTCTTTTGGAGCCTTGCCGTGATTTTGAGCATTCATCATCCTTCTTCTCTTGGTCGATTTAGCTGCCGGAAGGAGGTAGTTTGGCAGCTTGTTTGTTGTCACATTATCAATGTTTTATGTGTTTATATAGCTTGCTTATTCACATATTAAAGAACCTTTTGATTTGGGTTTGTTTTTCCATCTTAAAACCTCATTTAGAACATGAAATTTTCAGCTTATTAACATGTTATAAAGCTATACTTCCGCTGCGTTTTTCAGAAAGTTTAAAAGGGTAAACTTGTTTTCTTGTGTTCTATCAAACCCATCATCAACAGAGTTCCAATAAGGGGTGATGACCAAAATAAATGCCACAAATATGTGCGGATCACCAAAATATGAGCAAAGCACATGATGAAAAATGCAAAAAGCAATCAAACTGATAACCTATGTTGTTGGTGCGATCTGTGCAACAAAATAAATTGCTCAAACAAGAAGATAGGTTATGTGCCTCTCTGCTGTGCGGTGGCACTGACCTAAGGATAAGCATAACCTATATATTCTAGAATTCATTGTTGTTTGCTGCCTCTCTGTTGTGCGGTGGCACGGACCTGAGGCTTGGCTTCTCTTTGAAAGCTCTAAGAATAGTGTCCTCTTGTCAAAAGTACCCGTAGACTGCTCAAAAATCTCCTGAGGAATGTTGATTACCATATAAGCGTGGGATCCACAAATACTTGTTGAAATAAATAAACTTTAAAAAATCACCAATCTGTGCCAAAAGTCTATGTATGGATTTAAGAGGACAAGTATACTAACAATCATCATGGCTGCAATTCTTGAAAGTCCAAATCAATGTGTGCGTCTAATAGTACTAGTATGATTTCCTTAATTTGCGAATGACTCTCTACAAAAACAAGAATCTAGCAACAAATGATTTTGGTAACACGTACTGAATGATTTGACTACCTGTATGATTCCATAATGAATCATTCCTCTTAAATTCAAAATAACTTGAAGCTTCTTGTTCAAGAAATAAATCGGTTAGATGTCTATCTTAGGATTTCCACCTCACACAAAATCATAAAAACATCTTTAGTTTTGTGTGTTAATGTTAGTTTTTTTGTTATGTTTTAACATTTAGTCAGTTTAGAGTTGTAAATCGGATTATGTCATGGAATTCAATGTGGGATTGAATTACTTAAAAGGGTCACGTTTCTGGTGACCAAAAGTGCGTTCAAATGTTAAATGGGTCACATCTGAGGTGACAAAATTGTTTTTGCTTAAAAGGATCACGACTGAGGTGATCAAAAGTTTTCAAAGTTAAAATGTTGATGTTTGAGATGATCGACTGCTCTAAATATTCAAACAACAGTCAAATGGGGTTAAATGTCAAATGGTCATAAAGTCAAAACCATAAGTATGATCCATTCGCACGATTGGACCATGAGTATGAACTAGTCATACGATTGGACCATACTTATGCACTAGACTACTGAATGGAGCTTGAGTATGAACCATTCACATGAATGGCTTACAAGAATGGGCCGGTCACCCGAATGGAATTGTCTGAATGAGTCAGTCGCCCGACTGAAACCCAGTCGGCCAATTGAAAGTGATCGACTAAACCAATCGCACGACTGAGATCCAATCGCCCAAATGAAAAGAGCGAATGTAGGTGTGCTAAACAAAAGCAACCTTTGTCCCCAGTAAAAGTACTTAGCACACTTGATACTGAAGTGCATAGCTTCGAAGAGGGGTGCCTTTGATGACCTACGAGACTAGATTCAAAATGCCTACATGTCACTGGTGCTGAACCACCCCTTCAGCTACTCTAGCATGATATTCTCATACTTGATCGAGAATCTTGAGGCAAAAGGCAAAGAGGGATTTTGCATGTACCCGAGGTTTCTTCAGATGTTATCGACAAGAAGCTACCCTCTCTGCCTAAGGAGAGCCATGACGTGGTATCACAAGAGCTGATGGATGACACTACACTAGGCTGCATGAAGGTCTACAGGGGAAAGCAAGTCAAACCCCCTGTAAAGAGACTATTCGGGCATCTGGCCCGGGAGGAGTACATTGCGCCGGGAAGGCGTAAATGGTGCCACGCGGAGAGTGATTCAAATGTTGAGCAGATTGCTCTTCCATCTGATGAATCCGATGACAATGACGGTGACATTGGTGGAGATTCTTGAACCGCTGTTTCTAGGGCCAGCATTGCACATACTAGACCTCCACCACCCACCCATGCAGATGCCACCACGTCTAGTTTCCATCAGGATTTCTATCTTCCTGAAGAGGAGGAAGAGAGTGATGCGGAGCCCCTAACCAGGACAGTGGCCAGTAGGATGGGTGCCACCGACCAAGGCATTCGGGAGGTTGGAGGACACCGTAGCGAGTTTGGGGAGACTACAGCCCACCCCAGCTACTCACCAGGTCAGGCTAGCAGCATCCCTAGGGGAGCATCCACCTCTAGGGGCATGAGAGGAAAAGATGGCTCATGCCCATGGGATGATGACAAAGAAGAGGAGGATGACCATTATCACCACCACCACCACAAAAACCATCTCTACCACAGCACCATCTTTACCACACCACCACTACCTCTACCTTTCCCCCCATCAACACTACCACCATTCCACCTGTCACCACTATTGCCCCCCCACACACCACCACTACCTCAGCCACTCCACCACTTCCCCACATCACATCCACCACCACTTCAGCTTACCCATTACCACCCACAAACATACCACCTCCTATATACACCACTGCCACCACCACCACCTTTAGCCACCAGGCAGGACCATCATATCACCCATCCTTTCCATCAGGATAGTCTCTACCTCTTAGTGGGATAAAGGAACAACTTTCAGCATTAAATTGTATGGTGCTGATGCTGTTAGAAGTCGATGACGAGAAGACTGCTCAGCTCCGACAGTTAGTGGAGTTTACTGCTGCACAATCACAAAAAATGTCTCAGCAAGCACAACAGATTGAGGGGCAGGCTCAACAAATGGCTGCTCAGAGTCAAGAGATTTCCCAACTCAAGGAGCAAAATGTGTTATCTACTAAGAAGATTTAGGAGTTAGAGGATGCTAAGAGGACCATCCAGCTCAAACTTAAGGGCACAAAGGATGACCCTCTGAAGATCAGAGAGGGAGACGGTGATGATGGTGATGATAGTGATGATGATGATGGTGATGATGATGACGGTGATGATGAAGGTGATCGAAGATGACAGAAGATAATAACTATTAACTTGATGTATGTATGATATGTGATTGTGTGTAATTGTAAAGAAAATATTTTAACCAATGAAACGTAATATAAAGTCTCTTAAAACTAGAACTCACTCAACAACGCTGACTATTTATGCATTTTTCCGGTTGGCATGTAATGGTTGCCGAGGATGACACGAGCGAGTACTCGGCATTTTTGGGATGGCATCCATTTGTATTACTATGACTTTTTTGTGATGTAATGCAAACCATGATATTTTGTAACTGTTAACAATGATGTGTTATTTTGGAAAATCAATCATTATTATATGAAATAGTTTTAAATTATTCAGCTATGATGTTTTTTCAATGATGTAAATGTACATTTTATGTTTTATGTTTGATGATTGTCCAAATGTGAGCGTCCCGGGATCGGGGCCTTACATTTACATATATATATTTATATATATATATATATATATATATTATATATATATATATTATATATATATATATATATATATATATATATAATAAATACACACATGGACACATAAGGGGGCATCTCTTAAAAATCATGTTATAAATAAAATAATAAGAACTAAGGGTTACATATATCTAAGTACGTGCTACAAAATGTACAACTAAGAGTTCCGTATATGTAGCAGTTATTCGTATGTGAGTATGTGTTAGCAAGTGTATAATTAAGAGTTACGTACATGTAACTCATACAAGTTATGTGTATATAAGTCGTTTCATCATCATCGTCGTTCCTTGGAGTGTAAATTAAAAATATATAAAATGATCTCAAAAATAAAGTTGAAGTTTATTCAAATATATTTAAATAATTATAAAATTACAACAATTATAAATTCTATAATTAGAAAGTGGTGGTTTTTACAGTTTTTGTAAAACCTGAAAATCTTGAAGTAAACATAAAAGGAATAACGAGGAGGTTAGAAAATAGAATCAACCCTATCTTTAGAGAGAGAAAGCTTCTTGTGGTTCTAGAAAGAGAAAGTACGAGAAGTTGCAAAGGTAATTTGTTATGATAGTTCTCCCTAGATCTAAGCTACATCTAAGCTCTTAAGGTGTTTTCAATGTGTTTTTATTTGTTAGGTTTGAATTTTTACGTATGTATGTGTGTAGATCTTGAGTTCTACCATCGGTTTTAGGGTTGTGTTCAATTACTTGATAAGGTGAGTTATAGATCCCATATTACATGTTTTACACATTTGTGGGTTGATATGCATGCTAATTGACTAATCCTTGATAAAATCATGTTCTCTTTACTATATGTTTTTACATGAATTATAAAGTTTTAATAAGATTTGATGATATGTTTATGTATGGTGTGTATTACATATGAACCCTTGTTTTATAAGGACGAGAATGAATTAGAGGCATACATTACCTGATTAAGGCATAGATTCACTACATGTGAAATTGAGTGGTTAGTTTACTCCCTCGCATTTGCACCTTGTTGGTTCCTAGTCGATTACATTGATTAAGTAAAGCATTCGATAATTCTTTTTTTAACCGTTGATTGTCCCTCACTAGAGCATTTACTGTAATTATCTTAATAACCAAGTGCTTGTCACCCATATTTATGTATCCGCATTGGTTCCTCGTAGCATTTTTTCCAACAACCTGAATGTCAAGTATATTAAACTATATTACTCTTTCTTCTGCATTAAGTTACTCCACCCGCATTAGTATCTTCACCCACATTAGTATCTTAACATGCATTAGCTTACTACTACCTACATTAGTTTACTCTTACCCGCATCAAGTGTTAGGATATTTTCTCAGTGATTCTACGAAGATGATGCCTAAGAATTTAATGCTATGATTATTTTTTTATGTGTATTATCATATGAGTGACACATTATACTACATGTTATGTGATGATAGTGAATGAATACCTTATAAGTATTTCTTATGATTAAGTGGAACATTAATGTATAAAAAGATTGACAGTGAAACCTAATGAATGTTACCCGAACCCTAATGAAGATAAAAAGCCTTGCAAACACTATAGATGGACTTCACTTATGTGAACAGAATGAGTGACATGGACCTATGCTCATATGATGCTTCATACCTAGCAGTGTGAGTCAATTGTCAAGGTTTAGCTACCACATTAAATGTGTACTCATATGTGTTAGCATTTATTGTCAACTAGATGTTTGGGCCCTTGATTTATGCAATCCTAGATTATAAAAAAAGAGAAGATAAAAGAATAATGATAATGAACATGGTAAAGGATATTATCAAAGTTTGTGACTGTTATAAATTATAATGTTTATACATAAAGGTTGATGCAACCAAAGAAATCAAAGAGCTCTCAACATGCATGCTTGAAGTACAGAGTACAGTTACTTCGAAAGTGTTATACAACTCAAAGAAAATAAGCTATGTGTAAAACCTTCTGAAGTCAAATGACCAAATATTATGAATCCAAAGATGAAGTCTTTCGAAGCTTTAGAGTCCAAGTCTTTCATATCCAAAATACTAATTCTTTCAAAGACAGAGAAGACATGCTTTCTTTAATCAACTTATCACTAAAGCCGAACAACTTTCTGCTTCCACCTCTAAAGACTCACCAACTGAGATAAGTTGGTGAAAAGGTCCATACTTTTGTCAACTGTAGATTATGGTCATTGTTCAGTAACTTTTTACTTTTGTACCTTTTATCCGTTTTGTAATATATTAGGATCTGAGATATAACATGTCATAGTCACATATTAAAAGGCAATCTATCTTTTGACTATACATTGATCTTGTTGTCTAGATTAGTGTTTTGAGCCAGCTATTAAAGTATAGACGGTTGTAGGATGAAGTATAAAGTGTCTGAAGTACTTGTATTTCTTTTTATGCTTCGTAACACTTGTAATAGAACTTGAGAGAAATATACAACATTTTTGAAAACCAAATATTATATTTTTCTTGTTCTTGTTTAGTCTCATACTTACTTGTGTTCTTAGTATCATCAACATAAATTTGGTTCCCTATTTAATCTATTAGGTGCTCTAAGTCTTTTATCATTACGAAACTAATTGCATTGATCCCCTTTAATGATACAATAGTTAGAGCATTTCAGGCTCTTGATGGTAAGATGTCACCATCTTAAATCCATTCAGTTCACAAAACACTTAACAACTCAAATGGCATCATTTACCATGGCTGATATGGAAACTGGTACTATGAAAAAATCTCTTATGATCACTCTTTATGACTTGGATACTTGGTGCCAAAGAATGGAAGGCTTCATCAAGTCTCAAGATAGCATGATGTGGGGATCTGTTGTCTCATAACCTCATGTATCATGCACCATTTTAGTTGTTGTTGGTGGTGGCATTATACCAAAGGAAGTGGTTGACTACTTAGAAGATGACTAGAACAAGATTGATGTAGTTCAAAGGCCATGATAGCTCTTCGAACTGCTCTTCCAAACTACATCTACAAAGGCTTCAACAAGTACAAAACGTCTAGCAACTATGGGATGCATTGAAGCTTATATATAAGGGGTCTAATGAAAACAAAGAAAATAAGAAAGACCTCTTTAAGCAGTATTTTGAAAACTTAACCTTCAACACAAGTGAAACCATGATTCAACAATACTTCAGGTATGTTAAGATTGGGGATACTCTAATGAATATTAGAATAACTCTGGAAAACAGGGACATTATGCGGAAGTTAATGTCCTTTCTTCCTAGCCAATGGACACACTATTGTGTGGTCATTAAAAGGACTAAAAAGCTCAAGACCCTTACTCTTACTAAGTTGTATGGTATCCTCAATGGATACCAGATGGAGATAAACAAGCAAAGTTCATCTAGCAACTCCAACAAACAGTAGAGTTCAACCTATCATGTGTTTGAAAGTGATTACAGAGAAACACATCTTCACAGTAGGGTCCTTTCATCACATTCCTGGAGACACCAACAGAGAGCTGCATCCATGGAAGCCCATTCCAAGAGACAAACTTTTATGTCTATTGATGAAAGTGGCGATAACTTTCTCCTCACTCTTGAAGACTTGGACTGTATCCATCCAGATGATCTAGAGTACATGGAGATAGTCCAGCAAATGCCTCTTCTCACTCATTGAGGCAAGATGTTCTACAAGAGTTACAACTGTAACCAAATGAGACACTTTGCTAAAGAATGCAAGGAACCAGGGACAAATGGTGGCAATGCACAAACCACATATAACTACATTGATGGAGCTCAACAAACTAAGATATGAAAGAAGGAAGCTACAGTTTTTGTTGAAGAAAGAGTCTTTGATTGGAGCTTTTAGGTTGAAGATGCATGTGCAAACCAAGTACAGATGGTTGATCATGAAGAAGCCAATGTATTGGAACATTTTTGTACTTCTGAATGTATTGCTAAAGTTAATAGATCTAAGTTTTTTTTGACTTGGAGATGAGATCTGACCTTCAGTCTTTAAACATCTTAAAAGCTTACTTTAAGAGAGTTGAAAATCATTACAAACTTACGATAAAAGATCTAGAGAAAACCACATTAACTCTTAAACATGAACACACCAACTACATGACTCAAATCAAACATCTCATTAACAAGTTAACTGAATGCCAGACTGAGCTTATGATTAGCAAAAGTCACAATAGAAAAATGTTTTCTCGAAGAACAGACCTTCAAGAATATTATATCCTCATCCTTGAATGCAAATATTTGTTACTAGAATAAACATGGACTGGGATCTACTGAGATTGATCATCAACACACTTTATCATCTATAAACACCTCTAGGGTGTAAAACTTGTCAAGATGAGATTCCCCTCATAGACCCTATTCTAGAAGAGGATGAGCATGACAAGGAGACAGTAAAGATGAATCTCAAGGTGAGTGAAGAAGATAATCCTAAGAAGGGTCATTATTCTCATGAGGAGTGGAATGAATCAGGGATGACCAAGTCCAAAAGGATGAACTTGATCAGAGTCGCCAAGAGAAGACAAAGAAGGCTGAAGAGATAAAGGCTATCTTCAACTCCAAGTAGAATAAAGTCTTTATCTCTACAGGATTTGAAGTGGTGAAGGTTGAATTCTTAATTATGAACTCTAGTATTAGGATTTCTATTTCATATCCAAGTCGTCTCTAAGCAGAAAATAAGACCGATCAGCTTCACCACTGCTGCACAGTCTGAACAATCCAATTCTGAGAGCAAGCTTCACCCTAAGAAGCCTGTTGCATTATCTATAAAGATGAAGATGGAAGTGGAAAGTGATCAAGCTCATCATTCTACTCCAAAGAAAAAACTTAGATGGAAGCAAGTTGGTTGCATCATGTGTGGTAGTGCTTCTCATATTGCCAAGGATTACCTTCACAATCCCAAAAGTACTATCCATATGACCAAGAAGAAAAATTTTTAGAAAAAGAAGAAGAAGACTTCTTTGAAAGGAAAATCTTTTCCTTTTGAAAGCTTCAAAGTGAAGAAGAAGACAAGTGAAAACTTGCATTTAGAAGAAAATTTGGTCTCGAAAGAAAAAACTGCTTCCGAATGACTAAAGCCTGCTGAAATGAAAGCAAGATCTTCCAAAGGTCCAGTCTCAAAAACCTCTCAAGCCATCAAAACTTCCAAAGTGTTGAAGGTCAAGTCTAATCTTCTAAGGATGGTGTAGAAGATAAAGGAAGACAATGTAACTGAAAGTTCTTAATCAACAACATCCAATAATCTTCAAAGCTTGAATATAGGATCAATCAATATTGCATCATCTTCAGTTCACTTTGACATGCCCAACACCTATAAGGCTTGGGTTTCATAATGTAATCAACCATATCTTTTTGTGCAGGAATGACTAAAGACCAAGAGGAATGTATGGATCATTGATAATGGTTGTGCTAGGCCTATGATAGACAGTGGCTCTTTGCTTCAAAACTTTGAGAAAATTGATAGAGGACCAACTTCTTTTGGTGGAGATTCAGATGGTTACATTAGTGGAAGGGGCAGGGTCACAAATGATAAGCTCAACATTAAGAAGGTAAAGTTTGTCAACGAGCTTGGGTACAATCTACTAAGTGTATCCTAATTTTATGATCAGATACATAACACTCTTGTTGGATCTTGAAAGGCTGGTGCAACCAAAACCAAACTCTTAGACTATTTTTGGTGCAATTTATAAAGGACTTCCAAAGCTAAATATGGACTTCTGAAGGAAATGGAGTTCTTCCAAAGACAAAGTGCAAGATCATCTTCCGATGGAAAAGCTTCAACTTCCGAAGACAAAGTCATCTCTTCCAAAGTTCAAGACTTAGAACAATTCAAAGACAATGACTTCCGAAGAAGAAATCCTCAAGCCATGGAAGAAGTAGCCTCTTCCGAAGTATAAAATGCTTTGGAAGAACTCATTCTTCCGAAGCCAATTAACCTTCAGAAGATGCTTCTATGGACCGGTGGACATAAGTATGGTTCTCTGACACTCCGCCCACACCTCTAATACTGCATGGTGTTTTCCCAAAAGGCCATGTAGTTGACCATACTTTATTCTAGTGTTCACCTCTGTTTGTTAGTATAGTTGCCAACTTTAGTTGGTGACAAAGGCTAAGTCATTGACATGTCATGACTACCACATCTTAGATAAGACATTATCTAAGATAACTTAACTATAGCTTTGTAGTACTTGCTTTAGTTATAGGATTCCATCTGGTATCATCTTATCAAAGTATAACCGGCTGTAAGTGATAGTATATATAGTTTTTCATTGTAACTCTTGTATAATACTTGTAAGAGTCATGTACACTTTGAGTTGAGAAGTAATATATACAAGTACCTTGAAAATTAATCCTTTGTGTTCTTAAGTTACTTATTATATTAAAATCAACACTTTGAGAAATTCTGCTTCATCATAAATGTGTGAGTACAAGTAAGTTTGAGAGAAAACCAAATATTTAGTGACATATATCAATCCTGCAATTGGTATCAGAGCTTTTTAGGCTCTTGATTGTGTGATCTTACCATCCAAATCAACTTGTTTTCACTCATTTCTTTACCACACTCTTAAATGGCCCTATTCAGAAATTTGAAGTTGAGATGTGGACGATGACTAGAGCACGTGTCATGACCCCTGAAAACTTTAGACAATGGAGTAGACACAAAGAAGGTTTCATCAGATACCTAGATGGTAAAATGTGGTTGTGTATCGTCAATGGACCTTTCAAGCCCAAGGTTGTTGCACCTAGAGGAAACAATGCCATGATGGAGAAGGCTATTGAAGACTACCCCGATGTAGACCGGAAGTGTTGGATTCTTTATGCCCAGACACATAGAACATTGATGTGGTTAGTACGTTATGATCCTAGTCGGTTCATACCCAATAAGAAGCTTAGCAAACACCAAATATTATTTAATTGATGATATGATCATGCAATTAAATAAATACACCAATTTAGAAAATGGGTTTTCTAAATAAGTTGCATATGAGATTGAACAACTTATATGGATATTTTGTTCATGGATATTATTTGTAATGTTGTTTAATTTAGTTAAATAACATCAAATAATAAAAGTGTGTGTATGTAATATAATTAAAAGGTTAATTATATAACTTTTTTAAACATTAGTTTAACAAAGATTAAAACGGACTTTTCGGGGGAAAAACTAAAAACCAAAAATTGGGTTTGGCCGCCCTAAAAGGGGTTCTCCGCTTTGGTTTTCTTTTGTGGTCTTGAAAACAAAAAAAAACTCTTCGAACACACATACACACTACATCCAGCTCTCTCTCTCTCATATGCAAAAGGGTCACAAGAACATCAAATCTTCTTATGGATGAAAGAGTTCAAGGCTGAAAAGGGTCCAACATCCTTCTTGCTTGTTCACGGCTAGAACAAGGCTCCAACAGCCTTCTTGACCAGATTTTGGTGCACAAACCCTAGCAAGAGTGGTCTTTGCTTGATGCTTGTGGGTATGGATGCTTGAGGACACCTCTCCTTGGTGTCTTGGTCATTCAAGAACGTCATATTCTTCCTCCTTCATCATGTTTTCAGTAGCTTGCAATAGCTAGTTCATATACATATGAATGATCCTATGTTCTTCGGTTTGTTGATGATATATTATATGCCATAATTTTTCAGTTTACTAATGATAATGTTAAGGTATTAATCCACTGCGGTTTTCATAGTTTAAAATGGTTAAACTACTTTGATATGGTCCAACAAACCCAACATTGGCATCTAGAGCCGGATATGTGGATGACTAGTTTTATTTTTTCTTGTAAAATTGGTTTTATGGGGCTTTAACAACTTTATAGGGGTTGTTTTGTGGTGATGATTATAAATCCCCAACCTTTCAAGGTTATATCTAATATGCTTGTGATTAAACCATGAAATAGAGATATCAAGTGGTTGATTATGTTTTTTTGTTTGGACAAAAGACCCTAAATTCTTGGTTTATGTTGGCTGAAAATTTAGTGTCATATGGGGGTTTATTTGGTTCTTGAATGTTGTATACGATGATTCACATTGGTGCATAACCTAGCCTTGACCTTGTGTTGATTTGGTTTTGAATGGATGTTTTTTTTGGTTGATTTCATCCATAATGGGTTGTAATATTATTCTTTTGGTTCTTGAATTTATCTATTCATTCAATGCAAGTTCAAGTGGGGGTCTTTGGAGATCTCATCTTTTGTGTTGTGTTCAACCCTTAGGAAAGACCAAATGACAACACTTGTGATAGCAAACAAGTGTTGTCAACATAGTGGCTATGGTTATCACATGTGGTTGTTCCATATATGCTTGTTTGATTATTTATTTTATGTTGATTGCTTGATATGCGGATATGCTTAACAATCTAAATAAATTATCATAACAACCTGAATTTTTTGGTTCCTAATCATTAAGTGACTAATAAAAGGTTATTAAAAGGATTAATGATTTCAAAATAAAAGAGGTTTTATTAAATGAGAACCATAAGGTACCATGTATTTGAAAGCATGCGAACACAAGGTACATAGTGTTTTCATAACTAGAATTAATGGAAACTTAAATCCCTTTGGAAACAAGTTTAACACCATCCTTTTACACAACACTCGAATCACTTGTGAACTACTTGTGGGATAGAGGTCACCTAACCACTTTTAGGGGACTTGTGTGTTTGAGGTGGGCTTAACATACTTGTGGGATAAAGGTCACCTAACCACTTGTATGTGTAAACTCACACGTGTGTGTAAGTAGGACGACTTGAATTGGAAACCATGTGCATAGGGTCACCGAAGCATGGCCTACAATGCTGTTGATGGGATTTTACATGCCGACTAAACATAAGATGTTTAACCGATCCCATAAAGCTGGAAGTTGCAATAGCTTGCAATTGTCAAATGTTGACTACCTTGTTAATTTAGATAATGGGATAAAGGTCACCTAACCAACATTTAAATGTAACGTTGGATTCTCGATTTTAATTACTAATTGTCTTTGAGACGTGTAAAGGGTATTAATAATTAAAATGCAATTTTTCAGAAATACTAAAATGAACTTTGTAATTTTGTAGTAATGGCCGCAAACAACAATGCTACTACCCCGACCGTCCCTACCCTATCACTGAGAACCATCTTAGAAAGGGATCGTCTTAACCATAATAACTTTATGGACTGGTATCCAAACTTGAGAATTGTTCTCAAGCATGGGAAAAAGGCCTATGTCCTTGACGATCCTATTCCTAACCAACCCGACCCTAAGGATGTTGAGGCCTATGACGATTGGCTTCAATACAGCGAGTATTCCATGTAGGTTTCCTGCCTCATGTTGGGAACTATAATTCCCGGACTCCAAAAGGAGTTGGAGCAACTTGGGGCATATGACATAATTACCCAGTTGAGGAAATGTTCCTTCAACAAGCTATGGTATATCACATGGAAGAAACCCAATCGATATCGTCTTATGTTCTTAAGATGAAATGCCACGTTGATCACCTCGAGCGGCTTAATTTTCCCGTCTCAAAAGAGCTAGCCACGAATTTGATCCTTAATGGCCAAACTAAAAGGTTTTAGACGTTCATAATGAATTACAATATGAACGCATGGGACAAGAGTATTGGTGAGCTTCACGCAATGCTCAAAACAGCTAGGGCAGGGATGGGTAGAAAAGTTCTACCTGTTCTCTCGATCAATGAGGAAGGCAATAAGAAAAGGCCATTCCCCGTTCCCAAGGAAAATGTTGCTAAAGGAAAGGGGCACATCAAAAGGAAATGAAAGGCTAAACCGAAACCTCCAAAGCCTAAGATTAAGAAGCCTAAGGTAACGGAGAAAGATCCATGCTGGTAAAGGAATTATGGAGAGATAGGACATTGGAAAAGGAATTATCCAACCTATCTCAAAGAGTTGAGAGACCAGAGGGATGCTGGGCAAACCTTAAGCACAACTTTCATAATTTACATTGGGTATCTCTTCAAACACATGGGTATTGGATACCGGATGCGGAACACATATGTGCAATTTGTTGTAGGGGTTCAAAAGAAATAAGCACTTCAAGAACGGAGACAAAAGTCTTTACATGGGCAACGGAGCAAAAGTTGATGTCGAAGCCCAAGGAGACAATATTTTGAAACTTTCAAATAGTTTGGAAGTTGTCATTAAGAGCATTTTGTATGCTCCTAGTTTGACTAGGAACATAATTTTGATTTCCCTTTTACAACAATGTGGTTATGAATTAAAGTTTATTAACAATGGTATTTGTGTTTGTATGGATGATGTATTTCATTTCAAGGCTATGCTTTTAATGGAATCTATGAATTGGTTCATGATGATTCATCCTATAATAGCTCATTATACCAAACAAGCACCAAGAAACTTAAAATGGGTTTAAGTGATTCTTATCTTTGGCATTGTCGTCTTGGTCACATAAACAAGAATCGGATTCAAACAACTCCAAAGAATGGTCTTTTGAAAAGGAAATGAAAATGTTTCATTTGATAAGTGTGAATCTTGTTTACAAGCTAGATGACCAAGTCGCCCTTTAGTGGCACTAACGAGAGGGCAAAAGACTTATTGGGAATCATACATTCGGAAGTATGTGGCCCTTTTAAGACAATGGCTAGAAATGGGGAAACATACTTCATTACCTTTACCCACGATTATAGTCGTTATGGTTTGTGTACATGATGACACACAAACATGAAGCTTTTGAAATGTTCAAAATTTTCAAGAATAAAGTAGAAAATCAACTCAATAAAACTCTCAAAGTTCTTTGTTCAGATAGAGGAGGTGAATACCTCAGTGATGCTTTTAGTACCATCTAAGAAGTTGTGGGATCGTCTCACAACTTACTCCATGTGGAACACCACAACATGATGGTGTGTCTGAAAGGAGAAATCGAACCCTATTGGATATGGTTCAAATCTATGATGGCTATAAGCTCATTACCTCTATCATTTTGGGTTTTCTCAATGCTCTCCGAGGGTCATTTTTTGAATATGGACCTGGCCAAGATAGTCGATTCACTAAGTGTATATTTGTTGGATAAACCAAAGACTGTATAAGATACTACTTCTTTGAACCAACAGAGCAGGAGTATTTCTTGCTCGAAAGGCTGAATTCTTGGAAACTAAATTCCTTATGGAAAGAATAACGTAGAAAATAGTGGAATTTGATAAGGATCAAAATCCACAAGTCGATACACATTTGGTTGACACTAGCAATCAACAAGAGGTTGTTGATGATGATCAAGAGGTTGATCAATACACACAAAACGTTCACAGATCTGGTAGAGTTTGCATTGCACCTGAAAGATATGGATTTTTCAAGAATGAATGCTATGTGGTTGACTCCGATGAGCCAACCACATACCATGAAGCAGTGTCCAATTCGGATTGTGACAAATGGCTGGATGCCATCAACGTTGAGATGCCATCCATGTATGACAATCAAGTTTGGGAATTGGTTGACCCTCCACTTAACTCCAAACTGGTTGGATACGAGTGGGTTTCAAGAAGAAAATGGATATACATGGAAACTTGGATACTTAAAAAGCAAGAATTATAGCGAAAGGTTTCACTCAAAATCAAGGGGTTGATTATGATGAAATTTTCTTGCCTGTGGCAATGCTAAAGTCAATTAGGATATTATTTGCCATAGCTGCATATTATGAGAATTGGCAAATGGATGTCAAAACTGCTTGTCTTAATGGATATCTCAAAGAGACTGTCCATATGGTTCAGGCAGATGGTTTTGTCGATCCACAACATCCTAAAAGTAAGCAAGTTAAAGAGGTCAATCTATGGATTGAATCTTGTATCGAGAAGTTGAAATCAACATTTTGATGAAGAGATCAAGAAATTTGGTTTCATCAAGAATGTTGACGAGGCTTGTGTATATAAGAAGGCTAGTGGGAGCATAATACAATTCTTAGCATTGTATGTTGATGACATGCTACTTTTGGAAATGATATTCCAACAATGGAAGGTGTTAAAACTGGCTTGGAAGTTGTTTTTCCATAAAAATCTTAGTGAAGCCGCCTATATTTTGGAAACAAAGATCTATAGGGATAGGTTGAAGCGGTTGATAGGTTTAAATTGAAGTGCATATATCAATAAAGTCTTGAAAAGGTTGAAGATGAAAAACTCTGAGAAAGGTATGGTACCTATTCAAAGAAGGACAATATTGAGTACATCTCAATGTCCAAGCTCAAATGATGAGCAAGATCGAATGAAGGACGTCCCATATGCATGAGCTATAGGATCCATCATGCGATGATATGCACTAGACTGGACGTGTCATGCGCATTAAGCATGACAAGCAGATATTAGCAAAATCCAGGTAATAGCCATTTGATGACTATTAAAAGTATATTGAAATACCTTATGAGGACTAACGAAATGTTTCTAATATATGGATCTCATGAAAAGAAACTCGTTGTAAAAGGATACACGGATGCGAGTTCAAAACCGTTCGAGATGATTCTTGATCACAATCGGGGTATGTCTTCATTATGAATGGAGTAGCATTGTCCATTACAAAATCTGAATACATAGCCGCATCATTAGCAGCTCAGGAAGCTGCATGGATAAAGAAATTTATCGGCTACCTAGGGTGGTCTCTACCATTCAAGACCCCTAGAAATCCTTTTGTGATCACAAGGGTATGATAATTGAGTGCAAGATGTCTAAGGCCTGATTAAGTTAAATCAACAAGGAATGATCATTCTATGTCCTTGGATTTAACATGACATATGAAATAAAAGGTTAAATGATTGATTCACCTAAATCATTTGAAGTTGGATACTTGTAGGGGATGATGTTATTGAATGGCTTTAATTCATGCGTATTAAGGGTAGTAAACCGTTGTTAGGCGGTATTTAATGCTTGCATCAATCTTCTATGAATCTTGTGCAAGTGGGAGATTGTTAGATTCTTTATGCCCAAGACACATAGAACATTGATGTGGTTAGTACGTTATGATCCAAGTCGAGTCATACCCAATAACAAGCTTAGCAAAAACCAAATATTATTTAATTGATGATATGATAATGCAATTAAATAAATACACCAATTTAGAAAATAGGTTTTCTAAATAAGTTGCATATGAGATTGAACAACTTATATGGATATTTTGTTCATGGATATTATTTGTAATGTTGTTTATTTAGTTAAATAACATCAAATAATAAAAGTTTGTGTATGTTATTTAATAAAAAGGTTAATTATATAATTTTTTAAACATTAGTTTAACAAAGATTAAAAGGGACTTTTGGGGGGAAAAACTAAAAACCCAAAATTGTGTTCGGTCGCCCCAAAAGGGGTTCTCCCCTTTGGCTTTCTTTTGTGGTCTTGAAAACAAAAAAACTCTTGGAACACACATACACACTCCATCCAGCTCTCTCTCTCTCTCTCATATGTAAAAGGGTCACAAGAACATCAAATCTTCTTATGGAAGAAAGTGTTCAAGGCTGAAAAGGGTCCATCATCCTTCTTTCTTGTTCACGGCTGGAACAAGGCTCCAGCAGCCTTCTTGACCCGATTTTGGTGCACAAATCCTAGCAAGAGCGCTCTTTGCTTCATGCTTGTGGGTATGGATGCTTGAGGACACCTCTCCTTGGTGTCTTGGTCATTCAAGAACCTCATATTCTTCCTCCTTCATCACGTTTTCAGCAGCTCGCAAAAGGTAGTTTGTATGGCAGATTATGGTTGTTATTTGTTGTTGATAGCTAGTTCAAACACATATGAATGATCTATGTTCTTGGGTTTGTTGATGATGTGTTATATGCCTTAATTCTTGAGATTACTAATGATAATGTTAAGGTATTAATCCGCTGCGTTTTTCATAGTTTAAAATGGTTAAACTACTTTGATATGGTCCAACAAACCCAACAGGAAGAAGATAGACAAAGACAGCAATGCTATGGCAGCTCTTATAACTAGTATACCAGACTCCATCATGGTGGGTTTTGAGCATTGTAAGCCAGCTAAAAAGTTGTTTGATGCACTGTCACAAATGTACTCTAATTCCTACAATTCCAAGAAAGATTCACTCAAGAAACAATTTGAGAACTTTACCTACATTGCTGGAGAGACCCTCAGCCAGTAATACTTGAGGTAGATGGATCTTATTGCTTCCCTTCAATCTGTGGGAGTTACCATTCACTTGAGAGACCTCTTAAGAAAGTTCATGAGGCACTCCTAAATGAGTGGATGTTCTGCTGTGTTTCCATCAAAAGGATAGAGAATCTGAACTCCCTTACCATGACTGAACTATACGATATTCTTGATAGATGCCATGTAGAGATGGAAAACAAGAGGGGCCATACGATGAGCAGACCCTCAAGCCTTCCTACTAGCAAGGCTTTAATGTAGCTAAAGGCTCAGGACCCAACCAACCTCTGTAGTACCTGGCTTACTCTGAGAAGCCATCCTGTTATTTAAGACCCTACATCACATCTATTGAGACTCCAGGTCTCAACAGGCTCACAAGGTTTTTTCCAGGACAGTTGTTCCTTTATCTTAGGAAATGGGCACTCTGGTGATCATTAGTTTTGCTTTAATGATCTAGAGTGTTTCAGCCCACATGATATGCAGTACATGGACATAGTCCAACAAATGGCCTTTCTTACCTACAGCGCAAAGAAGTTCTTCAAGAGAACCGAAAGTCTATTCTCTGAAAACCCAACCAGCAGCAAGTTTGGGTTTGATAAAACCAAGGCAAAGTGTTACAACTATAACCAACTTGGTCATTTTTCTAGGGAATGCAAGGCTCCCAAGTCAAATCTGGGAACCTCTAATGCCTCCTCACAAGCCTCTACACTTAAAGCCCCTGGGAAATCAACTGAAATAGCAGTTGTAGCTCAAGAAGTTGATTGGAGCTTTATGGTACAGGATGTGACTATTGCTCAAGCACTCATGGCTGGAATAGATGACAACAAAGTATATGAACATCTCTGTACTCCAGCTTGTATTGCTAAGGTAAAGCTATATCAGGACTACAATATGTAAACTAAATATGATATTGACTCTTTAAATATTTTAATATTGGACATTAAAAGAGCTAAATGTGACTATCAAATAAAATTTGAAGAGTTAGAGAAAACTGTGTCTTTTTTTAAAACATGAACACACAAACTACAAGACTCAAATAATGAATTTAATATCCAAATTGTCTAAGGCTCAAGCCCAACTTGTCCTAGCTATGGCTCAAGCTAGGAAGCATGCTATCTCAGAGCAAAACTTCCAATCCATCCTTGCATCATCCTCTCACTCAAACATTGTTATCAAAACAAAGATGGGTTAGAGACCAATGAAATTGCTCCACCACACTCTTATGAGTCTATTAGACAACCAAGATATGGTACTGAAGAGTAAGAGGTTCCATTTGATGACCCACCTTCTCATGAGTCAAAGAATGATGCAAGTATGGAGACCATCACAGGGAAGATTCACGTAGACCATACCCCCCTTACCAGTGATAACCAACCTCTTACCACCAAAGCCAGAAAAAACAAAGCTAAGACAACAAGAAAAACTACAAGAAATGGCTGAATCAAAGTTGAAGATTGACCCAAAGCAAAAGGGTGTGTTTATCTTTGCTAGATTCCAAGTGGTGGAAACTTCTGAACTTGGAAAAGTGTGTAGTACCAACACACCTATCCACCAAAAGAATTAGAAACGAAAGGGAAAGATCGCTGTTGAAGATAAGAAGATCAAAAAACAACAGCCTTCGCTTTCCCAGAAGGATAACATTGCATGCATAATGTGTGGTCTACAAAACCATATGGCCAAAGATTGTTATTACAATCCTGGTAGCACACATTATTCAAATAATGTTAAAAAATGAGTTAGGGAAGATTTCTCCTTTGGACACTATCAAATAGTTCTAGTGATGAAAAAGGGAAAGCCTGTTTCCGAAGCAAGGTTGCTTTCGGAAAAAAATCCTTCTTTTGAATGGAAAATGGCTTCGGAAGCTAAAACTGTGAAGACTCAGAAAGCCAAGAGAGTCCCCTTGAAAGCATCCCAGAAGAAAACGGCTTCAAAAGAGAAGGTGATAAAGGCCTCTTCCAAGAAGAAAGAAGGTTTGGAAGAAAGCCATGCTACTCAAGGTTCAACAAGCTCATCCTCTTTAATCGACCAAGGAATGGAATGGAAGATCAAAGAAGATGCTACAACCCAAACCTCCTCTTCACAAACACTTATTAAACCTCCATGCATTAATTTTGGTTCAATAAAATCCTCATTGGAAGAGCCCAAGACCACCAAGGCTTGGGTTTCCAATAAAAACTAACTTTTTCACCTTATGTATACGGACATCCATATGACAAGAACAATAATGTGTGGATTGTGGATTGTAGATAATGGATGCTCCAGCACATGACTGGGAACATATCTCTCCTTTAACATTTCAGCATTTTGATGGAGGTCTTGTTCAGTTTGAAGGTGAGGCTGGAGGATACATTTCTGGTAGAGGGAGTGTATCTAACAGAAAGTTAAAGGTTGACAAAGTACACTTTCTCATAGAGCTTGAACACAATCTTTTAAGTGTTTCTCAATTCTATGATCAAAAGCCCAAATGCTTTCCACAAAACTGTTGGTTTGTTGGACCAAATCAAACTAGCTTAACCATTTAAACTTGAAAACGCAGCGGATTAACATCAAATAAATATCATTTGTACTCTGAAAATATGGTTCATTTCATGACAAAAACAAACCCAAGAACACAAGGATCTTATATATGTGTTTGAACTAGCTATCACCAATAAATAACAACCCAAATAAGCAATACATACTCCCTTCCAAAGGCTGTTTAAAACGAGTATAGATGAAGAAAATGATGTTCTTGAGCAGCCAAAACACTAAGAAGAGGTGTCCTCAAGCTTCCATACCCACAAGCATCAAGCATACACCATTCTTTCTAGGACTTGAGCACCAAATCGGATCAAGAAAGCTGCTGTAACCTTGTTCCAGCCGTGAACAATCAACAAAGCTGCTAGAGCTTTGTTCCAGCCGTGATATCCTTCTTCCAAAAGAAAAGTGATGTTCTTGTGACCCTTTTTCATATGAGAGAGTGAGAGAGATCTGAATGGAGAGTGTGTGTATTCTTGGAGAGCCAAAAACTCAAGAGAACCAAAGGAAAAACAAAAGGAGAGAGGCTGCCCAAAGGGGCGACCGAACCCTTATTCACCCTTTTTTTGTTTTCCCCCTAAAACCCCTTTTAATCCTTCTTAAAATTATTTGATTAAAATAGATATATAATTAACCTTTTAATTATATAACATACACACACTTCTATTATTTGATGTTATTTAACTAAATTAAACAACATTACAAATAATATCCATGAACAAAATATCCGTATAAGTTGTTCAATCTCACATGCAACTTATTTAGAAAACCTATTTTTTTTCTAAATTTGGTCTATTTATTTAATTGCATGATCATATCATCAATTAAATATTATTTGGTGTTTGCTAAACTTGTTATTGGGTATGACCCGACTTGCATCATTATGTACTAACCACATCAATGTTCTTTGTGTCTTGGGCATAAAGAATCCAACAATCTCCCACTTGCACAAGATTCATAGGAGATTAATGCAAGGAGTAAATACCGCCTAACAACGGTTTACTACCCTTAATACGCATGACTTAAAGCCATGCAATAACATCATCCCCTTCAAGTATCCGACTTGAAATGATTTAGGTGAATTAATCATTTATCCTTTTGTTTCAGATGTCATGTTAAATCCAAGGACATAGAATGATCATTCTTTGTTGATTTAACTTAATCAGGCCTTAGATATCTTACTCTCAACGAATAAGAGGAACAAATACCATGTTGACTACATACGTTTTTCACAATCACCTCGTGTCACACCTGAACATAGCCTTATGCACTGCCCATTATTTCAGAGCAGCGAAGAACTAGCTCAAGGTATAACATTTGGTGAATATCAAAACCCAATATGTATCTCAGGTCGGAGGATACCAAATGATATTCGCCTTTACTCAAATTTACTTACGATTAATCGAGAAGATTCCATTTAGTAAAATTGAGATGCGGGTCAGTCCAATATTTGTATCCCACAAATATCTATGAACCTTGGCAGCAACCAATTGCTCTATATTCATTCCTTATGAATATCCACCAATCCATGTTCATAATAGTCTTACGTTCATATTTGTTCCCACACACATGACCGACAATGGACATTCAGAATAATAACATATTCATGGATCTATACATGCTAAAATGAATATAACTCAAAATATCACAAGTATATAAAGAGTTAAATATTACATTGTTTCAAAATTTTAATACTAATATATCAATTCTAGTCACCAGAATATCAAAGTCCTAAGGCACAAGTATGACTTTCATGCTTTGCCCTTTCAAGGAGCTTCGTGAGTGGATCCGCAATGTATTGATCGGTGTGAATTTTACGAATACATATTTTTCCCTTTTCAACTTCATCCTTATGCAGTTGAATTTCCGCTCAATGTGCCTAGCCTTTTCAAGAGGACAGGGTACCTTGATTCATGTAATCATACCCTCGTGATCACAAAAGGATTTCTAGGGGTCTTGAATAGTAGAGACCACCCAAGGTAGGTGATAAATTCTTTATCCATGCAGCTTCCGGAGCTGCTATGATGCGGCTATGTATTTGGATTTTGTAGTGGACAATGCTACTCCATTCATAGTGAAGACATACCCCGATTGAGAATCATCTTGAACGGTTTGGAACTTGTATTCGTGTAACCCTTTACTACAAGTTCCTCTCCATCAGATCTGTATATTAGAAACATTTCCTTAGTCCTTCTAAGGTATTTCAATATACTTTTAATAGTCATTCAATGGCTATTATCTGGATTCTGCTAATATCTGCTCGTCATGATTAACGCGCATGACTCGTCCACTCTAGTGCATATCATCGTATATATGAGGGATCCTATAGCCGACGCATATGGGATGTCCTTTATTGATATTGCTCTTCCTTTGAGCTTGGACATTGAGATGTACTCAATATTGTCCCTCTTTGAATAGGTACCATACATTTCTTAGATTTTTTCCATCTTGAACCTTTTCAAGACTTTATTAATATATGCACTTTGATATAAACCTATCAACCGCGTCGATCTATCTCTACAGATCTTTATTCCAAAATATAGGCGGTTTCACCGAGATTTTATGAAAAACATCTTCCAAGCCAGGTTTTGACACCTTCCATGGTTGGAATATCATTCCAAAAGGTAGAATGTCATTAACATACAATAATAAGAATGTTATTATGCTCCCACTAGCCTTCTTATATACACAAGCCTCATCAGTGTTCTTGATGAAACCAAATTTTGATCTATTCATCAAAATGTTGATTCCAACTTTGCAATGCTTGTTTCAATCCATAGATTGACTTCTTTAACTTGCATACTTTTAGGATATTGTGGATGGACAAAACCATCTGACTGAACCATATGGACAGTCTCTTCGAGATGTCTATTAGGACAAGCGGTTTTGACATCCATTTGCCAAATCTCATAGTCATAATATGAAGCTATGGCAAATAATTTCCTAATTGACTTTAGCATTGCTACAGGTGAGAAAATCTCATCATAATCAACCCCTTGATTTTGAGTGAAACCTTTTGCTACAAGTCTTGCTTTGTAAGTATCCAAGTTTCCATGTATATCTATTTTCTTCTTGAAACCCACTTGCCTCCAACCAGTTTGGAGTTAAGTGGAGGGTCAACCAATTCCTAAACTTGATTGTCATACATGGATTGCATCTCAACGTTCATGGCATCCAGCCATTTGTCACAATCCAAATTGTACATTGCTTCATGGTATGTAGTTTGCTCATTGGAGTCAACCACATAGCATCCATTCATAAAAAATCCATATCTTTCAGGTGGAATGCTAATTTTACCAGATCTGCAAACATTTTGTGTGTATTGATCAACCTCTTGATCATCATCAACAACCTCTTGCTGATTTCTAGTGTCAACCAAACGTGTATTGGCTTGTAGATTTTGATCCCCATCAAATTCCACTATTCTATACGTTATTCCTTCCATAAGGAACTTAGTTTCCAAGAATTCAGCCTTTCGAGCAATAATTACTTTTGCTCTTGTTGGATCAAAGAAGTAGTATCCAATATAGTCTTTGGGATATCCAATATAGTCTTTGGGATATCCAAGTCCTTTTAGAGTCCGGGAAACATAGTTCCCAACATGAGGCAGGAAACCTGCATGGGATCCTTAGTATATTGAAGCCAATCGTCATAGGCCTCAACATCCTCAGGGTCGGGCTGGTCAAGAATAGGATCGTCAAGGACATAGGCCCTTTTCTCTTACTTGAGAACAATTCTCAAGTTTTGATACCCGTACATAAAGTTATTACGGTTAAGACGATCCCATTCTAAGATGGTTCTCAGTGATAGGGACGGTCGGGGTGGAAGCATTATTGTCTGCGGCCATTACAACAAAATTTACAAAGTTCAGTTTAGTATTTCTAAAAGAATGGATTTTAATTATTACTACCCTTTACACTTCTCATACACAATTAATAATTAAAATCTAGAATCCAACGTTACATTTAGATGATGGTTAGGTGACCTTTATCCCATTATTTAAATTAAGAAGGTAGTCAACATTTGACAATTGCAACCTATTGCAACTTCTAGCTTTATGGGATGGGTTAAACATCTCATGTTTAGTCGGCATGTAAAATCCCATGAACAACATTGTACGCCATGCTTGGGTGACCCTATGCACATGGTTTCCGATTCAAGTCGTCCTACTTACACACACGTGTGAGTTTACACATACAAGTGGTTAGGTGACTTTTATCCCACAAGTATATTAAGCCCACCTAAAACACACAAGTTCCCTAAAAGTGGTTAGGTGACCTTTATCCCACAAGTAGTTCTCAAGTGATTCGAGTGTTGTGTAAAAGGATGGTGTTTAACTTGTTTCCAAAGGGATTTAAGTTTCCATTAATTTTAGTTATGAAAACTCTATGTACCTTGTATTCGCATGTTTTAAAATACATGGTACCCTATGGTTCCTTTAATCAAACCTCTTTCATTTTGAAATCATTAGTCCTTTTAATAACCTTTTATTAGTAACTTAATGTTTAGGAACCAAAAATTCAGCTTGTTATGATAATTTATTTAGATTGTTAAGCATATCCATATATCAAACAATCAACATAAAATGAATAATCAAACAAGCATATATCAAACAACCACATGTGAATAACCATAGCCACTATGTTGACAACACTTGTTTGCCATCACAAGTGTTGTCATTTGGTCTTTCCTAAGGGTTGAATACAACACAAAGACGAGATCTCCAAAGACCCCCACTTGAACTTGCATCCAAATGCTTCAAGTCCTTCTCTTGTGTCTTCCTTTTGTGCTTCCATCTTGTGCATCTTCTTTTACAAAACTCATATCCTAATACAAATTTTATAATAAAAGAAAACATACTTAATCTATCTATTACATCACAAGTGAATGAATAAATAAACTACATCCAAATACTAAACACAAAACAATAATATTACAACCCATAAGATGAATACAACAAACACAAAACATCCATTCAAAACCAACACAACACAAGGTCAAGGCTAGGTTATGCACCAATATGAATCATCATATACAACATTCAAGAACAAAATAAACCCCCATATGAATCTAAATTTTCGGCCAACATAAACCATGAATTTAGGGTCTTTTGTCCAAACAAAAACATAATCAACTACTTGATATCTTACTTTCAAGGTTTAATCACTAGCATGTTAGATATAACCTTGAAAGGTTGGCGATTTATTATCATCACCACAAAACAGCCCGAATATGGTTGTTAAAGCCTCATAAAACCAATTTTACAAGAACACATGAAACTAGTCATCCACATATCCGGCTCTAGATGCCAATGTTGGGTTTGTTGGACCAAATCAAACTAGTTTAACCATTTAAACTTGAAAACGCAGCGGATTAACATCAAATAAATATCATTTGTAATGTGAAAATATGGTTCATTTCATGACAACAAAAAACCCAAGAACACACGGATCTTATATATGTGTTTAAACTAGCTATCACCAATAAATAACAACCCAAATAAGCAATACATACTACCTTCCAAAGGCTGCTGAAAAATGAGATATAGATGAAGAGAATGATGTTCTTGAGCAGCCAAAACACCAAGAAGAGGTTTCCTCAAGCTTCCATACCCACAAGCATCAAGCATACACCATTCTTGCTAGGATTTGAGCACCAAATCGGATCAAGAAAGCTGCTCCAACGTTGTTCCAGCCGTGAACAATCAACAAAGCTGCTAGAGCTATGTTTCAGCCGTGATATCTTTCTTCCAAAAGAAAAGTGATGTTCTTGTGACCCTTTTGCATATGAGAGAGTGAGAGAGATCTGAATGGAGAGTGTTTGTATTCTAGGAGATCCAAAAACTCAAGAGAACCAAAGGAAAAACAAAAGGAGAGAGGCTGCCCAAAGGGACGGCCAAACCCTTATTCACCCTTTTTTGTTTTCCCCCCAAAACCCCTTTTAATCCTTGTTAAAATTATTTGATTAAAATAGATATATAATTAACCTTTTAATTATATAACATACACACACTTCTATTATTTGATGGTATTTAACTAAATTAATCAACATTACAAATAATATCCATTAACAAAATATCCATATAAGTTGTTCAATCTCATATGCAACTTATTTAGAAAACACATTTTTTCTAAATTTGGTGTATTTATTTAATTGCATGATCATATCATCAATTAAATATTGTTTGGTGTTTGCTAAGCATGTTATTGGGTATGACCGACTTGCATCATAACGTACTAACCACATCAATGTTCTATGTGTCTTGGGCATAAAGAATACAACAAAAACATGAGTTTTTTTATACTTAAACCTAGGATGACCATTCCTCCAGAATTGGTGCTTCTTAGATTTCCTAGGAAAGAGGATATGTACAAGCTGCATATGAACCATGCTTCCCTATTAAGAGAACTATCATGTTTTTTTCCAAAGCTGATGGTGATGAGTCAACACTATGGAATAAACAAATGTGTCATCTCAATTTTAAAACCATGATTAAATTGGTTAAAAATAACTTGGTACATGGTTTGCCTTAAAAGGAATTTTTCTACAAAGATAACTGTGTTGCATGCCTGAAAGGGAAGCAACACTAGGCATCTCATAAATCCAAAGTTGTTAACTCCATCACCACTCCATTACACTTAATGCACATGGATCTCTTCGATCAAATAAATATAATGAGTATTGAAAGGAAATCATATTGCCTTCTGATAGTGGATGATTTTACATGATTCATATGTGTATTCTTTTTAAGAACAACGGATGAATGTGCTCAAATGCTAAAATATTTTATTCTTAAAATAGAAAATCAAATTGATCACAAGGTAAAAATAATGAGAAGTGATCAAGGGACTGAGTTGAAGAATCAAGATCTTGACTCATTCTGTAACCACTCCTCAACAAAATGGTGTTACTGAGAGAAAGAACAGAGCTCTTGTACTTAAGGCACATGGAAAAACCGCTTATGAGCTATGGAAATAAGAGGCCACCGTTCAATGGCTTTCTAAGATCCCGCAGCAGGTGTACTATACTTAACACAAAAGACAATTTGGAAAAGTTTGCTGAAAAGTTACATGATGCTATCTTTGTTGGATATTCCTCAAAATCTATTGCTTATAGAGTTTATAACATCAAAAATCAACAATTGAGGAATCATCCAACATATTTGTCAATGAGCTCACTCCTTGTGTTAGGGGAATGGCCCTTATTACATTTTTGACATAGAATTGTTTCCCAACTATTCTAATCCATCTTGTGAGAATGTTTAAGCTAGAATAGGTCCTTAAAATGATGATGATCAACTGTTTGAGTTTCCTAGACCCTGTTCAAAATCTCCAAGAGTGACTGAAGATCTAGCTCCAACTATCTTAAGATAAAATAGAATGACAATTTCAAGAGATAGTGAAGGTTCAACCAGTGTTCCTTCAAGTGACACTGAACAACACCCGATTGATAGAAGCAGTATTTTGAAGGAACAAGCAATTGTCAATGTTGCTTCTCAGTTAATCATTGATGATGATGTTTCTCTTTCATTCAATCAGTCCTCATTGAATGACATTGAATCAGCAGTTGGCGCAAGTGTTCATGCTCCTGAGCAAATATGTCGAAATCGATTTATCTTTACAACTGGAAGTGGTTCCGCGACTAAGGACTCAGAACACTCATCCAGCTGGAAACATCATAAGAGAAATATCTGAAGGCGTGAGAATAGGGGACAAACTCATCATGGGAATATATGCTTGTACTCATGCTTCTTGTCTTAGATGGAACCTAAGAAAGTACAAGAAACCATAAACGATAGTAGTCGGGTGGAATCAATGCAAGAGGAGTTGCTTTAATTCAAGAGATAAAATGTTTGGAACCTTTGCTCGCTACCTTCTAGCCAAGTACCTATAGGCACCTAATGGGTTGTCGGAAACACAAGAGATGATAGAGGCTTGATCACCAAGTACCTAAATATGGGTTTTTCTGAAGAGAAATTAACATTCGGAAGATGCTTTTCATATCTTCCGAAGCAAAGTTTCTCCAAGATAAATTTTCTTCTCGGAATAGTTTTTACTCTTAGAAGAAGCGGTTGATTGAGTATCAGATCTAATTCTGAAGCATATAAAGCTCCCCATTTATATGGCACATTTTACTCCTTGAAGTATGAAATTTACCTTCGGAAGTAAAATTGGCTTCAGTAGAAGAATACCTTCGGAAAAAGTTTACCCTCGGAAATCCTTTATACTCAGAAGAAAATCTTTCTGTGTAATAGGAATCTTGAGCCCCACATAGTAAAAAGTAAATATTTTCTTAATGATGTCGGAATTTTTAAATTGTTTTTAACCTTACCGTCACTCTCACATTTTAGCCCAAACCATCTTTTCACCTTATCCATAACCCCAAAAACCGTCATTCCATCCATTTAAATCATCCCGACTCTTCACTTTAATCTTTTTACCAAATTTATTGTCTAAAGCTTCCTTCACCCCAAATTCACCCTACTTAAACTTCTTTCAATAACTTTTTTCTTACAATGGCACTTAACCCTCAACACAACCAAGTCACACTCCTTGACTTTACCAAGGATGGTGTCTTCTTAGACATCATCTCCTTTCTTAGCCAATCTACCTACATTACCGACCTGACTGTGAACCCTGCCATTTACTTGAATCACTGGAAGAATTTTGGGGTAAGGGTCAATTAGTACTCCTAAATGGAGTTAAGGTTATTAAGTCGAGCATTTCTTGTTAGGAGTTAATCATTAATGAACAAGTCATCCGGGAGCATCTGTAGCTCCACTATGAAGGCGCTCCTACCGAGTTCCCCAACTCAGACATAGATGACAAATATCTCCAAATGGGATATGGTGGCGATATGAGTAGATCTACAACCTACAAGTTCAATTTCTCCTACAACTAGAAGTTCCTACTTCATATTGTTGTCCATTGTTTGTCTAACAAGTCTGGGGGATGGGATCAAATCCCATATGAACTGGGCTTCCTAGTTCATGAATTGGTGAAAACCCTCCGCTTCAACTACTCAAGGTTTGTGCTGACTAACCTTATGAGGAACCTTCAAAAGGACATATTGTTTATGTATCCTAGATTCATCTAGCACATAATCAACTGTGAGTTGGACAAGAGTAAGCTTGTTTGTGCAGCTACTCTACATGTCCCTCAAATGACGCCAACCATCTTCAAGACCTTGAAAAGAGTGTCCACCAATTTCATTTGAAGACACACTGCGCTTCTTCCAGGTATGATTGAGCCAATGGCTCGTGGTGACATCCTTATTCACCCCACAGGTATGAACCCACACCAGCAACTACCCTTACTTTGCCAGATCTTCTTGCTCACCTCATCAAACACCCATATCAGAGATGTAAATGAACTCTGCTTAATGATTAAGCAAGCCCCTCCTATTCAAATCAAAAGACTAGAGTGGAACCATGGGCTCCCACCTAGTTCGAGGTCTCACCATCCTTATCATTTGAACTTAATATGGAATTAAGACTTTTCAGTCTCAATTCCCTAAACCCCAAACCCAGGCTACAAGCCCTTCGGTTGAGTCCCAACACTCTCCTCAGAATCCAAAAGGAGACAACCCCACCAAAGGCTCAATGCCAATAGAAATTGACCAACGTCCCACGTTAGTAGGCTTCACTTCCTTATCCTTTGCTGGCCTTTTAATCAGAACTGATGAGGAGATTACGTCTCTTTATGGCAATGAAGTTGATCCACAACATCCACTATTAGATCAACAGAGCGTAGAGGGACCTTTTGTCTTTAGCACATATCACTAAAAACCAACTGAGGCGAGTCCCACGAACATGGAGGGTGCTCATGTAGATTCAGCTGCCACTATTGAACGAAACACATTGGATCCTTAGGCCAGTGGTACCATCTCTGAGACTGAATCTATAGCAACCATTCCTTTTGATGACTTTGAAAGAGACATCCTCAAGCAAAGGAAACTAGGGTGCCAAGAAACCACATCTGGTGGGGATGGTGAACATACAAGGTATGTTACCTCATCTCCCCATGATTCTTCAAAAAAAGATAAGGGTAGTATGCCACTCACCATTCAACACTTACTTTCTAATGTCTTAAACCTAGAATCAAATGTTATGACTTTAGAGGATGGGTCTTCCACTCAGCAACTTGAGATTGAAAATCTCAAGGCTCAACTAGCTGAAAAACAAACTGAGAGATCTGTCAGGGACATGCCCATTCATGTCTCATTGACCTCTTCCTCAAGATCTCAAGATGAGGCTACAAAAAAGGGGGAGAATGTTCAGAGACAAACAACAGATAAACCACAGAGCCAAGCTTTAACTTCTCTATCTACTAGATACCTGGATCCTACCATAGCAGTCTTTCCTAAGCCTCCTCAAGTTGTCCTGCAAATGGACCCTTGGATGCTCAGAGATTTCAACAGGATCTTCTCCAAGTTTCTATTAAGATCTTCTTTAGATTATCCTAGCCCTGACGCAAGTATGATATACATTGGATTTGAACTGCTTCAGAGGCTAGGTGCACCTTCTACTATTGTGGAAGTAGTTGGTCAACCTAAGGCCCAAATGGAATCCGATACTCATTTCAAAGGGGAATTGAGGGCTGATGGCCCAACAACTGAAACAGTTGGGATTGATAGTGCATTCCCACAGACTTCCGAAGCTGAAGTCAAAGCCTCAAAAGAACAATTGCAATCTTCCGAAGCTGAGATGGAAGCTGCAGAAAGCCTGTTCTCCTTGTCCGAGGATTTAATCATCACAGATGCAAGTCTAGAGTTGGCATCTAAGGTGAATAGTGTGGACTTTCTCAACCGACCCCTAGCTCAAACAACTTCATTATCTCTATCCACCATGTCTCAACTTGAACTCTCCATCCAAGAACCACCAAATTCTATCACTTCCAAACATGTTAAAGGCAAGAAGAAGTTGACTGCAGAAGAGCTTCTAGAGGATGAGAGGGTTAAGAAACTTAAAAGAAAAGGTAGACTTCCAGCTAGGAAGTTGCTAGCTGCCAACTTTAAAGTACCTGCAGCAACCAGGAGGCAGTTAACAAGATGAAAAGGGTGGAGATCACTAACAGGCTAATCAAGCTTGGAGCTATCACTGAAGTTATACTCCTGCTACCATTAGAGGAGTTAGTATACCTAGACAAGGCAACGATTTCATAGATTCAGAGAAAGGAAGAAGCAACAAGTTTGGCCTTAGAGGAGGAAAGAGAAAGGAAGAAAAGGGAAGCTGATCTGTAGCTTAGTAGGGAAAGGATAACTTTCCTAATCTCTAGGGGCTTCTCTCTTCAAGAACTATCTCAACACAACAATGACACCATCCTTTGTCTCTTAAACAAAGAGCAAGATCATGTGAGAAAGAGAGGAAAAAAGATGCAAAAGAGAATATAAAGAAGAAGAACAGAAAAGAAGAAGAAGCAGGGGTCATTGCTGCTAAGAAGATAGGTGAGAAGGCCTGGATGAAGGATTATCTTCGAACTCATGGATTATGTGGTAGGCTAGTGGGACCCATGTCTGAAAAGACACTCCAGCGACGTGTCAGTGATATCAAGGCTGACATTCACTTGGGAAAAAGGAAAGAGGTGTATAGAAGGGGACAGGGGACTATCTTCAAACCAACCCCTCAATCCCAGCCTACAACCAAACTCAACTACAACCTCAAATTGAGCCTTTTCCATCTCCCTTCCCTATCAAAACTGAACCCATTTCATAACCTTACACCCCTGAACCCACACCAACCATCATTCCTACCTCATCACCACAACCACCTCAACTAATTACCCTTCAACCTAAAACACTACCGAGAACCCAAACACCACTACTGACCCAACAACCATCTAGACCATCCCTCAGCCTTCAAAACATCTCTCGTTGAAGTAGTTTAAGAGATCAAGATAAAGCTTATCACATGCACAACCCTGAGTAATGTGTTCTATGAGGAGGATTCTGTCAAGATAACTTTTGTTGATGGATCCTCATGTTCCCTCTCAAAGTGATCAATTCCTTGATCTGCCAAGAGAAACATTGGACCAAGCTGTTAAATTTCTTAGACTTAACTCAGATTCACTCAGTGATGAAGAGATAAAGCTAAGAAGAAACGTGGTGACTCTGTTGGACAACAAGAAGGGGGGACGAAATACCTAGCAATCCCCTTGTGCGAAGAAAAAAGATTGTCTAGTGGAGGTTTGAAAACTCTTCTCACAACTTTGTTGTTGAGAGAGAAAATGGTGAGCTAAGAATGCTTAGTGCCTCATCTCTGCTACACTTGAGCAGATTTGAGTTAGTAGAAAAGCCACTGTCCAACCCCTCAAATTCCGAGGTAGTTGCCCACATCAGAAATCACCTGAGTAGCTTTCACCTTGCTGAGCTAACCGCTAGGACTAGGATTGAAGAGGAGTTAAAACTAAAAGATGAGGAGGAGAGGAAAGGATCAACAACCAAAGGCAAATCCTTTCTTCAAATGGTTGTAAATCCTAAACTTGAATCCATTATGACTATAACTTTCATCAACTCACTCTCTTAAGTGGGGTAGAAAAAATGGTGCATGTCCTTAGGAGTGATAAACTGGATCTCCTATCCACTAATGACTTGCACAAACATCTTAGCACAACTTTCGAACAAAATAGAGAAACAGAAAAATATCGCATCTCCATTGTGCACAAAGTTTTGAGAAGCAGAAGTCAGTGAGGTTTTTATAGCATCAACTAGGGGGAGTTTGTTGGAACTTGAAAGGCTGGTGCAACCAGAACCAAACACTTAGACTATTATTGGTGCAACATATAAAGGACTTCTAAAGCTAAGTATGGACTTCCGAAGGAAATGGAGTTCATCTGAATACAAGGTGCAAAATCATCTTCCGAAGGAAAAGCTCTATCTTCCAAAGACAAAGTCTTCTCCTTCAAAGTTCAAGACATAGAAGAATTCAAGGACAATGACTTCCGAAGTACAAGTCCTCAAGCCACAGAAGAAGCAGCCTCTTTCGAAGTATAAAAGGCTTCGGAAGAACTTGTTCTTCCGAAGCCATTAACCTTCGGAAGATGCTGCCATGGCCAGTGAACATAAGTATGGTTCTCTGACACTCTGTCGTAGACCTCTGATACTGCGTGGAATTTTCCCAAAAGGCTATGTAGTTGACCATACTTTATTCCACTATTGACTTTTGTTTGTTAGTACATTTGCCAACTTTAGTTTGTGACAAAAGGTATGTCATGGACATGTCATGACTACCATATCTTAGATAAGACATTATCTAAGATACCTTAACTATAGCATTGTAGTATCTGCTTTAGTTATTGGATTCCAGCTGGTATCAAAATATAATCGGCTGTAGGTGATAGTATATGTTGTTTCTCATTGTAACTCTTGTATCATGCTTGTAACAGTCTTGTAAACTTTAATTTGAGAAGTAATATATGCATGTAACTTGAAAATTATTCCTTTGTGTTCTTAAGTTACTTAGTATATTATAATCAACTCTTTGAGAGATTCGGCTTCATCATAACTGTGGGAGTACAAGTAAGTTTAAGAGAAAACCAAGTACTTAGTGACATGTATCGATCATGCAATTCTCTTCACCTCACTAAGTATGAATGCATTGTTCTAAAGCCCTGAGTGGTCATTCCAAAAGAGCATATCCTACTTAAAGCCCCAAGGAAAGGGAATATGTACAAGATGGATTTGTAGGATATATCCCCTTCATGAGAAGTTTCTTGTTGTGACAACTAACCTCTGGGTCATAATTCTAACCTTGTCAACCCGTATCATTACCATTAAATTAGTATTAATGTTAATTTCATATCATTATTATTATTTGCATTATTATGGTTATTATTATCATTTTCATTATTCATGTGTACGTTTGTGAATGTTTTAGTTACTTCAAGCCTTACTATAGGAAAACTTAGCGTTCCGGGAAAGTCAATTAGTCACCCATGCAAATATTTAATCATATTTGAAACAGTTAAAATGTGTGCATACACACTTAATTTTCGGTTAGTGCATGCATGTTCATGCATAATAATTAATAATAACTAAATTATACCACCAATATTCTACACTATACTACAAAATAATACTACTCAATAATATCTACCATTTAAATTTCAAAACAAAATTACACCCACTAAAAGCCAAGAATCGGCCGCCCCCTTGGCCACCAATCCCCTCCCCCTACTCCACTTTATCCATTCCAACACATCACCCTCTCCTACACTCTCATTTCATGAAACTCTTGTCATATTTCCTCTCACTCTTCTCTCTTCACTAGAATTATTCCACAGAAAAACACCCACACCCTCTCCATTTCAGCCTTACATTCAAAGATCAACCACAAAACACCATCGTTGAGTCCAAGCAACCGAGAAATGGCATCTTGAGAGCTCTTGGTGCATGGTTCATACAAGTTCGTGATACTCCATGGTTCTGGACTAGATTTGTTGATTAAGTGGTCAAAAGACAAGTTAAAAGGAATTTTTAACTAAAAATGTGTATTAATCGGGTGACGCTTTCAGGAAAATCCTAGAAATAATGGTCTAAAACCAAAATCCATGGGAACCATGTTATTTCAGTAATTTAAGTGCTATATGATTTAAAGGTGTTGAAAAATTGGTCAAACATGCTTTTAAACGGTTATTTCGCGTAAAACGTGTGTTAACGGGTTAAACTTAAAACCTAGACTTTAAACGAAAACGAGCTTGAAATACATTTTTAACAGGTTAAAAACTTAAAATAATATTTAAAGGATCTGCGACTAAAAATATGGAAATCAACACTTAACCATTAAAAACCTTCGTTTTACCGGGTAACGTAAGACATAAAAATATAAAACCCGGATCTAAAATCTTAAAATTTAGGGTCAACTTACTTAAAATAAGCTACTTAACTTCAAGAACCCAATTTTCGGCCATAGAAGTCATTAAATGCAAGAAATCAAACTTTAGCGTAGAAATTGTAAATTATTGAAACTTGGAGGACTAAACTGTAAATTTTGCTAAACTTCAATAAACCGACCTCTTGGACTAGTAATAATTTAATTGACTCAAACTAACTTATATAGATGATCTAACATGGTATATCGTGTATTCTTTCCTAAGAAACCCTAACTTTCTATAACAGGAAACTTTTTATATAAAGACATAGAAATCAAAAGCTCGTAAGACATCAACCTCATGACATACCTAGTGCGTCACCAAAACCCTAAATTAATGGCTTAACGCTTAAATCTTGATGGTAGGGTGCTAGACATTAGACTTTTCCCTGGTACACCAAGGTTCCTTTGCTTGAATTTTAAGGTGATTCTAGTGTTCCCTTTTTACTACTGTTTTTGAGATGAAACATCTTATATTTGAATTGAACATTTTATGAGCTATTGTATGGTACTTGAATGTTGGGGTTATTGTTAGAACCTGCATTTGTTTGTATCACGATCATTAATTCTTGTGTGAACCGCTTGTTTTATATGGGTATCTACTTGGGGAATCCCCCACACATAGTGCCTTCCGTGATAAAGAGGAAGGGTACCACACTGAGATCCTACAGGGTCGTTTGTGGCATGTGACAATTTTTATAAGATACTAGGTTACCCATCCGTTAGGTATGGTCCACTGTTTTAAGGCTTAGTTATTCCTTCGGGATTAACAGCAAAACATAACTTTTGAAGAGGCTAGCCGAGACTGAGTGCAGGGTTGATTGTGATGTCCCCCATAATAGTGAATCTTAGATTCTTTTAAATCAAATGTGGATTCTATTAAATCCTTTTGTTTTTAAACTTTAAGCACTTGATTCACCAACTTTTTAGTTGACATAATTTCTTTTTGAGGATGTTTCAGGTAATCCATGAAGGGACTCTAGCAATTGTTGAAGGCCTAGATCTAGGACCGTGACCATGGCATGGCTTATTTGACTATACAAACAATTGAACAATATAGTTATGTTGATCTTTACACTTTGTCTTTATGCTGGATGTACAACTCATTAGGGGCTAGATCTGTTTCTAGCCCTGGTTTACCTTTAATCTTTAAATTCCATGTGATGTTCTCTCTTTTTGTGCTCTTATGATGCTTTGCTTCCGCTACGATTTGTGTTGCTAGCCTGTGATGTCCCACCTACGTGGGCCCAAGGTGTGTCACTTGTTTCTATCTAAAGCAAACTATGACACCCTACACATATCCCATATCGGTCATGGACAAGAGAGATTCCTCGTTCATAAGGAATGTCTGACCTCTAATATCAACAACACGTTTTGGGCGTATTGGCTGTGCATGAGACGGGAAGTCCATTGTTAAGTGTGCTCAGGTGAGAGCAGCCTAGGGATGGGTAACCTCCCTAGGAAGTTTTCACCTGGGCAACCAAAAGCAAACCCTTGTGAGCTCCTCGTGGGCAAAGCGGACAATATTGTTGGTGTGAGGGGTCGGATGTGATAGAATGGTATCAGAGCCAGTCCTGTGTCATTTGGGGTGTGGGACATATCTCACGAAGGATGGTGACTTCTCGGGCTCATCGAGGACGATGAGTCCAAACACGGGGTGCTTGTGACACCCTACACATATCCCACATCAACCGTGGACAGGAGAGATTCCTGGTTCATACGGAATGTCTGATCTCTAACATCAACAACACCTTTTGGGTGTATTGGCTGTGGATGAGAGGATAACTCCACAGTTAAATGTGCTTAGGTGGGAGCAGTCCAGGGATGGGTGACCTCCCTGGGATGTTTTCACCTGGGCAACCAAAAGTAAACCCGTGAGCTTGTCGTGGGCAAAACGAACAATATTGTTGGTGTGAGGGGTTGGGTGTGACACAAACAATGATAAGTCTTTCCTTTGGCATAAAAGAATGTGTCATGTAAACTTTAAAAACATGAATAAATTAATAAATGGAATAGCAAAGAATGAGTTTTCAAGTGATTACTATTATGTTCCATGTATAAAAGGGAAACAACATAAAGTGTCTCACAAGCCAAAGGAAATGAATTCCATCACTACGTCCTACACTTATTACATATGGATCTCTTTGGTCCTACCAGTGTAATGTGTTAAGGAAGGACATGTTATTGTATGGTGATCACTAATGATTTCAATGTGATCGCAAGGTCAAAACCGTAAGATGTGATCAAAGAATTGAATTCAAGAACAAATTCCGTGATACATTTTGTGATGAAAAAAGCATTACCAGATAGTATAGTGCTCCTGGACTCCTAAGCAAAATGGTGTTGTTAAGAAGAGAAACACGACACTTATTGAAGCTTCAAGAACCATGTTATCTGACTCTCAACTACCTTTCACTTTCTAAGTAGAGACAGTTAACATTGCCTACTATTTGTAGAACAAAGTCTTAGTAGTTTAGACTCATTGTAAGACTCCTTATGAACTTTGGCACAAAAGAAGACCTTTCATGGGTTTCCTCATATCATTTGGATATACTTGCACCATATTGAATACCAAAGATCAAGTATACAAATTTTCTAAGATATCACATAATAGACACTTCATTGATAGTCTTCCAAAGCTAAGGCTTATAGAGTATACAATCTCAAAACTAGAGTAGTTGAGGAGTCAGCCAATGTGACCCTCAATGAACACACTCCTAGTATGAAAGGTTTTGGTTCTTATTAGAGTTGTTTGCTCTTGATATAGTTACCAATTGTTTTAACAAATCTTGTGAAGATGTTTCAGGATCTACAAGCAACTTATCAACAGAAGATCTTGACCCAATATTTGAGCTAAGAAGACCAACTAAGAAGACTACTTCAACTCTAGTGGTAACTAACCTTGTAGATGGAAATCCTATCATCAACACCATGACAAATTCAGCTGATACATCTGAGGGGCTTACCAAGTCCAGCACTAAGGCATAAAATTGAAATGAAGGAGTTTCTAAAGTGGGAGGAAATGGAGGTGGTTATAGTGATCAAGAATTTCTTGTGTGATAACGACTCCATAAAAGACAACATAAATGATGTCATACACTCATTGGATCAAGCTTCTCCTAATACGTTTCTTGATATGGTGGATGACATCTAGTGCCATATTTGAATTCCATAAGTCACATCCTATGACAAACATCATGGATATGTTGAGACAGGGTGAGAACAAGAGGACAAACCCATGAAAAAATTTGTTTGTTATACTCTTTTTTCTTGTCCCAAATTAAGCATAATAAAGTTGATGAAGCTTTAAACAATGACAGTTAGGTTGAAGCAATGAAGGAGGAGCTGCATTAATTCAAAAGACAAAAGGTTGGAATCTATGTCTTCTTCCTAAAGATAAGACATCAATAGGTACCAAATAGGTGTTCAGGATCAAAAGGATTAAAGAGAGCTTGTCATCAAGAACAAGGCTAGAATAGTAGTTCAAGGATACACACAAGAAGATGGGATTGACTACACAGATGTTTTTGCTCCAGTGGAAAGACTTGAACCTTTTAGTATTTTTCTTGCTTTTGCTACATCAAAGGATTTCTAGGTCTACCAAATTGATGTCAAGTGTGTTTTCTTATATGGGGTGATTGATGAGGAAGTGTATGTCAAACAACCACGTGGCTTTGTAGACCCATATCATCCTAATTATGTTTGCAAGCTTGAAAAAGCTCTTTATGGGTTGCATCAAGCTGCAAGAAAGTGGTATGAGACAGTATCTCAGTATCTCTGTGTGATACATGTATGTCCCTAGATCATGATATGAATGTAATAGATCTTGTTTGTGTGATTCTGATGTAATGTTTGGAATGATTAATGAAATGATATTGTTTGTTTGTTATTTATAATGTTTAATATTTCATGAATGAGTCGATGTTGAATTGGTTAATTAGGTTTGTGGTTGTTTGAATTGTTACACATAATGTTATATTAATTAATAAATTCAAACTAAACAAAATGAAGTTCTCAAGCGAATGGCCCATGCGAATGGACCATACGCATGAATAACTTCATACGAATGACTCAGTCACACGACTGAACCAGGAGACTAGATCAGTCGTATGATTGTAACATAAGATTGGCTCAGTCGCACGACTGAACACTCAGTCGTGCGGATGAATCAACCGCATGGTTCAATCGCACGACTCAACCATACTAATGGTTCAGTCGCACGAATGAACAATACTAACCTATAAATACAACCCAATTCATGGAAAAATGAGAGCATTCATTCTTTTTCGACTCCAGACGTACCCTAGCCGTCCAGAAGCCTCCAAGTTGATACTCGAAGTTCATAGAATGCTGTAGATCAATTCCTAATCGATTCTTAACGTTTGATTCAATACTATATTGATTCTACGTGTGTTCTCAATAATTGGATTGCCAATCAAATAGGATTGCGCACTATTTGGTTTGATTTACACGTTAATCATTTGGTATTTCGTTCAAATACCAGGTCCTAACAAGTGGTATTAGAGCTTTGGCTCTTGATTACGTGTGATTCAATCAAGATTGATAAAAAGTTTGTGTTTTTACACTAAAAAACGCAATCTTTTGTGTCAATAGTTGTCTTGGACGTTCTCTGCTCAGCAAGTTTCGGTTTCTACGTCCTTAGGTGATTAGGGTTTGCGAAATTTCAAAATTTTACTGCTAAAACACGTTTAACCTAGAAATTTTCTCAAAACAGCAGCTTAGTCACACGAGTGAGCCATTCGCATGACTGGACTTCATTCGCATACACCAGACGCACGATTGGACTGAGTCGCATCTCCATTCGTAGGACTGAACCATCCGTTCGCAGTGTTCATACGCATGAGCTTCATTCGCACGACTGAACCAATCGCTTAGTTCAGCCGCACGATTGAACCAATCGCATAGTTCATTCCCACGAATAGCCTATTCGCATCACCCAGTCGCATCAGTTTGACAATTTGTTTAGTACTCTTAAAAGTTAATCGTGATGGAAGATCAGATGTCAGCGTTTACTATCGGCAAGGACTCAAGGGTCCAGAACCTACTGTTGCTTGAGAGTGAGGTGGGGAATCATAATAAACCACCAAAACTCTTAACGTTAGATGAGTTTCCCCACTCGAAACAATGTTGAGATCTACCTCAATGGAGTGGATCCAAATTTGTGGGAAGCTATCGAGATTCGGTATAGTATGCCGATAGGAGTAGATGGGGTAAAGCGTACTTTGGGAGGGATGACTAATGCTCAGAAAGTCTAGTATAACGCATAGAAGAGAGTTTATGCATTGATTACACAATCTATTCCTAAAGATATTTTCCACCAGTACTCGGAGAATAAGCAAGCCAAGAAATTGTGGGATGAGCTGGAAAAGAGATACGACGGGAATGCTTCGCTGAAGGCAATTAAAGCTAAGGAACTGAAGAAAGAATTTGACAACTTCTCATCGATGGGAAATGAGAGTTTGGACGATGTATTAATAGATTCTACCATTTGATGAGTGAAATGCATACACATGGTGTTGCTACTACCATGGAAGAAAAGGTGTCAAATTTCGCAGACGGATTGCCAGAAAAGTGGGCTTCATTTGTGTCAAATCTGAGACAGAATGAGCTGCTGGCAAAGTTGGATATCAATGACTTCATTTTAAAGCTACGTGAACAAGCACTTAGGTTGAAGTACAGAGCTCAGAAGTCTTCGCACACTCAGAATCCAGCTTTGTACAATGCCACGCCTCAAGCTAAGACGTCTAGAACACCTCTTAGACTGCATTTGTGTCTAGCTCATCGGGTCCTTCACAAGCTTCTCCTTCAGGTTCAGAAACATCAGGGTCTTCTTGTACCCATTACATTGGAACTGAAGCGAATGCTACTAGACTAAAGACCAAGAACCTCGGTAATGTGACTGTGGAAGTAGCTCGAGAGCACATGGATCTTTTGGCAGTAGTGGTTCATTCTTATGATGGACTTGTTGCTGGGAAGATTGGAAACTGCCATCTGGCAGATGAGGACTACGAGCAGGTGGATGAAATGGAGCTAGAGAGAATCGACATTATTTGGGCCTTAGCAAGTGCTGTACGGAGAGCAAAGAAGTTCGTGAAGAAGACCGGACAAAACTTGGTTGCTACTAAGGACACTACTTTTGGCTTTGACAAGAGCAAAGTGACCTGCTTTAACTGTGGAGAAAAGGGGCACTTCAAGAGAGAATGTTTGAAGCCAAAGAAGACTGGGAACGAGAACCCATTCTCGTCCTTCACTCGTCAAGACAAGCAAGCTAGCAGTTCTACTTCATCAAGCAAGGATCCAAAAGCCTTGACTGCTCATAATGATGAAGGACAGGACTGGCGCTTTCGGTATGTCTCTCTAGGGGAATCAAATATTGCCAATGTAGAAGATTTAGATGATGATTCCGCGAGTGAGGGAGATATTGCAGTTGAGTTAGCGATGTCAAATATTGAAGAGACAACTGCAACTGAGGTCAGCTACAAGCCTGAAGAAGGGATTTCAACAACAAAGACAGAATCACCAGAACCAGAGACATCTGATGCTGCGTTATGGCTAAATCTTTTGAATCTCCTCAGGTAAGTACCACTGACCAACTGTTTAAAAATCATGCTTGTTCTGATTGTGATACTTTTAGAGATAGCATAGATGAGAAATTTCCTAGGTTGCTACATCATAATGATAGCCTAGTAAAGGATTTGAAACTATGCACTGAGGCAAATAGAGTTTTAAAACAAAATAAGCATAGTTACAAAGAAAGATAGACCTTTTGACTAAACAGCTTAGGGAAACTGAAGTAGTTGCTTTTAACCAAGCTAATGACATTAGGTACTATCTTAACTCCCTAGAAGACACTAAGAAAAAAAAAGCAGTCTTAGAAGTAGAAGTTAACTCTTAAAAGCAAAAACTGCACAGTTGGACAAGTTCATCTCATATTGTCCAACACCTAGTGAGAGAGCGTAACAACAGAGAAGGTTTCGGTTATAAAGTGGTTCCACTACCAGCTGAGACCTCGATGAACACTAAGAGTAGACCAATAAATATCAACCCCATCAAGGATCATGTGGTGTCTACTCCTCTTGTTAGTGATCCAGATTCCTCATGTTCATCAATTGAATCTGGAACAAAACAAAAGAAGGCCACTTCAAAGGCAAAGGGTAAAATGTCTTGTGTTAATCTGGAAAAAGAATTTGAAAAGGTTAATATAAAGTCCGAGTCAAACAAAGTCAAATCTGAATCTAAAAGGACTGGTACTGTTAATCTTTCACAAGCTTCATGTCAAAATCCAGTTAACAAAAAGGAAAAAGATGTTAAAAATGTTAAAAAAATTGATTTTGTTAAACAGAAGAAAACATCAAAAGAAACAGAGTCAATACCCAAACTAAGTGATGTTACTAGGGTTTCACACATATCTCCACAAAGAAAGTTTAATCATAAAGTTGATAGCAGGTCGTGCTACAACTGTGGAGAGTGTGGACATATTGCTTCCTTTTATCCTTACTATGAGACACCTAGGAAGAAGATTGAACTTCAGGATTCAAAACCTAGGTATTCTAAGAGGAGTTCTTTAACTCCACCTAGAAGAACTAGTGAACCTAACGTTCAACCCATTAGCCAGTCGACTGTTTATCACAAATAGGATTTGCACAAATCTGGCTTATGGAAAGAGAAGTCATCCTCTGTGTCTGATAATGATGACAAGAAGCAACCTGAGCTACCCTCACCCTCTAAGGGTCAATGGGTTGAATTCATGAAATGTGATGCCTCTAGGAAACCCAAGCCAGTAAAGGCTTGGGTTCCTAACCTAAACTAATGTTTTACATTGTATGTGCAGGGTGTTCGCTATAGTGCTGAAACCAACACATGGATTGTAGACAGCGGAGCATCCAGGCACATGACAAGAAACAGGGCTCTTTTATCAAACGTCAAGCAAATAAAAGGAGGGCATGTTTCGTTTGCTGGAAACAAAGGAGGCTATATCATAGCTCAGGGAGAAGTTGGAAATCAGAAAGTTAAGTTTGATAAGGTGAACTACGTTCAAAAACTTCAAAACAACTTACTTTCTATTTCCCAAATCTGTGATAAAGGGTTTAAAGTCATATTTGACAACAAGAAATGTTACTTCCTAATGAATGACTATGTGATTCCGGAGGACCAAGTTCTGATGACAGCTTCAAGATATAAAGACCTTTATGTTTTGGATCTCCCAACGGATTCTACAACGGATCATTAAGTTCAGTGCTTCCTATCAAAAGCTACTGAGAAGGACTCCATTTCCTGGCACATGAGAATGGGACACATAAATCAACGGAAGATGAATCACTTGATTCAGAAGGATCTAGTGCGAGGTGTTAACGTCAAAAATTTCCAACTTCCTGAGTTCTGTGTAGCATGCAAGAAAGGCAAACAGACGAAGAAGACTCATCAGGAAAAGAAAGTTCATTCTATCGAGCTTCCTCTTGAACTTCTTCACATGGATCTGTTTGGTCCAGTCAGTACAAAGAGCATTGCAGGTGACCTGTACTGTTATGTGGTTACTCATGACTACTCAAGATTCTCTTGGGTAATGTTTTTGAAGTCGAAGTCAGAAACATTTGAGTCATTCAAAGAATTAGTAACCACACTGGAATCTCTCTACAAGCTGAGGATGAGACAAGTACGCTCAGACAACGGGACTGAATTCAAGAATCAGTGGGTGGAGGCTTACTGCAAGGAAAAGGAATTGTGCATCAATTGACTTCTGCCTACACGCCTCAGATGAATGGTGTTGCTGAGAGAAAGAAAAGAAGCTTGATAGAGACAGCACGGACAATGCTGGCAGACTTGAAACTGCCTATCCAATTCTGGAATGAGGCAGTGGATAATGCATGTTATACACTGAATCGAGTTTTGATAGTCAAGCGCCACTAAAAGACATGTTACGACCTACTACAACGACGTAAACCGAATCTGGAGTATCTCGAACCATTTGGCGCGCCGTGCACACTTCTGAAGAAAACTCAAGAAGGAAAATTTAGCGAGAAGACTGATGAAGGGATCTTCATAGGATACAACATACCGAACAAGAGAGTTTACAACAACTCAACGGGTTTAGTAGAAGTGTGGTGTAATGTTGATGTTCAGAGATATACCACACTACCTACTGGCAAAGGACCCGCTTACTTTTTCGACTATGGTGGATTCTTTAAGTCCTTCAGCATCCCTATCTCTCCTTCTGATAATGAGTTAGCTACTCGAATCATCTTCTCAATCAGGGGGAGTAGTCGACGACAGTGACTCCTCCTCTGAAGATGAAGCTGAAGAAGATGACCAGAACAGTCAGGAGGAACAGGTTCCAGTTCCTGAAAGTCCACAAGCATCTAACGGTGATGCACATTTGACTTCGGAACCTCAAACTCCTTTTACCTCAGATGCAGAACCAAATGTTGATCATCTTGGCTCTGAGGTAGTTGTTCCTACTACTCCAGGATCATGTCTAAACGTCTATCATCCGTTAGACAATGTCATTGGACATGTCAGATCAGTAGTACAAACCCGAAATCAGCTGTACTCAGCTGATTATGCCTCTGTTATGGAAAAGGGATACATTCATGATGGTGCTTATCGGTGTTTTGTCTCGCAGTTTGAGCCAAAATACATTATTGATGCACTAAACAATGAGGCATGGGTGAGTGCCATGCAAGAAGAACTTCTTCAGTTCAAGAAGTTAGGAGTATGGACTCTGGTAGTAGACCTAAAGGTGCTAAGGTCATTGGCACCACATGGGTCTTGAAATGCAAGAAGGATGACCAAGGGGTCATTATCAGGAACAAGGCTCGACTAGTTGTTCAGGGATTTTGCCAAGTCGAGGGGATTGAGTACAATGAAGTGTTTGTGTTGGACCAAAAGAACCAATGAGCCTGATCAGAAAAACCTCTAAGTCCCACAGACATTACAAGTGCTGAAGAAGATCACAACAGCTGAAGACATCAGCTGATTACAAGGTTTGAAGACAAAGTCTGAAACAAGAACTGAAGACTACTGCTGAAGACAAAGTCTGAAAGTAAAGAACTGAAGACAAAGTCTAAAGCTATCAGCTGAAGACAAAGTCTGAAAGTAAAATACTGAAGACAAAGTCTGAAGCTATCAACTGAAGAGAAAGTCTGAAAGTAAAAGTCTAAAGAACAAAGTCTGAAGAACAAAGACTGACGACAAAGACTGAAGACCAAAGTGATCAGTAGTTGTCACAACAGCTGAAGTTATCAACTTGAGTAGTTGTGATGGATTCCTTTCAATACTTGTAATTTACGTTTCAGTAGTTTAGTTTGAGTAGTTTTATGTTTTTGTACTTAAGTATTCTCTGAGATGTAATAAGTAGTTGAGAACATTCTCAGTAGTTTGCATAGTTTCAGTAGTTTGAAAAATTCTGTTAGATGTCACTATAAAGGGACATCAGCAGACGTCACATATCCTATATAAGGAATGTTGACCTAATTGTAAAGTGTGACATTGAGCCACCACAAAAGCATATGAATGAAATAACTCTTTTGCAGAATACTTTTTTTCTATAACCATTTACTCTTACATTGAATATCAATTGTGTTCTTGTGAATTGTTTAATTCGTTGTTCGTACTCCGCTGCAATACTCTCTAATTAATCAAACTTAGATCACTGATCCTAACAAATGGTATTAGAGCAAGGTTATTCATTGATCGATCTAACAATGATCATTGAAACTGCTATTCGATATCTAAGTTTGATTGAATTAGCATATTTGCAAAAATTGGTTATAGATCATTGAATTTCTGCTGCTTTCGTTTATCTGCTTTGACCTTTCTCTTGGTTCATATTGAGTTTGTTGTGTTTTGTACTAAATCAATTAAAACATAATTGAATTTGGTTGAATCTGAGAATGACTACTCCTTATATTGACCCTCACAATACCGGTTCCTCAACCAAGCCTCTGATGCTGGTTAGGACTGAGTATAACATATGGCAACGAAGAATGCTTCATCACCTATCTGTTAACAGTTCAGGTTGTTGGATATCTATGGTACATGGTCCACACAAGCCTATGGTGAACAATCTGGAAACCAACCAAATGGTTCCGATGAAGAAGGAACAATACTCAGATGAGGATCAAAAACTGTTTGAGATTGATGTTAAAGCGCATGGAATTCTGGCCATGGCACTGCCGAATGAAATCTATTCTGGGCTTATGCATCATGAAACTGCTCATGACCTCTGGAATGCATTGAAGGAACAATTTGGTGGAACAGATGAGGTCTTAGCAAACAACAAAGAAATCCTTGCCCAACAATATAAGACATTCTCTCATAGGAAGGGTGAGTCACTGACTCAACAATTTGAGCATTTTTCCTGTTTGATCTCAGAGCTGAAAATGGTCAAACATGAATACACTAATAGTCAGATGAACAATAGATTCCTCAAATCACTGCCTGAGAGATGGGACACATATACCATTGTCCTATGCTCCAGTGCAAAACTGGATAGTGTATCTCTTATCCAACTCCATGGGAAACTGCTTAAATTTGAAAGAGAGATATAGCAGAAAAGGAAACTGGCATCATCAGGAAAGCTCATTGATGACTTTGTACCAGGGAACACTGCCTTGGTTGGTCATGAGTCAGAATATGCTGCATCAGAAAGCAATTATGATGAGCATATAGATTTCTCCTCAAACGGTTCAGATCATGCATTTGTTAGTGTTGACAATCAGTCAGGCTGTAATAGTGACAATTTGTGTTTCATTATGCATGATTTAAAGGGTATTGCTGATGATGACTTAGAAGAGATGGATATTCTGAGCCAAATGGCCTTGATTAATATCAGATCTCAAAAGTTCTACAAGAGAACTGGTAGGAAATTCCCTAGACTCACTGGGAAAACCAAAGTTGGTTTTCACAAGAGTAAGTTGAGGTGTCACAAATGCCACAGGCTTGGACACTTTGCAAGAGAGTGTAGATCATCTGGATCTAACTCCTCTGCACCCTTTATGACTTTTCCAAACAATAGTCCACAAAACAGAGGGCAACATCTTGCTAGTTCTGGTCATCATTCATAACCTAAATCTCCTGCATATTTTGTCCCTCAGGGTTTAATGTCATATCCATATCCCTGCTATTACATGCCACACCCAAATCCAGTTCAAGTTCCTAATGCACAACAACCTCAAGCCCTACCTAAGCCTCTACCATCTCAATCATCTTAATCACAACCTCATCACAGCTTCTTCACCCCTGGTATTGTTGACTGGAGCAGTTTACAGATGATCTCTCTGGTAATGAGCAATTATTTGCCGGTGTTGGTCAACATGGTGGTGAACATCCTTTTGGGAATCTAGCTCTCATGGCCCTGGAATCTACTGATAGTTGATGCTCCAATGCATCTTCATCAAGGTAACCCACGTATCCTCTGAGGTTAAGGCCAAGCTATGTTCTGAATCTTGCATAGCTGCATTTATCTCTATTAGAGAGGCAAATGTAGCTTTAATAAATCAAAATCTAGAGCTTGAGCAAACCCTTTCCAAAAGAAAAGCTAAATATGAGTCTATCCTTAAAGATAAAGATGATGAAATTTATAAGCTTAAATGCTAATTAAATGATGAAAAGGCTAATCTAGAGGTCATTCTTGAGAACCATAGAGATCTCAAAGATAAACTTGCAGTTACCCAAGTTGAGTGTGACTGCTGGGTATCATCCTGCAAGGGATTTGAAATGCTGCTCAACAAGCAATTTGCTTCGAATGTGAAGTTTGGAATAGGTTACAACCACATTGCACACCTACAGATTTTACTCCAAAACCAATAGTAAAATCTGAAGGTGAGTAATTTCCAAACTACATCATCATGTGCATCATCCTCAAATGATCACTCAAAATCAAAAGATGAAATCAGTGTTGATACCTCAGCAAATCAATTGGTTGATAGGTTAAATACTGATAAGCACATGAAGCTGAGTACTTTAGATGTTGTCCCTCAAAGTACCTCAAGTACTGAAGGGCAAGTCACAACATTGAAAAGCATTTCAAATCAGTTGAAATAAAAGGATTAACAACTGCTGATAGAGAACAGCTGAAGAACAAGTCTTTTTTTGTTACAGATCCTTTAGCACTAAACAAAAGTACTGAAAGGAGGAAAGTACTGAAGAGCACACCTTCAGTAGTTTCCACATCAGCAGTTAATCACTCCAAGATGAAGAATAAGCCATGTGAAATATGTGGTAAGTTCAATCATCTTTCTGATGAGTGTTGGTACAGAAAGGGTTCCAAACTCAACAGAGATAAGCTCATTAAAATACAGATGGTTGAAATGAAAAATGTGTTTGAGACTAAGTTTGTACCACAGTCATCCCTTTGTGATAAACCTAAGCCTTCTACCAAATCCAAAAAGAAGGATAGGGTTTATCATAAAATAGCTGATAGTGCTCCTCATGATAAACATCAGACTAAGTCTGTGAATTTTAAGGAGGAAATAGTGGGTCACATGAACTCATCAAACACAAGTACTGATATGTCACAAGAGCTGAAAGCTTTAGCTACAAATGAGACACAACTTGTTATGATGGTTCAGCATTTGTTGGGGAGAGTTAACCAACTAGATGCACATGTGATCAAACCACTAACAAGGCATTCCAAGCCCAAATCCAAGGAATCCATTTCAGCACCATCTCCTTCTTCATCAGCTGTTAATCATAAGAAACAAGTTATGGTTAAATCTATTGATGAAAACAGACCCAAAATCAAAAAGTTTTGGGTCTCAAAACCTAACTAGGTCTTTATGATGAATGCAGGGTTCTTCAGCATGCCAAAGGAGCATCTGGTATGTAGACAGTGGAGGATCTATGCATATGACTGGGATCAGTTCTCTTCTTAATGACTGCTCTCAAGGAAAGAAGGGATTTGTTGCATTTGGTAATGATGCCAAGGGTTACATCATCGGGTAAGGATATGTGTCTAATGGACAAATCAGGTTTGATGATGTTAATCATGTGGAGAATCTCAAGTATAATCTGCTGAGTATCAGTCAGATGTTTGATAAAGGGCACGTTGCACTTTTCACAATCCAGAACTGCAGGATTCTGTCTTCCCAAGTTCTGAGGCTGATTGACAAGGTATTGGATGAACATACTCTCCTGAAGGCCAACAGGATTGGAAGAGTGTATGCCTTGGATTTGTCAAAGAAGATTGATTTGAAGGGTCATCCTTGCCTGTTCTCCAAAGCCTCTCCTGAGGAATCTAAACTATGACATAGAAGGCTAGGTCATGTTAATCTCAAAAATGAATCAGCTGATCCACAATAGTTTAGTGAGAGGTCTACCAATAAAGGAGTTCCACTATTATGAAACCTGCACTGCTTGTTTGAAAGGAAAACAACACAAAGTCTCATTCCCTCCTATTGAAGAACCTAAGTCCACTGCCTGCTTGAAGTTACTGGACATGGATCTATTTGGTCCTGTGAGAGTGATGGGCATGGCAAAGAAGAAATACTGTCTAGTAATTGTGGATGATTACTCGAGATTTGTATGGACTTTCTTCTTGCATTCAAAGGATGAGGTTGCTCAGACAATTATAAACTTTGTGTTGTATGTTGATAAGCAGTATTCCCTATTAGTCAAGTGTATAAGGAGTGATAATGGAACTGAATTCAGAAACCATACACTTGATGATTTTTATCTATCAAAAGGAATCAAGAGGTAGTTTAGCATCCTAAGGACTCCAGAACAAAATGGTGTAGTGGAGAGAAAGAACAGGACCCTAATTGAAGCTGCAAGGTCTATGTTGGCTGACTCTGGTTTGCCATTGACCTTGTGGGCAGAAGCTGTTAACACAGCTTGCTATGTCCAGAATAGAGTATTAGTAAATCAGAGGTTGATGAAGACTCCATATGAACTTCTACATGATTTGGCTCCTCTAATTTCATTCTTCAAAGCCTTTGGGTGTCCTTGTTTCATTCTCAACACAAAGGATCAACTCCACAAATTTGATCCTAAGGTGGATGCAGGGTATTTTGTAGGTTATTCATCGACATGCAAGGCATACAGAGTCTTCAACTGTAGAACAAAGTTAGTTGAAGAAACCTTGCATATGAAATTCAATGAATCTCCTAAGGATAAAATTCCACAAAAACCTGTGGAGTTGTTTGATCTGGACATACTGCAATATGTTCCTTATCAACCTCCAGCTGTTGCAGATCTTATGGATAAATCATCTTCTGCAGCAAGTCTTCCAGCTGGTGGTACTGAAGATGATGATGATATCAGTACTCACCTTTTCAGTGTAGTGACCAACTGCCCGAGTCCACTAAACTTGATGTTCCTGTAGCTTCAGCACCTCCATCCACAACAAATGCTGATGAGATATCTGAATCCTATACATCATTTGATTTGCCATCTCATACATGGTTTCCAGAGTCTGGATCAACATCTGCTGCTACTGAACCTGCTACAAACACTTGCACTGATCTTATAGTGTACCAAGAGCGGAAGAATCACCCCATGTGTCAAATCATTGGTGATATCAATGCTGGTGTCTTAACCAGAAGTCAATTGTCTAACTTCTGCTTCTATGCTCTCTTCATCAGTCAGCTAGAGCCAAAGAACTATCATGTTGCTTTGAGAGACAATGGATGGGTTGAAGCCATGCAGCTTGAACTACTTCAGTTCAAAAAGCAGCAAGTGTGAGAACTGGTTCCTCTACCCCCAAGTAAGTGTGCAATAGGCACTAAGTGGGTGTTTAGGAATAAAACTGATGAAAATGGGCTTATTGTCAAGAACAAGGCTAGACTGGTTGTACAAGGGTTTTCACAAGAAGAAGGTATTGATTATGATGAAACCTTTGCCCCTGTAGCCAGACTAGAGGCAATTAGATTGTTCTTAGCCTATGCTGCATTCCACAATCTTAAAATTTTTCAAATGGATGTCAAAAGTGCATTTTTATATGGTAAAATAAAAGAAGAGTTTATGTGTGTCAACCACCAGGTTTTGAGAATAATAAACATCCTGATTAGGTGTATAAACTTGATAAAGTTCTTTATGGGTTGAAGCAAGCTCCTAGAGCCTGGTATGAAACACTTTCAAATTTTTTTCTTAAAAATAATTTCACTAGAGGCTCCATAGATAAAACATTGTTTATAAAGAAAGTGGATCAGCATAAGCTACTTGTTCAAATTTATGTTGATGATATTAGTTTTGCATCCTCTGATCCCCAATTATGTGATGAGTTTACAAGTTTAATGAAGCAAAAGTTTGAAATGAGTGCAATGGGAGAATTACAGTTCTTTCTAGGCTTGCAAATCAAACAAAAGGCTGATGGAACCTTCATTCATCAGACAAAATATACAAAAAATCTTTTGAATAAGTTTGATTTACAAAACTGTAAGCCCTGTTCTACTCCCATATGCAACACCACACAACTGGATGCAGATCAGAAAGGTAAAGCTGTTGATGAAACACTTTATAGATGTATGATTGGTTCCTTGATGTACTTAATAGCTTCTAGACCAGATATTATGTTTGCAACATTTGCTTGTGCTAGATTTCAGGCTGCTCCTAAAGAGTCTCATTTGATTGCAGTCAAGAGGATATTTAGATATCTGCAAGGTACACAATCTCTAGGTCTTTGGTATTCCACTGGACACTCATGCAAATTAGTTCCTTTTTCTGATAGTGACTATGCAGGGTGTAAGTTAACGAGAAAGTCAACTTCTGGTGGATGTCAATTCCTAGGCAACTTGGCAGAGTAAGAAGCAAACATCTGTTGCTACATCCACTGCTGAAGCAGAGTACATTGCTGCTGCAAGTTGTACATCTCAGATACTCTGGCTTGAAAACCAATTATTGGATTATGGCATTACAGAGACTAAGACTCCATTAATAATGGATAGTGCTTCAGCTCTGTGTATTGTCAAGAATCCAGTCCAGCACTCTAGGACCAAACACATAGAGATCAGACACCATTTTATTACGGATTGTTTTGAAAAAGGTCCGATTGATCCAAAGTTTGTGCCTAGTGCTGATGAGCTTGCAGATATATTTACTAAGCCTTTGGATAGTTCAACTTTCCAAAACCTTGTGTTAAGGCTTGGTATGTTGCAGCTAGAATAAGTGATAACTACTGATGATCTGAGTAAACAAGTACTGATGATCATTAGTAAACATGTCACAAATATGTACTAATTCTGTTAAACGAAACTGATGCAGTTACAACTACTGATGTAGTTATAACTCCTGATGTCAGTAAAAACAGTAAGTACTGATGTCCTATGAAACAACTAAAATCAGCTAAAAAGTTTGATGAGTAAGTGTTGAGGACAGTATGAAACAGCTGAAAAGCTAAGAATTGATGAAAACTACTGATGAGAATTTTCACTTCAGTCGTTTCCACAAACTGCTGTTTCACTCTAAACAACTAAAGACAAAACCAAGGTTTTCAGTAGTTTCACAACTACTGATGACTAATACCAAGTCCTCAGTTGTTTACAACAGCTGAAGACAAAACTAAGGTTTTCAGTCGTTTCACAACTACTGATGACTAAAACGAAGTCTTCAGTTGTTTTCAAACGTCTGATAGTTAAAACTACGTCTTCAGTTGTTTTCATAACAACTGATGCCAACACCAACACTTTCGGTCGTTTTCTTTTCAGCCTTTTCTTAACCTATAAATACATGCATTTATAGACAAACGTTTCATTAGCCGTTTTCAAACCTTTCTCGCTCAACAATGGCGACCATGAAACTCAAACCCCGACACAACTGTGTTGCCTACCTTTCGAAATCGGTCTTCTGGAACAAATTTGACACTGCCATGGATGTTATGGTGGATTCCCCATACAGAACAGCCTTTCTTCTGAATCCTACCATATATCCTGACTCCTTATTCCATTTCTGGACCAACGTCTCTGTAATAACTGGTGAGAATGATAGACAAATCACTCTCCAGTCATTGGTGAACCAGAAACAGGGGCTCATCACCCCCGACATCATTCGCCAAACCCTAAATTTGCATGATGGCACCTATCCTAAAGAATACCCGAAAGGCATCACTGATATGTCTTTTATCCATAACGGGTATGAAGGCGACTTAAGTGGTACAACTATACTTAAAAAGCACTTCCATGATGCTGAACGACTTATCTTTCATATGGTGAATGTCTGCCTTGCATCAAAGACATCTTCTTGGGATGAGATGTCTTCCCGACGGCACCAGGTATTGTTCTCTATCCTTGAACGCCAAAATCTAAATTTTTCTAAGATAGTGTTCATGGAACTAAAGGATCTAGCTCAGAAACCTGTGGCAAACAGATGGATACTTTATCCCAGGTTTCTGATGGCCATTATTTTGAATCAATTACAATCTGATGGCCTTGTTAGTCTTGAAGTCCCTGCTCCAGCTGTTTTAGCTGAGGTATACTCCCGACATAACTCAGACCCTACTCTTACAGGGGCTGCCCGGATGCTAAAACCCATGCAGAGGGAACCCACAGCCTCCACTTCCAGATCCAAAGTCCCCACCAACCCAAATCCAAAAATCCCAAAAGGAAACTCATGGAGATGAGTCCCCTGAGGATGCCCCTGTACCACAACCGCACGAAATACATACTGGTTATAACCCGCAGTTATGTCCAAGACTCAACCTGCTGAAGCCGCACATGTATCCTCTCAACAGGATCATGTTGCAACCACAATTGGGGATCCCACATTTCTAGAACCTCTCTCAATTGAGAGGGTTACCATGGAAGAGCACCTCTCTCCCCGGGTGCATTCTGCTTCAGACCAATCTCCACATGCAACCGCCTCTCAAAGCCCAACACTGATCATTGCTAAAGTGCTGAGTCAGTTGCATTCCTCACCCCCTCCCCAAAAACTACTTATCACTGGGAATACCTCAACTATTGAGCGGGAGGACCAAAATGCTTGTGATAACCCACAGCACATGGGTTACATTGTTCACTCTCCAAGTGTACAAACAGAGAATAGAACATCTTGTAAGGCTGCCACTTCTACTGATTAGCAAATGATCAGGATGACGTTGGTAACATCCATAAGACCTTTCCAGAGGCAACTACCAATGAAGGACACAGTCCTGAGGCAGGAAGTCCCCAGTACCAAGAACAAGGGGCACATGCTTTTACTGATCTACACTCAAAGCATGCACATCCTAATTCCATGAGGAGGTCAGGTGATTCAGCATAAACTGATGATGACCTGGGCTTTTTCTATGATGTATTAGCCCATAATACCATCCTTGAGACTAAGGTGAGCAGACTCAAAGAGTTGTTAGCCAAAATGTCTCAGGATCAAAGTCCATCTATCTCACACACCCCACAGATGGCACCTTCAATTAAAGGTTCCCCAAACAAAGAGCGAATACACATAACTAAGCCACTGCTTTTGGCACCACGTCTCAGGGACAGAACCCCTCTGGGCAGATGGTTGTTATCTTTCAAAACTCCTTACCTCTCATCACTCCCATCATCACTGACATAGTGCATAAAGCCATTGATGAGAGGATATCCTCAAATCTACAACTCCTCATTGATGATGCTGTTCAAAAATCTCTTTCTGCCTTTCAAGCACCTGATCCCAATGCAACCAAAAAGGGGGAGACTTCCAAGTCTAAGGCAGTGAAAGAAAAGAAAAGAAAAAGAGTTGATGATAAGAAAGAACCTGCAAAAGAGAAGGAGGTGGAGAAAGATCTGATCTCAGAACAGCTGATCACATATAAAAGAAAGAAAAGTGCTGAGTCGAAAGCTGATCAAGATAAATCCTTAGAAAATCTTGTCAATGATGTTGATGAAGCTCACAGCACATCCATGGATAAAATTATAGATCAGCTCTTTCGACAAGGTCATGACACAGCCACACTAGACACTGAGATCAGAAGGCTGGAAATAGAAGAGATTCAAACTAGATGGGCTGGTTATAGTGTGTTGGAAAGGGAAAGATTGGAGATAATGATCATATTCATTGCCAAATACCTTGGAAGATCATTGATAGAGATAAAGGCCTGGTCCAGAGATAGTATCCTAGAGATAACCAAGAAGATCTGCTCTGTTGGAGGCTATAATAAGGGGTTGATAATTGAAGCACTGGATGAAACAGGTGCAGGGAAGAGAACTGAAATGGCAAAGCTCTCCAAAGCCAAACTCACCGCCAAAATGCTAAGTCAATCTTCTCACACTCCCACTCAAACACAACCCTTATCTCTAAAATCTCCCAAATCTATCCCTAAACCAAAGTCACCCACAACTCAACCCACAAAACCAATCCCTTTACCCCAAAAACCACCTCAAACCTTACCCAGTGATGCACCCAAAAGGAGGAGAAGGGTGTTGAGGGTAGAAGAAGATGAAGAAGACGATGATGATGATCATAGTATGCCAATCTATGCTGTTCTCAAACTCAAATCACCTGAGCACAGAAGTCAACAAGTGATTACTCCTGACTTGCAAATGCATATGGTGAAGGTAAAGATTGAAGAAGCAGAACAGCAGAAACAGCACGATGAGAAGTTTCTCAAGATGGTTGATAAGGATTTCCCTCAGTCCTCATCCATTCAAGAAATGAAGAAATCGGCTCTGGGGCTGTACACTCTTAGACATACCTTTCAACATCAAAAAGAAAGAGTGCGGATCTCACCACACCCCAGGGTAAGTTCTAGAATTCATAAGAAGAATATACCAAGTAGATATCATGGCCAAGTGAAGAAGACCTTGAATGCTGCAATTACATTGGCCATGGTAGTCTCACCCTAGGAAATCATTGAAGAGATCAAGAGAGCTCACAAATCCAAGACAACCCCTCAATCTATTCTTGAAAACAAAATGATCAAGAAGGGGTTGTTATACCAAAGACTTGAAGATCTTGAGAAGAGTGAACTCCGGTTGTTGCATGAAGGCTCTCACCCTGATGAATTTGCTTATAGAGAGATAACAACTATGGAGTTGAAAAGGGAAAGATGGTGAGATACCTGTTTGAGTATTATGGCCCAGAGTTGTTCTTTGAAGGAGAAGCAGAAGAACTCACCAAGGAGGAACAAGTTGTTCTCCTTGAGGCCTATGCTAGTGAGTCTTATAGACTCATTCATGGGAATTAGGTTTCATGGTTAGGATAAGACTCTGTGTTCAGTTTCCCCAAAACAAAGTTCCTTTCCATACTTAGCCTATCAAATGAGAAGAAACCTTTTCCCGGCCTGTGCTTACTGATTACCTTTGAAGCTGATCAAGAGTGTGTTTCTGCCAAGAATAAGTGGGGTCATCAATAAGTTTAGAGGTTTTGGCTGCATTGGTTCAGGGGAGTTTGTTGGACCAAAGAACGAATGAGCCTGATCAGAAAAACCTCTAAGTCCCACCGATATTACAACTGCTGAAGAAGATCACAACAGCTGAAGACATCAGCTAATTAGAAGGTCTAAAGACAAAGTCTGAAGACAAGAACTGAAGACTACTACTGAAGACAAAGTCTGAAAGTAAACAACTAAAGACAAAGTCTAAAGCTATCAGCTGAAGACAAAGTCTGAAAGTAAAATACTGAAGACAAAGTCTGAAGCTATCAGCTGAAGACAAAGTCTGAAAGTAAAAGTCTGAAGAACAAAGACTGAAGACAAAGACTGAAGACCAAAGTGATCAGTAGTTGTCACAACAGCTGAAGTTATCAAATTCAGTAGTTGTGATGGATTCCTTTCAGTACTTGTAATTTAAGTTTCAGTAGTTTAGTTTCAGTAGTTTTATGTTTTTGTACTTAAGTATTCTGTGAGATGTAATCAGTAGTTGAGAACATTCTCCGTAGTTTGCATACTTCAGTAGTTTGAATAATTCTGTTAGATGTCACTATCAAGTGACATTAGCAGACGTCACATATCCTATATAAGGAATGTTGACCTAATTGTAAATTGTGACATTGAGCCACCACAAAAGCATATGAATGAAATATCTCTTTTGTAGAATACTCTTTTTCTATAACCATTTACTGTTACATTGAATATGAATTGGTTCTTGCGAATTATTTAATTTGTTGTTCGTACTCCGCTGCAATACTCTCTAATTAATCAAACTTAGATCACTAATCCTAACAGTTTGCACCCATGACAAGGATGGAAGCCATCTGTATCTTCCTTGCCTATGCATCGTATATGCAGATTAAAGTCTATCAATTAGATGTGAAGAGTGCATTCCTTCATGGGGAAATTCTAGAGACAGTGTATGTCAGTGAACCCGAGGGATTTGAAGATCCTTATCATCGGGACAGAGTTTACAATCTCGACAAGGCCTTACACGGAAAGAGTTTGAGATGAGTGCTATGGGGGAGATGAAATTCTTTCTCGGTACGGTGGATCAGACACCAAATGGGATCTTTCTACATGAGACCAAGTATGTGGGAGACATTCTCAGTCGGTTTGACATGGAGAATGCTTCTGCTGCTCGGACTCCACTTGCTACAAATCATGATATAGCACCTGACGAAAATGGAGATCTGGTAGATGCCACAATGTACCGAGGAATGATTGGATCCCTCATGTATCTCACTGCCTCAAGACCTAATATCATGTATGCTACAGTTTATGTTCTAGATATCAGGCTAAGCCTAAGGTTAACCATCTGATCGGGGTCAAAAGGATATTTCATTATCTGAAGGGTACACCCACACTTGTGTTGTGGTATCCTCATGATGATGGCTTTGAGCTCACGGCGTATATTGACTCGAATTACGGGGGCTGCAAGATGAACTACATGTCTACATCAGCAGGGTGTCAATTCTTTGGGAGGAGATTAGTTACCTGGTAGTGTAAGAAGCAGACCTCGGTTGCATTATCAACCTGTGAAGCCGAATATGTTGCTGCCGCAAGTTGCTGTTCACAATCATCTGGATTCAACAGCAAATGCGGGATTACGGTTTAAAGTTTTCGTCTACTGCTACCTTTGTTTATAACTCTGCTGCAATTGCAGTAACTAAAAATCCGGTACAACATCCAAAGACCAAAAACATCGGTATTAAATACCATTTCATAAGAGACTGTTTTGAAAAGAACTTAATCGATTTGGTAGAAATTAATATTGACTTTCAACGCGCTGACCTCTATACAAAAGCCTTTGATAAACCACGTTTTCTATATCTATTAGAGGTCAACGGCGTTAAAAAGAAAAGTGATGTTATTCCTGATGATGATCATGTGTAGTCCGATGCATTGTAGTTATATTTTCTTATTTTTCCTTATTTAATTTATTCTGTTTAAATTAAATTAATGTTATTTAGCTGTCTGTTAAAATCCTAAAATAACTAAATCCAGTATGATTTTAAAATTTTAGGGGGAGAGTAGGTCAGCTAGAAATATTTAAAAAAAAATGAGGGAGAACGAGTGGATAACTGATATAAGGTAGATCGTATCGGTGATACCAATTCAAACCTTTTGGAAAATGATAGTACACAGGAACAAATCAAAAGGGACATTAAAATTTTAATTTAGAAAAGATGCAAAATTCAAAGTATAAGTCTGTGTAGTCTAAGCAATATAAAAGGGAAGATGATAGAAAAACTGGTAACTACTAAGGTAACATAAAGAAAGTAGACCTAGAGTTTGGTAGACCACAAATGATATGTCAGTAGATTCAACACAATAGATGATTAGAGCTGACTGGTGATCTCAAGATCAAACTAAGTTGTTCAACTGACTGTTGGCTGCCATCTTATCACTGGTTACACAATCAACAATATTCCAATAAGGGGTATTGAGCATGTAAACGCCACAAATGTGTGCGGATGACCATAAATAGAACAAAGCACGAAAAATATGAAAGACAAATCCTATCAAGCAAATGACATATGTTGTTGGTGCATTCTATGCAAAAGAAAATTTAGCTGCTCTAACAAGAAGATAGGTTGTGTGCCTCTCTGCTGTGCGATGGCACTGACCTGAGGATAATCATAACCTAGATATTCTAGAATTCATTATTGTTTGCCGCCTCTCTGCTGTGCGATGGCACTGACCTGAGGATTGGCTTCTCTTTGAAAGCTCTAAGAATAGTCTCTTCTAGTAAAAATACCCGTAGACCACTCAAAAGCTCTTGAGGAATGTTGATTACCATATAAGTGTGGGATCCAAAAATGTTAGTTGAAATAATTAAACCTAAAACTATCACCAGTTTGTGTCTAAAGTCAGTGTATGGATTTAAGAGGACAAATATACTGACAATCATTGTGGCTGTAAATTCTTGAAAGTTCAAATCAATGTGGGAATCTAATAGTACGAGTGTGATTTCCTAAATTTGCTAACGACTCTGGATGAAAACCAAGAATTGAGCATCAAAAGGTTTTGATAACAAGTCCCAAATGATTTGACTTGCCTGTATGATTCCAAAATTGAATTGGTCCAGGTGTGGTCAAACTAAATTGAAGCTGCCTATTCTGGAACCAAATCCAGTAGATGTCTATCTTAGGATTTGTCTCTCACAAAAAGTTAAAAAAACAAGTTTTATTTTTGTATTTAGTTTAAGTTTCTAGTTAGTTAGTCATTTTAGTTTGTTTGTTCGTCGGACTATATCATGAAAATCAGTATGGGATTAACTCACCTAAAAGGGTCATGTCTGAGATGGCCACACGTGTTTTCAAAGTTTAAAAGGGTCACGTCTGAGGTGACTAAATTGTTTAAAAGGATCACGTTTGAGGTGATCAAAAAGTTTTCAAGTTAAAATGATCATGTCTGAGATGATCAAATGCTCATAATGTGAAGTTCAATAGGTAAAAAGGGTTTAAGTGCTAAATGTTCATAAGTGTAACCCATTCGCACGACTGGATCATTAGTATGGACCAACCATTCTAATGGATCCCATTCGCACGACTGGACATGAGGTTGCGCCATTCACCCAAATGGCGTATTAGAATGATCGATTCGACCGAATGAAAGGGTGCGAATGAGTCAGTCGACCGACTGAGACTCAGTCGGTTAAGTGAAGGTGCGAATGAAAGGGCACGAATGAGTCAGTCGACCGACTGAGACTCAGTCGGCCAACTGAATGCGACTGACTGGGCCAATCGCACGACTGAGCCTCAGTCGCCCGAACGAACTGAGCGAATGAGGCCAGTCGGCCGATTGAACTCAGCTTCAGTATTTAAAGGGCCATAGTCGATCGCATTCCACTCATCACCCTCAATCGCTCCTAAATCGCACCAAGTACCGTTACTCTGCCGAAATTCCTCTAGACCTTGTTTTTACATCTTTATTGATCTTCTGATGTGGGTTGACGGTTATACAGGTATATTGCAGTAAAATCTTACCGAAATCAGAAGACATTGAACCCAATTTGTGATATTCGAGTGAAACAACAACCGGACTGTAAATGACCAAATAACCAACATAAACTAAGCAAAATGTTAAAATTAAGTTTAATAGGTTATTAGTGACAAGATGGCGAGTCTAACCGACCATTGAACCATGTTAAATTACTTGATTTGGTCAAGATTCAAACCACAGGAGACTGAATAGTGGGACAAGCGACTGGTCGACTGGATGAACTCCAATCACACGATTGAATCTTGCGATTGGGTCAATCGGCCGAATGCACCATGCGAATGAACTCAGTCGGCTGACTGAACCAATCGCAGACTCAGCCAACAGATTGAACTAAGTCGCATGTCTCATTCACCCGAATGAGCTCAGTTGCATGAAAGGACAACCAACTGACTTCAGTCGCATGATTCATTCGCACGAATGAATCAGATTGAATCTAAACTATACACCTTGAACTGAATTTTGAATGTATGACTTACTAATGGTTCTGTGTCTTGTGTTTCAGGTCAATGGCTGATAGATGGTCCATCAATCCAAAGCACAATATATGTGCTCATTTGGACCATACGACTCGGAATGGGGCCGAGTTTACAGAGATCATTGCATTCCTTCGACGTTCTCGGATACATAAAGCCATATCCACACCGTGTACTCCTTACAGGTCATTACATCAGGCTTTCTGGGAAAATGCCTCCGTAGATCGTTCACATGAGCCCTACAGCATACGGAGCTCCATTCATGGTCATGATATTGATATTACAATAGCTGACATCCACAGAGTACTTGATTTTGGGGACGATACTAATCACCCCACCAGACTACATCCATTTACAGTCAAAGGTTGCTTTATCAGGACTAAGTACGCTGGGGACATAAACTTAGGTGTGCTCAACAAGTGCAACCTGTGTCCCCAGTATAAGTACTTGGCGCATGTGATCCTGAAGTGTATTGGTTGGCACCGGTGCCGAACCACCCCTTCAGCTTCTAGAGCATGATCTTCTCGTATCTGGTGGAGAATCTGGAGGCCAAGGGGAAGGAGGGTTTTTGTATGTACCCCAGATTTCTGCAGCTGATCTTCAACGAGAAACTGCCATTACTTCCCAAGAATAGCCATTATGCGGTTGCCTTAGAGATTATGGATGACACGACTTTGGGTCGCATGAGAGTGTATCGGGGCAAGCAGGTAAAGCCCCAGGTAACGAGATTGATCGGCCATCTGGCCAATGAAAGATATGTGGCGCCAGGTAAACGCAAGTGGTGTCATGATGACAGTGATTAAGACGATGAGAGGCTATTGCTCCGAGAGCATGATTCAGACGATTATGACAGTGGGGATGCTCGGGATGATATGCCTATTCCACCAAGGGGCACAGCTTCAGATGTTATACCTCCAGTATCTGCCCCAACACGCGACATAGCTGAGTCACCGGGTTTCCACCAGGACTTCATACCTGGTGAGGAGGAAGAGGAGTCGGATGAGGAGCCCTTGACGAGGAATGTGGGAAGCGAGGTTGTTCCCATAGAGTATGGACTCCGGTCGGTTGGTGAATGCACCAGGGATTCGGGAGAGACGACTGCAGATCCTAGCTATGCCCCTGAGTCAGCTAGCCGTGTTCTAGGGGGAGCATCCACCTCAACTGGATCGAGGAAGAAAAGGATGTCTCAGCCCCATGGCCAGAAGAAGAAGAAGAGAAGACTCGCCTTCGTCACCACCACAGCCACTACATCTACCACCACCACTACCACTTCTACAGCCACACCATCCACCACCACACCTCCCACCACTGTACATATGGCAACCACCACCATATCTTTCACTTCTACATCACTTCCACTATCTCATAGACCCAACCCCATCTTCACCATAGCCACGACCACCACCACTAGCCACCAAGCAGGACCCTCATCCCATCCCGCACATATATATGGATCTCCTCTACCTCCATTTGGGGTAGAGGAACAACTTTCTGCGCTGAACCAGATGGTGATGCATCTATTAGCTGCTGATAAGGAGAACACGGTGTAGATCCGTCATCTGACAGATCTTACTGCAGTGTAGTCTGAGCAGATCTCGGAGTAGGCTTGGTTGATAGATGAGCAGGCCCAACAAATGGCTGCTCAGAGCCACGAGATCACCCGAATCCAAGAGCACAGTGTCACATCTACTAAGAAGATTGAGGAGTTGGAGGAGGCTAAGAAGACCATCATGCTAAAGCTTAAGGGATCTAAAGATGAGCCACTAAAGATTAAAGAGGGAGACGAAGATGATGAGGATGATGATAATGATGATAATGATGAGACTGAGGATGATGAGGGGATTGAGGACGAGAGGATAGAGGAGAGGAATGAGGATGATGATGATAAAAGAGGAGATGCAGCTGCATCTGCCTTAGCTCATGGTCAAGATAGAAGATCAAAAAGAAATCAAGACCAATGAGCTTCCTCTTCTGCCTCACTTACTACTGATCTAGTGATTCAAGATAAAAGTAATGATTAGATGATCATGTATTTGATAGCTTTTGTACTTGAATCATGTATTAAACTTATGTATTTGATGTTTATATTAAGATCAATGTATATCTGTCCTCATTATTAACTAATGTTTACTGTGTTGAATGTTTAAAATCACGTAGATCCTGATTTCAAAAGAGATGAATACGATATTGCTCCCATCCAACAGGTCAAGACTCAACTGACGTTGATTCTTGATCTGCAGGGTATTGTCAGGAGATCGGTTATGTATACTCCTGAAGAAGGAGAAATCATTCATAATCTTACTGACGAGAAATTAGCTGAGATCTTCAAGTTAAATCCTGATGAGATTGTGAAGGATGCTCCAACGTGCGACTCGACAAGTGACGAAGAGCTCAACGACATTGATGAAATAGAAATAGAAGATGTCACTGCAGAGCACTACCCTCAGTATGCTGACAATGAGGGAAATGTGGTCCCCAATCTGGTTGAATCCCTTGTCAGTGATACGTTTGAGGTGTTAGACAAAATGGAGCTGGAGTCAGAGAAGATAGAGGGAACGGCACAAGCCTCAAATGATTATGTTGATATTCGAAAGGCTGAGTGGGCTGCCTATTTTGAAGAAGTTAGAGCCCAACGCGATGCACGTAAACAGGATGCCTACACCAAACTCTACAGAGTCAAGAAACATCATAATGTGTCAGGCAGGATTATTGCATGGCATATTTTGAGGACTTTAACGTCTATGCAGTTAAGCGGGAGAAGGGCATAGAGTACTTTAGATTTCCACATGATCTAAAGACTCTACCACGTTTTGAGCTCAACCAGCTGGCCAAACTGAAGTTGTTGTATGCTGACCCGAGAAAGATGTCAGGCTGGGTTGAGGCTGCCCTAAGGAAGGAGTACCACACCAGGTGGGTTAACTTCAGACCCCAACAACCTACAAAGTACATCAAAAAGTCTGAACTTGATGCCATTACTGGAAAGCCAAAGATAGTGTTGAAGTGGAGTCCTCCGCGCACGATGTCAAGAATCCCACTCAGGGAAATGCCACAGGACTTCACTCCACACTTTAAGTGGTGGTACTACGATTGGAGGACAGGAGAAGCGGTCATAGTCCTAAACAAAGAGGGCCAAATGGATACTATCAGGGTATTTGACCCAATGTGGCTTACCAACTTGTCAGCTAATGATGTCTACACTCTATACAAGTGGCCACTATTCTATGATACGTAGGATATAGTACAAGCCCTCCAGTTCCAGAATATCATAAGACTCTGTTTTGCATTTGAGATTCATGCAGGAGCCACAAAAGAGGATAAGTACAAGAAGTATGAGGAGGTAATGAAGAAAACAAGACATTAGAGAGATCTAGGTCCAAGGGGGAGTTTGTTGATACATGTATGTCCATAGATCATGATATGAATGTAATAGATCTTGTTTGTCTGATTCTGATGTAATGTTTGGAATGATTAATGAAATGATATTGTTTGTTTGTTATTTATAATGTTTAATATTTCATGAATGAATCGATGTTGAATTGGTTAATTAGGTTTGTGGTTGTTCGAATTGTTACACATATTGTTATATTAATTAATACATTCAAACTGAACAAAATGAAGTTCTCATGCGAATGGCCCATGCGAATGGACCATATGCATGAATAACTTCATACGAATGACTCAGTCGCACGACTGAACCAGGAGACTGGATCAGTTGTTGATTGTAACATAAGAATGGCTCAGTCGCACGACTGAACACTCAGTCGTGCGGATGAATCAACCGCATGGTTCAATCGCACGACTGAACCATACTAATGGTTCAGTCGCACGAATGAACAATACTAACCTATAAATACAACCCAATTCGTGGAAAAACGAGAGCATTCATTCTATTTCGACTCCAGACGTACCGTAGTCGTCCAGAAGCCTCCAAGTTGATACTCCAAGTTCATAGAACGCTGTAGATCGATTCCTAATCAATTCTTAACGTTTGATTCAATACTATATTGATTCTACATGCGTTCTCACCGATTGGATTGCCAATCAAATAGGATTCCGCACTATTTAGTTTGGTTTACACGTTAATCATTCGGTATTTGGTTCAAATACCAGGTCCTAACATGTGGTATCAGAGCTTTGGCTCTTGATTACGTGTGATTCAATCAAATTTGATAAAAAGTTTGTGTTTTTACACTAAAAAACACAATCTTTTGTGTCAATAGTTGTATTGGACGTTCCCTCTTCATCAAGTTTCGGTTTCTATGGCCTTAGGCGATTAAGGTTTGCGAAATTTCGAATTTTTACGGCTAAAACACGTTTAACCTAGAAATTTTCGCAAAACAGCAGCTTCAGTCACACGAGTGAGCCATTCGCACGACTGGACTTCATTCGCATACAGCAGACGCACTATTGGACTAAGTCGCATTTCCATTCGTATGACTGAACCATCCGTTCACAGTGTTCATACGCATAAGCTTCATTCGCACGACTAAACCAATCACTTAGTTTAGCCGCACGATTAAACAAATCGCATAGTTCATTCGCACGGATAGCCCATTCGCATCACCCAGTCGCATCAGTTTGACAGTTTGTTTAGTACACTTAAAACTTAATCATGATGGAAGATCAGATGTCAGCGTTTACTATGGGCAAGGACTCAAGGATACAAAACCTAATGTTGCTTGAGAGTGAGGTGGGAATCATAATAAACCACCAAAACTCTTAACGTTTATTGTCGGCAAGGACTCAAGGGCATTTAGGCATATTGGCACTATATGGACGCATGACCTACACTTAGTCAAATTCAGGCAAAATTCTAGGCGCATGGGGACTATGCAGGCACATGAGTACCCGGGTGCATGGGCAGTCTAGGTGCATGGGACACTAAGTCAAACCTAGCTAAACCTAGGTGCATGGATATTATTTGGGCACATGGATATTATTTGGGCGCATGGGCATGGGCGCTAGGAGAAAACACTTAGGCAATGTGACCGTTGGGTGCATGGGCCACATTTTAGGCGCATGAGCAACCATCCAAGGCTAAACAACATCACTCAATCCCGAAACCAAATCCTAACATGTTCTAAGCTTAGTTCTTACATTCTAAGCATCATAAACACATATAAACATAACTACAAAATCAAATTCACCCAAATCATACCCAACCATATTCACACACACATAAGCATACTAGTACAAATACCCACTTTCGTAAAAACATTTCTACATGCATTTCCAGCCCCAAAATCAGTCAAAACATGTAAAGAGGGGGTTTTAGAACACACCTTATACAACTTTGAGTGTGTCTTCCTACAAACCCGTATGAAATGAGTTCAAACACCTAGAAACCGACCAACACACACACACACTTGAACACACACAAACATATAAAAATATAACCGAGGCTAGAACTAGCCAAGAACAACCTAAAACGATGAATTCTTACCTTGAATCCAGATTCTTCCTCTTCTTTTTCAAAAGGTGATGTGAATGGCAATATGGGCAGCCATGTCCACTCAGGTACAAAATAATATAAAATTTTGTACCTTTTACACATTTAACCCCTCAACTTGGGTTAAATTGTATTTCCTTCTTTTATTCTTCTTTACAACCTTCTTAAAATATCCATGTGTTACACCATTTCTCAAGCTGACAACCTAATAACACCAGCTATTGTTGAACCCACACCTTCTAAATTTGAACTATCCACACAACAACAAATTATCCTTACCTACTCAACAAGATTCAAACAAACCCCTACACAACCTACTCAGGTTGTGTAGGCCCTCATATCCTCTCCTATGAAGGAGGAAGTGGACACTAGAGCTCCCACTTCCCTAAGTAGCAAACCACTACTATGACTTCAAGAATCAATGCTGAGGTTCCTCACGCTCAGCCTGATGAGCTTATTACATCGTAACCAGCCTTCACTTAGAGTCTCAAATCACTAATGAACAACCTTTAGTGGAAAACAACCATCCCCAGGCTCTAAACCACTATAAACCCTTTCCCAACCTAGAATTTTATGATGATGAAGACATGGGATTTAGTGAGTACAATGAGTCTATCTTCTCTACCCCTGCTTATGGAGTGATGAGTGCTCCAAACTCACCCATGTGTAGCCCACATCCTCCTTCCATAACCATGTGGATCTTCTCAAACCTATTCTGGTGGTTCGGAAGAGGCTCTCATTTCTGCAAGTTATTGCATCTCTAAGACCTCAACCATGGCAACCCAACCCATTGACACTTCAATTGAAGTTGTCATGGTCTAGGGTAAATTTAGCAGCCAATAACTTAGTGCTGGTGAAGAGGAAGAAGACTTTGGTCCTATTCTCTCATCCCCCTACGATTCTTCTAATGAAGATGATAGGATTCTGAAAACTAATGGTGCACAAACTTATTCAAACCTACACATATTTAGTCTCCAAGGTTAGTCACGTGGAATCTTAGGTGAATACCATACAAAAGAGGATTAATGACCAGCAACTAGAAATCATTGATCTCAAGGGCAAATTAGTCAAGAGACCACTAAGGAGGACTCAACCAGGTCCATAAGAACCTATGGATGTGGTGGACCTAACCTCTAGCTCACCTATGCGAAAAGGGTGATACTACCCAAAAAGGGGAGAAAGTCCTACCTACAATCACACCTGGGACTTCTCAGAGCATGGACATAGAGGACTTACCACCCTCACTTGCACTTGTCCATACTCAACAACCTCCTCAAGTTCACATTGATGTGGACTCACTTATACAAAGTCTATTTAAGGAGGTATTCCAAGGGCCACGCCTACCCCACCCGATGATACTATAAATGAAATAGTAGGGTGGTGGTATGATGTTAACAGGATCGCCCTGATACTACATAGACTATAGAGCAAGCAAGAAGTTTCAACTTTTCAGACCATGAACTACTATGAGAGTCTTGTTTTAGTTCACATGTCACTTGCCAAACCAAGTCAAAACATGCAAGCTGACAAACTAGTTGAGAGGATCCAAGACAAGATTATTGAAGAATTCAAATTAAGAATAACACAAAGGCGAATAGGTAATGTCATTGGTTAATTGGATGTTAAAGTGGACCCTATGATTAGCTACAAAGAGGAAACCTTGACTAAAGGCCCACCGATAGAAGTTGTGAACCTTGAGATAGGAACTACTTCAACATCCTCTTTAGTGAGGCACTAGATGGTGAAGTTGCTTCACAACCTCTCTCTAGCAAGAGCCCAAGTGCTAAACCAAGCAATGAAGGCCAAAGCTCTCTCCATCCTAAGTTACCCAAGCCTATGAGTGACAAAGTGAAAATGAAGTTGACCCCTGAGGAGATTGAGAAGGAAAAAATAGAAATGAAGAGAAGCTATGGGGAAAGGGTTCTACAAGGACCCCAGGCTTCATGGAAGCTGCAATCAGGGATGCCCCTAGGCCAAACACTCAATAAGATAAGTTAAGAGTGGCCAGATTGAACTACTTGGGGTCTAAAAACTACCACATTGATCAACGCATCTCTCTTCCTTTAGAAGAGTTAAATGAAATGGTTGACACTGAGTTGTCAAAGGAGAGAAATGATTCAAAGGATGTAGAATTTCTCATAAAGATCAAAGAAGAAATGAGGAGAAAAAGACTATACAAGCATGCTCCTACTCTTTCCCAGTTCAAGAAAGCCTTAAGACATAGGTTGTGGCAACTGAGCAACAATCTGAGGTAGATAAAGAAGAAGATAGAGAAAATATGATAAACTACCAGAATGCCATAGGCCTCTATCAGGCATCTCCACTTCTTCCTTTTTCCTATGAGTACATAGATTTTGAGTACCTGAAGCACCTTAAGAAGCAAGTGATCAAAGAACAAAAGGCTTCTAAAAGGAAGATAAGGGAAGAAGCTAAAAAGTTAAGAGCCATCATCCACAAAAGTCTAAATAAGTCTTTTGATAGGTAAAGGATGATGAGCTTCTTGAAGCTATATGGATTCTCCATAAGGAGGCTTGGTCTATTTACTTCGTTCACCGTTGATGAGCACATTAAGGTGATTATGCAGAAGATTAAAAAGGTTGGGCTCATTGACTTGCGTTCTCCACCAATTCAGGTTGCCCCTAAAGTTGAGGTCAAGGTTGAACCACAAGAGATAACACAACCTTGACCAAGTGTGGACCGTAGCCAACTTCATCTTCTGATACATAACAGTGTCTTGATCTCACTCCTTCAGAACCTATACGGGAAAATGACCTAACTGAGAAAGACATACAAGAACAACCAGGTGCTAAAGGCTTGTCTTCTCAATTGAAATTTGGAAAAAAGAAGAAAAGGATGGCCACGAAGAGGGATAGAAATAGAAATAAGAATAAGAAGAAGTCCAAGGCATCATGCTCTATACCTCAGGATGAGTCAAAGCATCCTGAGGCTACTCAAGAAGAAGCTTCTCAACCAAGCCCAAGAAATGTAAAGCCTCTTTCTCCTGGGAAACCAATCTTATTCAGGACCTTTGCTCCTAATCTGGATAGATGGTATGTCATTAGAGATCAAGGAGGTCAAGAAGTATAATTCTTGCACGACATACTAGACCTTCCTTTACATGATCTCTATGACATGAGGAGATACTATGAGAGTCATAGAGATCCTAACCAAATGATGAAAAAAAGAATAGTCCTGACCTTGATGAGGACTGTAAATATATGAATAATCTCTTCTATTTTGGTAGCATCAACTTAGGGAGAATTTTTAAGGTTTATACTTAAAGGCTAATATAACCAAAGCAACCGAGGAGGTCTCAGCATGCATGCATGCAAGAAGTAAAGAATAAAATTATTTTGGAAGTTTTATACAACTCAAAGAAAATATGCTAACTGTAAGTCTTCCGAAGCCAAATGAAAAAATCTTCTAAAACTAAAGATGAAGACTTCTGAAGATTTAGAGATAAAGTCTTTTGAAGCCAAAAGACTAATTTTATTCAAAAACAAAGAAGAACTGCTTTTGGTGATCACCTTTTGACAAAAGGTAAAGAACTTTCCACTACGAACTTTGAAGACTCACCAGCTTTGATAAGTTTGTGGAAAGGTCCATACTTTTGTCAACTATAGAATAAGGTCATCAGTATGTAACTTTCTGATTTTATACCTTTTATCCTTTTTGTATTATATTAGGATGTGAGCTATGGTATGTCATAGTCACAAGTCAAAAGACAATATGACTTTAGACTATAAAATGATCTTGTTGACTAGATTAGTGTTTTTAGTTGGCTTTTAAAGTATAGCTGACTGTATAAATTTGTATAAATGTTGGATCTTATATGCCTAAGACACATACAAGATTGATGTGGTTAGTACGTTATGATCCAAGTCGGGTCATACCCAATAACAAGCCAAACAAACACCATAAATATTTATTCGTAGATAAGATCATACAAATAAATATTAAACACCAATTTAGAAATGGGTTTTCTAAATCATTGCTTTTGTAAATAAACAATGTTATGTGGATAATTTGTTCATGAGAAGTTATTTGTTTCATTATTTAAGTTGGTTAAACAATGACAAATACAAGTGTGTTAGTATTATCAAATTAAAAAGGGATTTTAATTTTTTAAAACAATGGGTTAAGAAAGTGTACTTTTATAAAACTAAAATGGGGGAAAACCCAATTTTGGGGATGGTTTTCGGCCGCCCAAGAAGGGGGGCATTGGGACAAGTTTTGTCTTGGTCCTTGAAAACGTTTTCTACACACTTGCACTCAAACACTCTTCCATTGATTACACTTTCTCCTACACACACTTAAGCAATAATCCTCTCTCTCTCCCTTGGCTGAAAAATCAGTTTTGTAAGCTGAAAAATTCAGCTTTGCTTGGGATTTTCGGATCTACAAGAAGAGGAGAAAGTTGGTGTTTGACTACCTAGCAAGTAGGTGTCTTGGAAGGGCTTGTGGGTATCACCTCTTGTGGTCTTCTACTTTGGAGATTTTGCTTTCAATCATCCTCTTCCCTCTTCATCAACGATGGCTTGTTTGTTTGGACAAAACCCCTTATGTTTTGGTTTATGTTGGCCGAAATTTTGGGGTTTAAAAGGGTGCCATTCTAGTTTGTTTTGTTTACATATTGGATGTATTATGGTGCATATAACCTAGCCATGACCTTGTGTTTGAATGTTTGTGATCGTGATTTCATTTGTTGTAATAAAGGCATGTAATTTATTTCTTCATTTGGTATGTAATAAATAAATTAGTTTGCACTTTATTATTCTAGAAAAATGTATTAGGTTTTTCTATGTAATTGTACTTTGGGGCTGATTTGGATGACCAAGAAGGTGCCTAAAGAAGATGGTGAAATCACAACACAAAAGGGTTACTTGAAGCATTTGGATATGGGTTCAAGTGGGAGCTCATCGACACAAGATTCTCATCATGTTTTTTTACCCTTAGGAATGACCTTTTGACACACTTGTTATGGCTAGCAAGTGTGGTCAAAATAGTTGGCTATGGTTATGCAATTATATTGTATGTTTGGTTGTTTGTTTTGGTTGTTGGATGTGTTTGACATTTTGTTGAAAATTGATAAACTTGGTAAACACTACGATAAAACATGCATAAAATTGGTTATTTAACATCATTAAAGGAATTAATAAAATGACTTTATTAACGGTTAATGATTTAATAGAATGAGTTTTATTAAAAGGAACTATGAAAATAGTTTTTCATAAAATACCATGCATTTGAATGCATACAAATTGTATGGTATAAAAGGTTTTTCTAAAAACTAGATTTTAAAAACCTTTAAAAACCCTTTTCTAGACAAGCTTAACACCATCCTCTTAGACACCACTCGATTCACTTGCAACTCTTTTATGGATAAAGGTCACCTAACCATAAATAAGATACTTGTGAAGTTTTGATGAAATTACCGTATTTGTGGGATAAAGGTCACCTAACCAATATTTAAATGTAACGTTGGATTCTAGATTTTAATTATTAATTATCTATCAGATAAAAAGGGGTATTAATAATTGAAATAATTTGATATTAAAAATACTAAAATTGAACTTTGTGAAATTGTAGATGGCAAACAACAACAACTCGATCCCAACAGTCCATAACTTATCACTAAGAACCATCCTTGAGAAGGAACGTCTTAACCATGGGAACTTCATGGATTGGTACCGAAACTTGAAAATCGTTCTCAAGGAAGAAAAGAAGTCCTATGTGTTAGACGATCCCATTCTTGATCAACGTGATGAGAATAATGTGGAGGCCTTTAACGATTGGGTCAAGTACGTCGAGGACTCGGTGCAAGTCTCATGTCTCGTGTTAGCGAGTATGATTCCCGATTTACAAAAGGACTTTGAGAACCACAATGCCTATGACATGATCACCCGGTTAAAAGAAATGTTCCAACACCAATCAAGGGTGGAACGCTTCGAAATGGTTCGAGCGCTCCATGCATGTCGGATGGACGAGAACCAATCGGTATCATCTTACGTTCTTAAGATGAAGAGCCACATTTATCGCCTCGAAAGGCTTAATTGTCGTGTCTCCAATGAGTTGGCTACGGATTTGATCCTCAACTCTCTATCCAAGAAGTTTGATAGCTTTGTTATGAACTATAACATGAATGGATGGGACAAGAGCATTGGTGAGCTTCATTCAATGCTCAAAACAGCCGAGGTGGGCATGGGTAGAAAGGTTCTACTGGTCCTTACGATTAATGAAAGAGGTAGAAAGAAAAGGACCACCCCGAACCTAAGGCAAGTGTTGCCAAAGGAAGGGACACATTAAGGGGAAAGGGAAGGGTAAGGCTAAAGTGGAACCCAAAGAAAAGAAGCAAAAGGTTGCTAAAGATGATCCGTGTTTTGAGTGTGGTGAGGTAGGCCATTGGAAACGAAACTGTCCGGTCTATCTCAAAGAGTTGAGAGCTAAGAGGGATGCCGGGCAAACCTCACGTATGACTTTTATGATACATATTAAGCTAAATGTTGTCTCTTCTAACACATGGGTATTGGATACCGGATGTGGAACTCATATTTGCAACTTGTTGCAGTGGTTCAAAATAAATAAGCATTACAGAAAAGGGGATGATAGTATCTTTATGGGCAATGGAGCAAAAGTTGAAGTTGAAGCCCAAGGAGACTATGTTTTGAAACTTTCAAGTGGTTTGAAAGTTATTCTGAAAAATGTTTTGTATGCTTCTAGTTTGACTAGGAATATTATTTCAATTTCCTTTTTAAGGCAATGTGGTTATGATTTCAAATTTGCTCACAATGATATCCATGTTTACTTGCATCATGTGTTTTATTTTAAAGCTATGCCTTGTAATGGTATCTATGAATTGGTTCATGATAACACAACATATGATAGCTCAATGTACCAAGCAACCACCAAAAGGCTCAAATTAGATTCGGGTGATTCCTATCTTTGGCATTGTCGCCTTGGTCACATAAACAAGAATCGTATGCAAAAACTTCAAAAGAATTGTCTTTTAAAAAGTAATGAAAATGATGCATTTGATGTATGCGAGTCTTGTTTACAAGGTAAAATGACAAAGGCCCCTTTTAGTTGGACTTATGAAAGGCAAATGATTTTTTAGGGATCATACATTCGGATATATATGGACCTTTTAAACCAATAACTAGGAATGGTGAAAGATATTTGATTACCTTTACCGATGACTATAGTCGTTATGGGTATGTGTACTTATTAAGACACAAACATGAATCTTTTGAAATGTTCAAAATCTTCAAGAATGAAGTAGAAAATCAACTCAATAAAACGGTCAAGATTCTTCAAACAGATAGAGGAGGTGAATACCTAAGTAGTGAATTTCAAGAGTATCTTAGAAGTTGTGGATTGTCTCACAACTTACTCCCCGGGAACACCATAACATAATGGTGTTTCTGAGAGGAGGAATCAAACTTTATTCGATATGGTTCGATCTATGATGGCTAGAAGTACACCATTATTTTGGGCTTTTGCTTTGCTCTCCGTGGCCCGTATTGTAAATATGGCCCCAACCAAGAAAGGGAAAGGACGCCTTTCGAAGTATGGCATGGAAGGGTTCCATCATTGTCATACATAAAAGTTTGGGGGTGTGAGACTTATCCTAAACAATACACTCAAAACAAAGTGGAAGCCCGATCCACTAATTGTATCTTCATTGGATATCCTAGAGATTGTATTGGATATTATTTCTATGATCCAACAGAGCAGAAAGTGTTTATTGCTAGAAAGGTAGAGTTCTTGTAAACTAAGTTCCTTTCGTAAGGAACTAGTGGAAGAACAGTGGAACTTGAAGAGGTTCAGAATTCACAAGACGATACACATTTGGTTGGTACTAGCAATCAACATGACGATGTTGTGAATGATCATATGGATGATCAAGATACACAAAACGTTCGTAGATCCGGTAGAACTAGTGTTCCTCCTCAAAAATATGGATTTTTTATGGATGGATGCTATGTGGTAGATTCGGATAACCAACCACATCCATGATGCAATGTCAAAACCTAATTTTGACAAATGGCAAGAAGCCATGAACATTGAGATGCAATCCATGTATGATAACCAAGCGTGGGAATTGATAACACTACCTCTTAAATCCAAGGTAGTTGGAAGTAAGTGGATTTTCAAGAAGAAACCCGATATTCATGGAAACTTGGATACTTATAAAGCTAGATTTGTAGCAAAAGGTTTCACTCAAACTCAAGGGGTTGATTATGATGAAACTTTCTCGCCTGTCGCAATGCTAAAGTCTCTCAAGATATTTTTTGTCATAGCTGCGTATTATGACTATGAGATTTGGCAAATGGATGTCAAAAACCGCTTTCCTTAATTGATATCTTGAGGAAGATGTCCATATGGAACAACCTAAAGGTTTTGTTGATCCAAAACATCCTAGCAAGGTATGCAGGTTAAAGAAGTCAATCTACGGATTGAAACAAGCATCGAGAAGTTGGAATCACCGTTTTGATGATGAAGTAAAGAAATTTGGCTTCATAAAAAACGTTGATGAAGCTTGTGTGTATAAGAAAGCTAGTGGGAGCATTACTACTTTCCTTGTATTATATTTCGATGACATTTTACTATTTGGAAACGACATTCCAACCATGTAAGGTGTAAAAGCCAGGCTTGGAAGCTGTTTTCCTTTAAGGTTCTTGGTGAAGCCGCCTATATTTTAGGAATAAAGATCTATAGGGAGATATCTAGGCGATTTATAGGTTTAAACCAAATTACATACATTCAGAGAAAGGTTTGGTACCTATTCAAAAGGGGACTATATTGAGCACGTCTCAATGCCCTAGTTCAAAGGTTGAATAAGAGAGAATGAATGGAGTCCCATATGCATCTGCTATAGGATCCATCATGTATGCAATGATATGTACTACGCCGGACGTGTCTTATGCTCTAAGCATGACAAGTAGATATCAATAGATTCCTGGAAATAGTCATTGGATGGCTGTTAAGAGTATTTTGAAATACATTAGAAACACTAAGGATGTGTTCTTAATATGTGGATCTGGTGAGGAGGAGCTTTTTGTAAAGGGTTACACAGATGCGAGTTTCCAAACTGATCGAGATGATTCTCGATCACAGTCGGGATATGTCTTCATTATGAATGGAGGAGCGGTCTCATGGAAGAGCTCAAAACAAGATGTAGTGGCAGTATCTACAACAGAATCAGAATACATCGCCGCTTCATTGGCAGCTGAAGAAGCTACATGGCTAAGGAAGTTCATTGCTAATCTAGGGGTTGTTGCTACCATTCAAGACCCCCTAGAGATCTTTTATGACAACGAGGGTACGATTGCTCAAATCAAGGAACCTCGTGCTCATCAAAAGACTCGGCACATTGAATGAAGGTTCTACTACATAAGGGATGAAGTTGGAAAGGTAAAAATATGTATTCGCAAAGTTCACACCGATCAAAACATTGCGGATCCATTCTGGAAGCTCCTAGATAGGTCAAAACATGAAAGTCATACTTGTGCCTTCGGACTTCGATATTTTAGTGATTGGATTTGATCAAATTTTGTATTGGATATCGTAACTTATGTTATTTGACTTAATTATATGGTCATAGTTTTCATTTGTTCTTCCATTCTAGCATGTTTAAATCCATGAATAAGCAAGTTATTCTAAGCATACATAGTCGATCATACTTGTGGGAACAATTATGAATGTAAGACTATAAAATTTAGGATTGGTTGATATTCATAAGGTATGAATATAGGGCAAGAGGTGCCACCAAGGTTCATTGATATCTATGGGATATAGATATAGGACTGACCCGCTCTCAATTATTTCTGCATAGAATCTTTATCATTAGTCATAAGAAGGCGAATATCATTTTATCCTCAAACCTGAGATACATATTGTGTCTTAATATTCACCAAGTATTGTACTTTGACTTAGTACTTTGTTGTTTTGAAATATTGGCGGTACATAAGGCTAGATTCAGATATGATATAAGGAGATTCTGAAAGACATATGTAGTCAAGATGGAATTTGTTCCTCTTATTCATTGAGAGCTAGATATCTAAGGCCTGTTTAAGTTAGATCATCAAAGAATGACAATTCTATGTCTCTAGGATTTAACATGACATTTGTGACAAAAGAATAGATGATAATTCACCTAAAACATTTCAATTATGGTACTTGAAGGAGATGATGTTATTGAATGGCACTTAGTCATACGTATTAAGGGTAGTAAACCGTTGATAGGCGGTATTTACTGCTTGCATCAATCTTCTATGAATCTTATGCAAGTGGGAGATTGTTCGATCTTATATGCCTAAGACACATACAAGATTGATGTGGTTAGTACGTTATGATCCAAGTCGGTTCATACCCAATAACAAGCCAAAGAAACACCATAAATATTTATTCGTAGATAAGATCATACAATAAATATTAAACACCAATTTAGAAAATGGGTTTTCTAAATCATTACTTTTGTAAATAAATTGTTAGGATCAGTGATCTACGTTTGATTGATTAGAGAGTATTGCAGCGGAAAACAAAAATGAATTAGACAATTCACAAGATACAGTTGATATTCGAAGTAAGAGCAAACGATTATAGAAAATTCTGCAAATCAAATATTTCATTCAATACGCGCTTTCGTGGTGGCAAAATGTCACACTTACAATTAGGTCAATCATCCCTATATAGAAGATGTCGTGGTGGAACATTCCTTATATAGGAGATGGACGTCTGCTGATGTCATTTGATAGTGACATCTAACAGAATTATTCAGACTACTGAAAGTTAACACAACTACTGAAGATGTCAAAACAGCTGACATCTTCTTACAAAAATACTAAGTGTTAACTATCACTACAACTACTGAAAAGAAACTACTGAAACTACAACGACTGAAGAACATGCTCTTCAGTCGTTTTACAATACTGAAACATAAAAGAAAACAACTGAAAGGAAACCATCACAACACTGAAGAATGCTTCTTCAGCTGTTGTAACAAACTCTGAAGGCTTCAGTACTTGTACTTGAACTTCAGCTGTTGTCATCAGCTGATGTCTTCAGTCTTTGTACTTCAGCTGTTGATCTTCAGTACTTTAGTCTTCAGCTGTTGATCTTCAGACTTTGGTCTTCTGTTGAAGTCTTCAGTACTTTAGTCTTCAGCTGTTGAAGTTCAGTTCTTTAATCTTCAGCATTGAATTCTTCAGACTTTGTCAAACAGCTCATCAAGTCTTCAGCAGTTGTTGTGATGTCTGTGGGACTCAGAGGTTTTTCTGATCAGGCTCATTGGTTCTTTTGGTCCAACAAACTCCCCCTGAATCAATGCAGCCAAAACCTCTAAACATATTGAAGACGTCCCACTTATTATGGCAGAAAGATTTGGTCATCTTGTGTTCTAGATCAGCTCAGAAGTGACCCATGTAAGCACAGGCCTGGGAAGAAGTCTCAATGATCTGTTTGGCAAAGGATGAATGGGAACTCTGTCTTGGGGAACTGGACACAGAGCTGTTACCCCATCCATGAGATCTACTTCCCAACAATGAGTCTGTATGACTCCCTTGTATAGGCCTCAAGGAAGGTTATCTGTTCCTCCATGGTAAGCTCTTCAGCTCCTCCTTCAAAAGTGATTCTGGCCCATAATATTCAGATAGGTATTTGACCTTTTCCCATTTTTGAGTTCCACAGTTGTTATTACTCTATAAGCAAATTCATCTAGGTGATTACCCTCTAAGAACAACTGGAGCTCATTCTTTCTAACTTCCTCAAGCCTCTTATATACTAACCCCTTTTTCACCATTTTATTCTCCAGCATCTTTATGGGGTCAGGTTAGCTTTATAGGCTTTCTTGAAGTCATCTAGGATTTCCCAGGTGATACTACAAAGACCAGTGAGATCACTTCATCTACAATCTTCTTCACTTGGCCAATGTATCTCTGTGGAATGTTTTTCTTTTGAATCCTATGAGACAGCCTGGGATCAGGCCAAATCCTCACTCTCTCTTTTGATATTGAAATGTATGTTTAAGAGTGTATAACCTGAGAGCGTGCTTCTTCATGTTGATGATTGAAGATGTGGCAGCATATGCTTTGTCAACTCTTCTCAACAATTCCTCATCATGTTGTTTGTGAAGCTCTTCTTCTTCTAGCTTCACTTTCACAATTTGTCTTTGAGTTTCAGGAGTAATTGTTGGAGAGTGACTTTTGGCCTTAGGCAACTGTATAACAGCTGAGATTGGCAGCCTATCTTCATCTTCATCATTATCTTCTTCTCCTCTTCTAGCCTCAGTACCCTTCTCTCACCTCAGTACCCTTCTCTTCCTCTTCTGGGGTACATCGTCGGCTATTGGTTTTGAGGGTAAGGGAATTGGTTTGGGGGTTGTGGTTGTGGTGGTTTTTGGGGTAAAGGGATTGTTTTAGTGGGTTTTGGTGTGGGAATTTTGACAGGCTATTCTAGCATTTGGATTGAGTTCTGCTTTAGATTGCTTGACTAGTTCAGTCCTGCTCCCAGCACCAGCTTCGTTTAAGGCTTCAATAACCAATCCTTTGGTGTATACTTCAGACGAACAGATCTTGGTGGTATTGCCAAGATGTTGTCCTGGACCATGCCTTGATTTCAATCATGATCTACCAAGATATTTCACTATGAACCTGATCATGATTTCTAACACATCATAACTTGCCCATCTAGCTTGGATTTCTTCTATCTCCAGTCTTCTGATTTCTAAGTCAAGTTTTTCAGTGTCGTGACCTTGTCTAAACAACTGATCAATGATGGTATCCATTGATCGGCTGTGTTCGGCATCAGCGTCCTTCACCATTGTCTCCAAGTCAGTCTCATTTTCATTCTTCCTTTTCTTGTAGTGACATGAAAGTCTTTAGTACTTTCAGTCACTTTCTCCATGTCAGCTTCCTTCACCTTCTCCTTCTCAGTTTCTTTCCTATCTGCAATCCTCTTTTTTTTGCTTTCACTGACTGAATCTCCCCCTTTTTGGTTGCAAGGGTTTGATTGTCAAAAAGCCTTTTGCTCACAGCATCCTCTATCAAGGGTTGTATAACTAAGGGAAGCCTCTCATCAAGGGTTTTAAGCACTATGTCAGTGATAGTTGATGTGATGAGAGGTAGGGAATGTTGAAAGATAGCAGCCATTACTCAGGGGGGTTCTGTCCCTGAGAAATAGTGCCAGAAGCAGAGGCAGGTGGCTGAGTGTGTTGGAGTGGCTCTGTGTATGGGAGACCTTCAGAGGACGGTGCCATCTGTGGATTTTGAGGGGTAGATGGTCTTTGATCGTGAGAATTTTGGCAAGCAGCTCTTTGAGTCTGCTCACCTCATCCTCGAGGATGGTGTTTTAGGCTAAAACATCATAAATGAAGCCCAGGTCATCATCAGTGTTTACTGAATCACCTGACCTCCTGATAGAATCAGGATGAACATGCTCTGAGTGTAGATCAGTAGTAACATGCGCCCTTGGTCATGGTACTGGGGACTTCCTGCCTCAGGACCATGTCCTTCATAGGTAGTTGCCTCTTGTGGGTCATATGGATAGTACCAAATTCATCCTGATCATTGCTCAAGCAGGAGAAGTGGCAGTCATTAGAAATTCGAATCTCCGTTTCTACACTTGGAGATTGAATATGGTAACCCCTGTGCTGTTGGGTATCAGAAGCACTTTGGTCCTCCCCCTCAATGGTTGAGGCTATCCCAGTTTTGATTGGTATCTGGGGAGGAGGTAAGGAATGCAACTGAGTCAGCACTTTGCAATTATTATGGTAGGACTTTGGGGGGCGGTTGCAGTGGGAGAGGGTGTGAAGGCAGTATGCACCGGGGAGAGTGGTGCATTTCGATGGCAACCTCCTCAAGTGAGGAAGGTTCCAGATGTATAGGTGCCCCAGAGGTGGTTGCTACAGGCTCCTGTTGAGAGGAAACCTGAGCGGTTGAGGGTGAGTGAGTATGTGTATCTAAGGGGGGTTATGACCAGTAGATATAACGTGCGTTTGTGTTGCGGGCATCCTCAGGGGACTCATTTCCCTGAGTAGCCTTTTTGGCTTTCTTGTGTTTGGGTTGGTGGGGACATTGGATTTGGAGGTGTGGCTGTGGGTTCCAGCTGCGTGAGTTTTCACAGTTTGGCAGCCAGTTTAAGTGACTGGTCTGAGTTGTGCCTGGAGTATACTTCAGGCAATACAGCCGTGGCAGGGACTCCAAGGCCAACAAGTCCCTCAGCTTTCAGCTGGTTTACTATAATGGCCATTATGAATCGAGGATATAATATCGATCGATTAGCAATAGGCTTGGAGGCCATATCCTTGAGTTCAAGAAATAATATTTCAGAAAAATTTAAGCTTTGTTGGTCAAGGATAGAGAATAATACCTGCTGCCACCTCGTCGACATTTGATCCCACGAAGAAGTCGTTCCGCATCATGGAAATGCTTCTTCATGATGGTAGAGGCGCTGAGGTTACCCTGGTATCCATGGTGGGCAAATGATAGATTAGTGGTGCCCTTTGAATACCCAGTGGGGAAAGTGGCATCATCCAGTTGTAGGGTTTGGCAAAGGATTGCTCGAGTGATGACCACCGGACGGTTGTTGACGAACGACTGGAGAGAGTCGATGTCATTCTCCCCGGTGATAGGGGTGACGTTCGTCCAAAACTGGTGTAGGTATTCGGCATGAATGGTAGGATTTAGAAGGAAAGCCGTTTTTTATGGAGAGTTGATCATTAGATCAATGGCATTATCAAACTTTGTCGAGAAGGGTGATTTGGTAAGGTAAGCAACACAGTTGTGTCGTGGTTTAAGCTTCATGTTCGCCATTGATGTGGGAGAAGGTTCTGAGTTTTTGAACATTAGGTTTGAGATGATGAAGCTCTGTAAGATAAGGTATTTATAGGGTACGGGTTATAAAGCAACTGAAGGGTTTGGTGTGTATCATCAGTAGTTTTAATCGACTGATGACGTGGTATTAACCTTCAGAGGTTGAAACAACTGAAGTCTTGGTTTTAGGCATTAGTAGTTATAAAACTACTGAAAACCATGGTTTTATCTTTAGATGTTGGAAACAACTGATAACTTGGTGTTAGTCATCAGTAGTTATGAAACTACTGAAGACATGGTTTTGTCATTAGTTGTTGTAAACAGCTGACGACGTCATGTTAGTCATCAGTAGTTGTGAAACTACTGAAGACATGGTTTTGTCATCAGTTGTTTAAGATGAAATAGCAGTTTTAGAAACAACTGAAGAGAAAATTCTCATAAGTTGTTTTCGTCAATTCATAGCTTTTCAGCTGTTTCATACTGTCTTCAACACTTACTCATCGTCTTTTTGGCTGTTTTTCAGTTGTTTCATAGGACATCAGTACTTGTTTGTTTGTACTGATATCAGTAGTTATAACTACATCAGTATTGTGACTGTATCAGTCTTATAACAGAATCATTACTTATTTGTGATATGGTTACAAATGATCATCAGTACTTATTTACTGAGATCATCAGTAGTTATCACTTATTCTAGCTGCAGCATACCAAGCCTTAACACTTGGTTTTGGAAAGTCGAACTATCCAAAGCTTAGTAAAAATGTCTACAAGCTCATCAGCACTAGGCACAAACTTTGTATCAATGAGACCTTTTTCAAAACAGTCCCTAATAAAATGATGTCTGATCTCTATATGTTTGGTCCTAGAGTGCTGGACAGGATTCTTGACAATGCAAAGAGCTGAAGCACTGTCCATTAATAATGGAATCTTAGTCTCGGTAATGCCATAATCCAAAAGTTGGTTCTGAAGCAAGAGTACCTGAGAAGTACAGCTTGTAGCAGCAATGTACTCTGCTTCAGCAGTGGATGTAGCAACAGATGTTTGTTTCTTACTCTGCCAAGAAATCAAACAGTTGCCTAGGAATTCACATCCACCGAAGTTGACTTTATGGTTAACTTACACATTGCATACTCACTATCAGAAAAAGCAACCAATTTGCAAGAGTGTCCAGTGGAATACCATAAACCTAGAGATTGTGTACCATGTAGATATCTAAAGATCCTTTTGACTGCAATCAAGTGAGACTCTTTAGGAGCAGCCTGGAATCTAGCACAAACACACGTTGCAAACATGATATCTGGCCTAGAAGGTGTTAAGTACATCAAGGACCCAATCATACATCTGTAAAGTGTTTCATCAACAGCTTTACCTTTCTGATTTGCATCTAGTTGTGTGGTGTTGCACATGGGAGTAGAACGAGGCTTACAATTTTGTAAGTCAAACTTATTCAAAGATCTTTTGTATATTTAGACTGATGAATGAAAGTCCCATCAGCCTTTTGTTTGATTTGCAATCCTAGAAAGAACTATAATTCTCCATTGCACTCATTTCAAACTTCTTATGCATTAATTGGTAAAGTCATCACACAACTGGGAGTCAGAGGATGCAAAAATAATATCATCAACATAAATTTGAACAAGTAGCTTATGCTGATCCACCTTCTTAATGAATAAACTTTTATCTATGGAGCCTATAGTGAAATTATTTTGAAGAAGAAAATTTGATAATGTCTCATACCAGGCTCTAGGAGCTTGTTTCACCCATAAAGAGCCTTATCAAGCTTGTATACCCAATCTGGATGTTTATTATCCTCAAACCTAGTGGTTGACACACATAAACCTCTTCTTTTATTTTACCATATAAAACTGCACTTTTAACATCCATTTGAAAAACTTTAAGCTTGTGGAATGCAGCATAGGCTAAGAACAATCTAATTGCCTCCAGTCTGGCTACAGGGGCAAAGGTCTCATCATAGTCAATACCTTCTTCTGTGAAAACCCCTAAACAACCAGTCGGGCCTTGTTCTTAACAATAAGCCCATTTTCATCTGTTTTGTTCCTAAACACCCATTTAGTGCCTATTGCACACTTACCTGGCGGTAGAGGAACCAGTTCCCACACTTGCTGTTTCTTGAACTAAAGTAGCTCAAGCTGCATGGCTTCCACCCATCAATTGTGTCTCAAAGCAACATGATAGTTCTTTGGCTCTTGCTGACTGATGAAGAGAGCATAGAAGCACAAGTTAGACAATTGACTTCTGGTTGAGAGGCTAGCATTGATACCACCAATGATTTGAGACATGGGGTGATACTTCAGCTCTTGGTGGACAATAAGATCAGTGCAAGTGTTTGTAGCCGGTTCAGCATCAGCAGATGTTGATTCAGATTCTTGAAACCAAGTATTAGATGGCAAATCAAACGATGTAGAGGAATCAGAAATCTCATCAGCATTTGTTGTGGATGGAGCTGCTGAAGGTACAGGAACATCAAGTTTAGCAGACTCAGGCAGTTGGTCACTGAACTTGAAAAGGTGAGTACTGATATCATTATCATCTTCTGTACCACCAGGTGGAAGACTTGCTGCAGAAGATGACTTATCCACATGATCTGCAACAGCTAGAGTTTGATAAGGAGCATATTGCAGTATGTCCAGATCAAACAACTCCACAGGGTTTTGTGGAATTTTATCCTTAGGAGATTCATTGAATTTCACATGGAAGGTTTCTTCAACTATCTTTGTTCTGCAGTTGAAGACTCTGTAAGCCTTGCAAGTGGATGAATAACCTACAAAATACCCTGCATCCACCTTAGGATCAAATTTATAGAGTTGACCCTTTGTGTTGAGAATGAAACAAGGACATCCAAAAGCTCTGAAGAATGAAATCAAAGGGGCAAAATGATGTAGAGCTTCATATGGAGTCTTCATCAACCTCTGATTTACTAACACTCTATTCTGCACATAGCAAGTTGTATTGACAGCTTCAGCCCAAAAGGTCAAAGGCAAACCAGAGTCAGCCAACATGGACCTTGCAGCTTCAATTAAAGTCATGTTCTTTCTCTCCACTACTCCATTTTGTTCTGGAGTCCTTGGGATGCTAACTGCCTTTTGATTCCTTTTGAAAGATAAAAATCTTCAAGTGTATGGTTTCTGAATTCAGTCATTATCACTCCTTATACACTTGACTGATAGGAATACTGCTTCTCAACATACAACAAAGTTTATAATCTTCTGAGCAACCTCATCCTTGAATGCAGAAAGAAGTCCTACGAATCTGGAGTAATCATCCACAATTACCAGACAGTATTTCTTCTTTGCCATGCTCATCACTCTCACAGGACCAAATAGATCCATGTGCAGTAACTGCAAGCAGGCAGTGGACTTAGGTATGGGAGGGAATGAGACTTTGTGTTGTTTTCCTTTCAAGCAAGCAGTACAGGCTTCATCACAGTGGAACTCCTTTATTGATAAACCTCTCACTAAACGATTGCATCAGCTGATTCATGTTTCTAAGATTGACATGACCCAACCTTCTATGCCATAGTTTAGATTCCTCGGGAGAGGCTATGGAGAACAGGCATGGATGACCTTTCAAATCAACCTTCCTTGACAAATCCAAGGCATACACTCTTCCGGTTATGTTGGCCTTCAGGAGAGTATGTTCATCCATTACCTTGTCAATCAGCCTCAGAACATGGGAAGACAGAATCCTGCAGTTCTGGCATGTGAAAAGTGCAACATGCCCTTTATCACACATCTGACTGACACTCAACAGAATATACTTGAGATTCTCCACATGGTTGACATCATCAAACCGGATTTGCCATTAGACACATATCCTTTCCCAATGATGTACCCTCTGGCATCATTTCCAAATGAAACAAATCCCTTCTTTCCTTGAGAGTAGTCATTAAGAAGAGAACTGCTCCAAGTCATATGCATAGATCCTCCACTGTCCACATACCAGATGCTCCTTTGGCATGTTGAAGAACCCTGCATAAAGAAAAGTAGTTAGTTTTGAGAACCCAACCTTTTGGTTTTGGGTCTGTTTTCATCAATAGATGCAACCATAACTTGTTTCTTATGATTAACAGCTGATAAGAAGAGATGGTGCTGAAATGGATTCCTTGGATTGGGCTTGGAATGCCTTTTCAGTGATTTGATCACAGGTGCATCTAGTTGTTAACTCCCCCAACAAATGCTGAACCATCATAACAAGTTGTGTCTGATTTGTAGCCAAAGCTTTCAGCTCTTGTGACATATCAGTACTTGTGTTTGATGAGTTTCTGTGATCCACCATTTCCTCCTTAAAATTAACATACTTAGTCTGATGTTTATCATGAGGAGCACCATCAGCTGTTTTATTATGAACCTTATCCTTCTTTTTGGATTTGGTTGAAGGCTTGGGTTTATCACAATGGAATGATTGCGGTACAAACTTGGTCTCAACTCAGTTTTCATTTCATCTATCTGGATTTTAATGAGCTTATCTCTGTTGAGTTTGGAACCCTTTCTGTACCAACATTCATCAGAAAGATGATTGAATTTACCACATATTTCACATGGCTTATTCTTCATCTTGGATTGATCAACTGTTGATGTGGAAACTACTAAAGGTGTGTCTTTAGTACTTTCCTCCTTTCAGTACTTTTGTTCAGTACTAAGAATTTGTAACAACTGAAGAGTTGTTCTTCAGCTGTTCATTGTCAGCAGTTGTTAATCCATTTATTTCAGCTGATTTGAAATGCTTTTCAGTTGTTGTAACTTGCCCTTCAGTACTTAAGTTACTTTGAGGGACAACATCTGAAATACTAAGCTTCATGTGCTTATCAGTAGTTAACCCTTAGCCAATTGACTTGCTGAGGTATCAACCCATATTTCATCTTGTGATTTTGGGAGATCACTTGAGGATGATGCACATGATGATGTGGTTTGGAGATTGCTTTGACCTTCAGATTTTACTACTGGTTTTGGAGTAAAATCTGTTGGAGGTGCAATATGGTTGTAACCAATTCCAAACTTCACATTCGAAGCAGATTGCTTACTGAGCAGCATTTCAAATCCCTTGCAGGATGACACCCAGCGGTCACACTCAACTTGGGTAACTGCAAGTTTTTCTTTGACTTCGTTATGATTCTCAAGAATGACCTCTAACTTAGCCTTTTCATCATTAATTGGCATTTAAGCTTATAATCTCATCATCTTTGTCTTTAAGGACAGACTCATATTCAGCTTTTCTTTTGGAAATGGTTTGCTCAAGCTCTAGATTTTGATTAATTACAGCTACATTTGCTTCTCTAATAGAGACAAATGCATCTATGCAAGATTCAGAACAAAGCTTGGCCTTAGCCTCAGAGGATACCTGGTTACTTGTGAAGAAGATGCATTGGAGCATGAACTCTCAGTAGATTCCACGACCATGAGAGGTAGATTCCCAAAAGGATGTTGACCATCCCCAGCAAATAGTTGCTCAGTACCAGAGAGATCATCTAGTAAACTGCTCCAATCAACATTACCAGGGGTGAAAAAGCTATGATGAGGTTGTGATTGAGATGGTAGAGGCTCAGGTAATGCTTGTGGTTGTTGTGCAGTAAGAACTTGAACTGGATTTGGGTGAGGCAAGTAATAACAGGGATACGGATATGACATTGGACCCTAAGCGACAAAATATGCAGGCGAAACAGATTGTGAATGATGACCAGAACTAGCAGGATGTTGCCCCCTGTTTTGTGGACTAGTGCTTGGAAAAGTCACATAGGGTGCAGAGGAGTTAGATCCAGATGATCTACACTCCCTAGCAAAGTGTCCAAGCCTTTGGCATTTGTGACACCTCAACTTACTCTTGTCAAAACCAACTTTGGTTTTGCCAGAGAGTCCTGGAAATTTCCTGCCAGTCCTCTTGTAGAACTTCTGAGATCTGATATTAATCAAGGCCATTTGGCTCAGAATATCCATCTCTTCTAGATCATCATCAGCTATTCCTTTGAAATCATCCATGATAAAACATAAATTATCACTATTACAGCCTGAGTGACTATCAACACCAGCAAATGCATGATCTGAACTGTTTGAAGAGAAATCTATATGCTCATCATAATTACTTTCAGATGCAGCATATTCTGACTCATGACCAACAAGGCAGTGTTCCCTCGTACAAAGTCATCAGTAAGCTTTCCTAATGATGCCAGTTTCCTTTTCTGCTCTATCTCCCTCTCAAATGTAAGCAGTTTCTCATGAAGTTGGGTGAGAGATAGTTTATCCAGATTTGCACTGGAGCGTAAGACAATAGTGTATGTGTCCATCTCTCAGGCAGTGATCTAAGGAATCTATTGTTCATCTGGCTATTGGTATATTCATGTTTGACCATTTTTAGCTTAGAGATCAAACTGGAAAAACGCTCAAACTGTTGAGTCAGTGTCTCACCCTTCCTATGAGAGAATGTTTCATATTGTTGGGCAAGGATTTCTCTGTTGTTTGCTAAGACTCATCAGTTCCACCGAATTGTTCCTTCAGTGCATTCCAGTAGTCATGAGCAGTTTCATGATGCATAAGCCCTGAATAGATTTCATTCGGCAGTGCCATGGACAGAATTCCATGGGCTTTAGCATCAATCTCAAACAGTTTCCGATCTTCATCTGAGTATTGTTCCTTCTTCTTCGGAACCATTTGATTGGTTTCCGGATTGTTCACCATAGGCTTATGTGGACCATGTACCACCGATGTCCAACAACCTGAATTGTTAACAGACAGTGATGAAGCATTCTTCGTTGCCATATGTTATACTCAGTCCTAACCAGCATCGGAGGCTTGGTTGAAGAACCGGTATTGTGAGGGTCATTAGAAGGAGTAGTCATTCTCAGATTCAACCAAAATCAATTAAGTTTTATAGATTTAGAACAAAACACAACAAACCAAATTGAACCAAGAGAAAACAAAATGCAATAAAACGAAGTAGCAGAAATTCAATTGAACTATAACCGATTCATGCAAATATGCTATTCAATCAAATGTAGATATCGATTAGCAGTTTCAATGATCAATTGTTAGATTGATCAATGATTAGCTCGCTCTGATACCAATTGTTAGGATCAGTGATCTACGTTGATTAATTAGAGAGTATTGCAGCGGAAAACAAACAATGAATTAGACAATTCACAGAATACAGTTAATATTCGAAGTAAGAGCAAACGATTATAGAAGGAATTTTGCAAATCAAATATTTCATTCAATACGCGCTTTCGTGGTGGCAAAATGTCACACTTACAATCAGGTCAATCATCCCTTATATAAGATATGTCGTGGTGGAACATTCCTTATATAGGAGATGTGACGTGTGCTGATGTCATTTGATAGTGACATCTAACAGAATTATTCAGACTACTGAAAGTTAACACAACTACTCAAGATGTCAAAACAGCTGACATCTTCTTACAAAAATACTAAGTGTTAACTATCACTACAACTACTGAAAAGAAACTACTGAAACTACAACGACTGAAGAACATGCTCTTCAGACGTTTTACAAATACTGAAACATAAAAGAAAACTACTCAAAGGAAACCATCACAATAACTAAAGAATGCTTCTTCAGCTGTTGTAACAAACTCTGAAGGCTTCCGTACTTGTACTTGAATTTCAGCTGTTGTCATCAGCTGATGTCTTTAGTCTTTGTACTTTAGCAGTTAATCTTCAGTACTTAAGTCTTCAGCTGTTGATCTTCAGGCTTTGGTCTTCAGCTGTTGAAGTCTTCAGTACTTTAGTCTTGAGCTGTTGAAGTTCAGTACTTTAGTCTTCAGCTGTTGGAGTCTTCAGACATTGTCAAACAACTTCAGCAGTTGTTGTGATGTCTGTGGGACTCAGAGGTTTTTCTGATCAGGCTCATTGGTTCTTTTGGTCCAACATAAACAATGTTATGTGGATAATTTGTTTATAAGAAGTTATTTGTTTTATTATTTAAGTTTGTTAAACAATGACAAATACAAGTATGTTAGTATTATAAAATTAAAAAGGGGTTTTAGTTTTATAAAACAATAGGTTAAGAGTGTACTTTTATAAAACTAAAATGGGGGAAAACCTAATTTTGGGATTGTTTTCGGTCGCCCAAGAAGGGGGGCATTGGGACAAGTTTTGTCTTGGTCCTTGAAAACTTTTTCTACACACTTGTACTCAAACACTCTTCCATTGATTACACTTTCTCATACAAACACTCAAGCAATAATCCTCTGTCTCTCCCTTGGTTGAAAATCAGTTTTGTAAGCTTAAAAATTTAGCTTTGCTTGGAATTTTCGGATCTACAAGAAGAGGAGAAAGTTGGTGTTTTACTACCTAGCAACTAGGTGTCTTGGAAGGGCTTGTGGGTATCACCTCTTGAGGTCTTCTACTTTGGTGATTTTGCTTTCAATCATCCTCTTCCCTTTTCATCCACGAGTTCTAGGAGGTAGTATATGTTGCTTTGAATGTTTGTTTGATAGCATGTTCTTTCATATAAAGATCCTTGTAATAGGTTTGTTTTTCACATGTATTTGATATATATATTAACTATTGTGAAAATGTTTTCTTTGATTATTACTCCACTGCATTTTGACACATGAATGGTTAATGTGACTTTGATAAACATCTACAAAACCCAACGATAAAGTGTCTCAAATACCTGTATTCCTTTTAAGGCTTTGGAATAGTGATAATAGAACTTGAGAGCAATATAAAGCTTTATTGAAAAAATAAAATATTAAAAATTGTTCTTATTCTTGTTATGTCTCACACTTACTTATGTTCTAAGTATCATCAACATAAATGTAGTTCCTTATTGGATGAGTTAAGTGTTTTAAGTCTCTTATAACTATGAAACAGTTGCATTGACCCACTTCAATGGTGTGTCATGAATAATGAATGTGTATTTATTAAAAAAGTATAAAGTATATTTTTATTCTATATACGAAACTAGAACTCACTCGATAATGCTGACGTTGTATGCATATCAGTTGGAAGGTAATAATGGTTCATGAGGATGGCATGGAAATGGAGCTACTTGGCATTAGGAGACTAGCATCCATCCCCACTTAATGATGTTTTAATTATAACTAGAACATCTAAATGTTTTATTTTTCGGGTCAAGTGTTTATTGTGAGTAAGAAAAATTGGTTATCTTTAAGCTAAATCATGTAACAAGTTAAATGTTTTAACATATTCCGATGCAATATTTTTAAATAAAACATATTATATCATGTTTTATGTTATGATGACCCAATTATGAGGCTTATGGAGAACAGGGCCTTACAATTTTCGATTATAATCACGACTTTCATTTCATTCCTGTCCAACAAATATAGACACACACATACAAATACAACATACACACAAACACACACACACACACACACACACACATATATATATATATATATATGTATGTCAAGAAAATTGAGAAAATATTAACTAAATATGAGCCATTAGTTGGTTAAGATTAATGGCCTTAGATAATGTCAGAAAGGGTCTCACCCAAGTACAAATTTGTTATTTTTTATTTAAAGAAACTAAAACCATGGATATTAACCCACCAATCGATTATATTTAGTTTAGGAGTTTTCTCAATTTCTCTTGTTTCTATTTGAATGCTTTCTAATATATATATATATATATATTATATATATATATATATATATTATATATATATATATATATATATATATATATATGAAGGATTCTATGTGCCCAAGGCACATAGAATATTGATGTGGTTAGTACGTTATGATCCAAGTCGGTTATACCCAATAACAAGCTTAGAAAACACCAATTAATATTCAATTGATGATAGATCATGCAATTATATATTTACACCAATTTAGAAAATGGGTTTTCTAAATAAATTGCATATGAGAAAGAACAACTTATTAGGATATTTTGTTCAATAATATTATTTGAAGTGTTATTTAAATTAGTTATATGACACCAAATAATAATGAGAAACTACAACTTATAAGTTAAATGGTTAATTGTATAAGTTGTATATAACTTGTACATACAAATTAAATTGTTATTTGTATGTCTAGTTAACAAGACTTTTAATGTGTGATATTTGAAGGAGGGAACCCAAATTTAAACCACCTTGGCCGTCCCCCCCTTGATTTCTATTGGACCAAATTGGTCTTGAACATAACACACATTAAGTAGTCTAGGTCTCTCAACTTCTTAACAACCCACTCTCATTGCATGTAACAAAAACTTCTCTCTTTCTCTCTCAAAAGTTTCGAACCTGGCAGCTTCCTTGGGAGTTTTTGAAGAGCAAGCTTTGTTGTGTTCTTGGTGATAATCTACCTAACAAGAAGGTGTATTGCAAGGGCTTGGGGTATAGACACTTGAGGACCTCTACACTTGAGTTCTTGTCGATTTTAGCATCCCAAATCTCTCACTTTTGGTCGTTTTCTTGCTGCTCAAAGAGGTAGTAATCACAGCTCATTGTGGCTGTGATTTTATATATAGTTTTACTCATATTATAGCTTTTCATTCACATATAATGAACCTTTGATTTGGGTTTGTTTTACATCTTAAAAGATCACTAAGAACATGAAATTTTCATCTTTTCAAATGGGTTTTAAAGCTATATTTATATCCGCTACGTTTTCTGAAAGTTTAAATGGTTAAACTTAGATTTTGTGTTCTAGCAAACCCATCAATGGCATCAAGAGCCAGATTATGTGGATGACTTGCTTGTTTTGTCCTTTAAAATAGGTTTTAAAGGATGATAATAAACTCATATAAGCTGATTTGGGCTGCTATGTTTCTGTTTTGTTGAATCCCCAACTTTCAAGATTATATTATACATGCTTGTGATTAAATCTTGAAAGATATATATATGTTGATATGTTGTGTTGTTTGGACAACATCTAAACCCGAATTTTTCAGTTTATGTTGGCCGAAAATCTATTGGTTTTAAGGGGATTCATAGTTATATTTTGGATGATATAATGGATGCTTATTTTAGTGCATAACCTAGCCATTGACCTTGTGTTGTTTGGGTGTTTAAAATGGTTGTATTCATTCATTCAATAGGGTTGTATTATCAATTGTTTCAAGTGTACTTTTATTTATTATGGGTTGTAATAAATAGATTAGATGTAATTTCATTTTACTAGATATCATGTATTAGGACCTTATATCTTGTAATATGAAGACATATGCCTTGGAAGCACAAAGGAAGACACAAAAGAAACATGGAGCATTTGGATGCGGTTTCAAGTGGGAGGCTTTTGGAAGCTTTCTATGTGTTCTCTTGTTGTAACCTTAGAAAAGACCATATGACAACACTTGTGATGGCAAACAAGTGTTGTCAACATAAGGGCTATGGTTATGCACATATGATTGTTAACGTTTATGCTTGTTTAAATGTTTGTTGTTTGTTTGAATGGTTGATGTTTTGAGATGCATAACAAACTCACTAACAACTTAACAAGCTGAAAATTGATGGTTCTAAAAGTTTATATAAAGTTATTAAAATGGTTTAATGATTTTAAAGATTAAAATTGGTTTTAATCAAAGGACCATAGGGTACCTTGTATTTGATTGCATACAAATACAAGTACATAGAGTTTTCTAAACTAGAATTATGAAACCTCTAACATTTGAAAACAAGATCAACACCGTCCTTTTACACAACACTTGAGTCACTTGGGAACTCTTAGTGGGATAAAGGTCACCTAACCACTTTGAAGGAACTTATGACTTAAGGTGAGAATACCAAAATTCATGGGATAAAGGTCACCTAACCACTCATTTTGACAAACTCACACGTGTGTATAAGTAGGATGTCTTGATTTGCAAACCATGTTAAATGGATCACCTACAATATGGTTTCCAAATGCTGTTGATGGGATTAACATGCGGACTTTACATATGATGTTTAAAGTCGATCCCATACCTCTAGAAGTTGCAAATGGTTGCAATCGTCAATTGTTGACCACCTTATTAATTTAAATCGTGGGATAAAGGTCACCTAACCACAATTTAAATGTAATGTTGGGTTCTAGATTTTAATATAAAAGTGACCTTAAAAGGCATTAATTATTAAAATTAGCAATATCGAAAATACTAAAATAGATCTTTGTTAAATTTTGTAGATGGCCACCAATAATGAAAATCTCGATAACTCATCCGCGTCCAACCAATCACTACGAGCGATCCTCCAAAAGGAACGTCTAAATCATAACAACTTTATTGATTGGTATCGAAACTTGAGAATCGTTCTCAAGCAAGAGAAAAGATCATATGTTTTAGACGACCCTATCCCCGATCAACCTAGCGAGGATGATGAGGAGGCCTATAATGATTGGCTGAAATACACTGAGGACTCCGTCCAAGTGTCTTGTCTCATGCTAGCGAGCATGACTCCGGATCTCCAAAAGGAGTATGAACACCACGGAGCTTACCACATGATAACCCAACTCAAGGAAACGTTCCAACATCAAGCAAGGGTTGAGCTCTTCGAAACGGTTCGAGCACTCCATGCATGTCGTATGGACGACAACCAATCTGTTTCATCTTATGTACTTAAGATGAAAAGTCACATTGACCGCCTCGAGAGGCTTAATTGTCCTGTCTCGAAGGAATTGGCGACGGATTTGATCCTAAATGGCCTTACCAAGAGGTTTGAGACATTCGTGTTGAACTACAACATGAATACTTGGGACAAAAGCATTGGTGAGCTTCACTCAATGCTCAAAACGGCCGAGGCGGCCATGGGTAAAAGGGTTTTACCCGTTCTCACCATCAATGAAGGTGGGAACAATAAAAGGCCTCGTCCCGCACCCAAGGCAAAGGTTGCCAAGGGTAAGGGACCCGCTTGGGGAAAAGGGAAAGGGGTGCCACCCAAACCACAAGAGAAAAAGCAAAAGGTTGCTACTAACGACCCATGCTTCAAGTGTGGGGAGATTGGACATTGGGCAAGGAATTGTCCTGTCCATCTCCAAGAGTTGAAAGCAAAGAGGATGCCGAGCAGACCTCAGGTACAATATACATGATCCATATTGATTTAAACATGATATCCTCTAACACATGGGTATTAGATACCGGATGTGGAACTCACATTTGAAATTTGTTGCAGGGGTTCAAAAGAAGTAGTGACTTCAAGAAAGGGGATGTAAGCCTCTACATGGGCAATGGGGCTAAAGTTTAAGTTGAAGCCCGTGGTGACTACATCTTGAAACTTCCAAATGGTTTGGAAGTGATTTTGAACAATGTTTTGTATGGTCCTAGTTTGACTAGGAATATTATCTCTGTAGCCCTGTTAAAACAATTTGGATATGTATTATCATTTGTTGAAAAAGATATTCATGTTTCTTTTAATGGTATATTCTATTTTAAAGCTATTCCCATTAATGGTATTTATGAATTGGTTCATGAAAATACTTTAAATAGCTTATTGTACTAAACTAACACCAAGAAAATCAAGTTGGACTTGAGTGATATCTATCTTTGGCATTGTCGTCTTGGCCATATAAACAAGAAACGTTTACAAACACTACAAAGAATGGTCTTTTAAAAACAAATGAATGTGATTCATTTGATGTTTGTGAATCTTGTTTACAAGGAAAGATGACTAAGGCACCCTTTAGTGGTACTAACGAAAGGGCAAAAGATTTATTAGGAATCATACATTGGGAAGTATGTGGTCCTTTTAAACCAACAACTAGGAATGGTGAAAGATACTTCATTACCTTTACCGACGATTAAGTCACTATGGGTATGTATACTTATTAAGGCACAAAGATGAAGCTTTTGAAATGTTCAAAATCTTCAAGAATGAAGTAGAAAATCAACTCAACAAGTCTATTAAAGTTTTCCGTACCGATAGAGGAGGTGAATACCTAAGTGATGCTCTTCAAGATCATCTTAGGAGTTGTGGGATTGTCTCACAACTTACTCCACCTGGAACACCACAACACAATGGTGTGTGTGAGAGGAGGAATCGAACCTTATTGGTTATGGTCCGATCTATGATGGCTAGAAGCACATTACCTCTATCATTTTGGGGTTTCACTTTGTTCTCCGCGGCCCGTATTCTAAATATGGCCCCAACCAAAAAGGTGGAAAGGACACATTTTGAGATATGGCATGGAAGAGTTCCATCCCTATCATACTTAAGGTTTTGGGGATGTGAGGCTTATGTTAAGACTCCCACCCCAAACAAATTGGAAGTCCGATCCACCAAGTGTATCTTTGTTGGATATCCCAGAGATTCTATGGGATATTATTTGTATGATGCACTGGAACAAAAGGTGTTTGTTGCCAGAAAGGGTGAGTTTTTAGAAGCAAAGTTCCTTATGGAAGGAGCTGGCAGTAGAACAGTAGACCTTGAAGAGGATCAAGAACCACAACCTATGCACGTTTGGTTGAACTAGCACTCAACATGTGGATGTTGAGGATGATCAAGGGGTTGATCAATACACACAAGACGTTCGCAGAAGTGGTAGAATTAGTAATCCACCTGAAAGATACGGATTTTTCGTGGATGGATGCTATGTGGTAGGTTCAGATGAACCAACCACATACCATGATGCAGTGTCCAATTCGGATTGTGACAAATGGCTTGAAGCCATGAACGTTGAGATGCAATCCATGTATGACAATCAAGTTTGGGAACTTGTTGTACCACCCCTTAATTCCAAGGTAGTTGGAAGTAAGTGGGTTTTCAAGAAGAAAACCGATATGCATGGAAACTTGGATACTTAAAAGCTAGACTTGTAGCAAAGGGTTTCACTCAAACTCAAGGGGTTGATTATGATGAAACCTTCTCACCTGTTGCGATGCTAAAGTCTATAAGGATATTTTTTGCCATAGCTGCTCATTATGATTATGAGATTTGGCAAATGGATGTCAAAACCGCTTTCCTAAATGGATATCTTGAGGAAGATGTCTATATGGTTCAGCCTGAAGGTTTTGTCGATCTAATACATCCTAATAAGTATGCAAGTTAAAGAAATAAATCTATGGATTGAAACAATATCGGGAAGCTGGAATCACCGTTTTGATGAGGAGGTAAAGAATTTGGCTTCATCAAAAATGCTGATGAGGCTTGTGTGTATATGAAGGCTAGTGGGAGCACAATAACTTTCGTAGTATTGTATGTTGATGACATACTACTATTTGGAAATGACATTCCAACCCTGGATGGTGTAAAAACCTGGCTTGGAAGTTGTTTTTCCATTAAGGATCTTGGTGAAGCCGCCTACACTCTGGGAATAAAGATCTATATGGATAGATCAAGGCGGTTGATTGGTTTGAATCAAGTGCATATATTGATAAGATCTTGAAAAGGTTCAAGATGGAAAACTCTAAGAAAGGTACCGTACATATTCAAAGAGGAACGATATTGAGTACGACTCAGTGTCCAAGCTCAAAGGATGAGCAAGATAAAATGAAGGCAGTCCCATACGCATCTGCTATTGGATCCATCATGTATGCGATGATATGCACTCGACCGGACGTGTCATGCGCCTTAAGCATGACAAGCCGATACCAGCAAAATCCTAGAGATAGTCATTGGATGGCTGTTAAGAACATACTTAAGTACCTAAGGAGGACAAGAGATATGTTCCTAATCTATGGATCTGGTGACGAGGAACTCGTTGTAAAAGGTTACACGGATGCGAGTTTCCAAACCGATCGTGATGATTCTCGGTCACAATCGGGGTACATTTTCATTCTGAATGGAGGAGCGGTTTCTTGGAAGAGCTCCAAGCAGGATGTGGTGGCTCTATAACCTACAGAATCAGAATACGTCGCCGCCTCATTGGCAGCTCAAGAAGCTGCATGGTTGAAGAAATTCATTGCCGATCTAGGGGTTGTCCCTTCCATTGAGGACCCCCTAGAGATCGTTTGTGATAACGAGGGTGCGATTGCTCAAATCAAGGAACCCCGTGCTCTTCAAAAGACTAGGCACATTGAGCGGAGATTCAACTACATACGAGATGAAGTTGAAAAGGAAAGATATGTATTCGCAAAGTTCGCACGGATCAAAATATTGCGGATCCTCTCACGAAGCTCCTTGAAAAGGCAAAGCATGAATGTCATACTTGTGCCATGGGACTTCGATATTCTAGTGATTGGATTTGATCTGTACATTTTGTATTTGGATATGTGGAACTCTTTATTATTTGAATAAAATTATTTTGTTATAATGTTTCAATTAATGTTCCAAATTAGCATGTTTTATCCATGAGTAAAATGTTTACTCTAAAATGTCCGTAGTCGCTCATACTTGTGGAACAAGTGTGAAAGTAAGATTATTATGAACTTGGATTGTTGATATTCGTAAGGATGAATATAGAGCAATGGGTTGCTACCAAGGTTCATAGATATTTGTGGCATACAAATATTGGACTAACCCGCACCTCAAATTTTACTACATAGAATCTTATCGATTGATCATAAGTAAGTTTGAGTAAAAGGCGAATATCATTTGGTATCCTCAGACCTCAGATACATATTGGGTTTTGATATTCACCAAGTTTTATACCTTGAGCTAATTCTTCACTGTCCTGAAATTGTGGACAGTACATAAGGGTATGTTCAGGTATAACACGAGGTGTTGTGAGAAACGTATGTAGTCAAGATGGAATTTGTTCCTCTTATTCGTTGAGAGTTAGATGTCTAAGGCCTGATTAAGTTAAATCAACAAGGAATGATCACATGGTGTCCTTGGATTTAACATGATATCTGTAACAAAAGGATTGATGATTGATTCACCTAAATCATTTCAAGTAGGGTACTTGAAAGAGATGATGTTATTCAATGGCTATAAGTCATGCGTATTAAGGGTAGTATACCGTTGTTAGGCGGTATTTACTGCTTGCATCAATCTTCTATGAATTTTGGGCAAGTGGGAGATTGAAGGATTCTGTGTGCCCAAGACACTTAGAATATTGATGTGGTTAGTACGTTATGATCCAAGTCAGGTTATACCCAATAACAAGCTTAGCAAACACCAATTAATATTTAATTTATGATAAGATCATGCAATTAAATATTCACACCAATTTAGAAAATGGGTTTTCTAAATAAATTGCATATGAGAGGGAACAACTTATTAGGATATTTTGTTCAATAATATTATTTGAAGTGTTATTTAAATTAGTTAGATGATACCAAATAATAATGAGAAACTAAAACTTATAAGTTAAATGGTTAATTGTATAAGTTGTATATAACTTGTACATACGAATTAAATTGTTATTTGTATGTCTAGTTAACAAGACTTTTAATGTGTGATATTTGAAGGAGGGAACCCAAATTTAAACCACCTTGTCCGTCCCCCCCTTGATTTCTATTGGACCAAATTGGTCTTGAACATAACACACATTAAGTAGTCTAGGTCTCTCAACTTCTCAACAACCCACTCTCATTGCATGCAACAAAAACTTCTCTCTTTCTCTCTCAAAAGTTTCGAACCTGGCAGCTTCCTTGGGAGTTTTTGAAGAGCAAGCTTTGTTGTGTTCTTGGTTATAATCTACCTAACAAGAAGGTGTATTGCAAGGGCTTGGGGTATAGACACTTGAGGACCTCTACACTTGAGTTCTTGGCCGATTTTAGCATCCCAAATCTCTCACTTTTGGTCGTTTTCTTGCTGCTCAAAGAGGTAGTAATCACAGCTCATTGTGGCTGTGATTTTATATATAGTTTTACTCATATTATAGCTTGTTCATTCACATATAATGATCCTTTTGATTTGGGTTTGTATTACATCTTAAAATATCACTAAGAACATGAAATTTTCAGCTTTTCAAATGGGTTTAAAGCTATATTTATATCCGCTGCGTTTTCTGAAAGTTTAAATGGTTAAACTTAGATTTTGTGTTCTAGCAAACCCGTCATATATATATATATATATATGCATATATATACGTATATATATATGTATGCATTATATATACATATACATATATATATTCATATATATATATGTGTGTGTGTATATATATATATATATGTATAGGGTTAGATTTTTTTCAAGTCTTCTTATAAATTGAGAACTACAAGAACCATTATTATCATTGATGTACTTGATCAATGGTTATGATTAGTAAGGGTAAAAAGTGTAAATATTAATTTCATTAAATGAGTTTAAATTAAGAACAAGGGTATAATAGTAATTATAGTTTTTCTCTAACCATTAGTTGTTAATTTATTAGTTAATTCTCTATCATCTCTAATCTCTATTTTTAGAAATTTGTATATATGTAAATCAATGTGGTTTCTAATATATATGTTAATAATTTATGTATTATATGTAAATTATATATTATCGTGTTATTGTACAACATCAAAATTAAAATTACGAATAAGTTAATAAAGAAAAATAAGTGTTTACATATATGTAAATCAATGTAGTCTGAATGATACATGTTAACTTCATGTGTAGTATTAACTTGGATGTATGTAACAACTCAACAATAAATAATGTAACTTTACTTACATAAATGATAACATTTTTCATATACATCAGTGGGTATTACACAAACTCAAGCTATTTACATATTTTTAAGTTACTATATTTTGAAAGATATATGTTAACAAATATGAAGGTTACAAACATGTAACTTCGTGTAGCAAGTTCACATACATGAATATCACTCGATGTATATGTAATAAAATGTAACACCCCGAAATTTCTACTTAAACGAAAAGAAGAGAAAAGTAAATAGAATAGAAATTGTACGCAAGTGGAACGGGAAAAAGTGTACAAAGTACACTTTTATTATTTTAAGGATTTAAGGGCATGGGTGCCCATTATTTCTTCTTCATCTTTCCTTCTCGGCTAAAAAGAAGAAGAGAGAGAGATCCTGGTTCTAGAGAGAGAATGAGGAAGAAGAAGCTGAAATAGGTAAGTCTTCTTTTGTTTGAGCTCGGTTTCAGTTGGGTTTTGAGTTCTTGACCGAAGTTCTTGTTGTTTAGAGTTTGTTTTCGGGATTCAAGAGCAGAATCGAAGTGGGTCTTAAACGGGAAGAGTGTTGTCCAAAAGCTGCTCAATGTGAATTTCTAGAACCCTCTTTTACTGATTTTCAACTGATTTGGGGCTATTATGCATACGATGAAAGCATCTTTTAAAGAAACCGTGGGTTTACAGCTTTATGTTCGAATGTTGTATGTATCTATGCATGTTATAGTGATGATTATGGGTTAGAGATGATTTTTAGCATTCTTAGATGGCCTTAGTATGTTACATCTATGTTTGGGTATGCTTAGAATTAGAATCGGGTGAAATTGGTTGCATAGAAAAGATTTCAGAATGTCTGATGAACATGAACAGTGGTTCATGCGCCCAAACAGTTGTCCATGCGTCCAGCATGAGTGGCCAGACACCTAACTATTGGCCGTGCGCCCTAGGGTAGGTCATGCACCTAAATAGTTGCCCATGTGCCCAGCATGATAGCCCATGCGTCTAAGTGTTGGCCATGCGCCCAAGGGTGGGTCATGCACCTAAATAGTGGCCCATGCGCCCAACATGTTGGCTGATGCGTCAAAGTGTTGGCCGTGCGCCCAAGGGTGGGTCATGCGCCTAAATAGTGCCCATGCGCCCAAGTGAAGAAAAGACTAAGTGTGGACCATGCGCCTAAATAGTGCCCATGCGTCCCGGAGATTGAAACGGCTAAGTATTAGCCAAGCGCCTAGACAGTGCCCATGCACCCAAGTGCTTGAAATGACTAAGTGTTGGTGATGCGCCTGAGCAGGGCAGAAACACCCAAACAGTGCCCATGCCCCCACACTGTTTTATACATAGAATTTTATGCTCATGCGCCTGGAAGGACCCATGCGCCCACTTTTGACTTGAGGTTTTCTAAGTGGTTTTTAAGGGGTATAATGGGAAGATAGGCCTGGTTATGATGTGATGGAATATGATTGATGTGTGTTATGCATGTATGATGTGCCTGTATTGGTGATGATGCATGTTTATGTTTATGTGTGTTCCTTATTATATATGTATGTCTTCCCTTGGCTTTGCATTGAACGTTAATGAATGTAATGAAAGTATTATGTAACGTAAAGTGGAAGATAATGAAAAGAGGAACATAATGAATGAATGCGAGCATAAACAAATGAATGAGAGATAGGGTGGATTGTGAAACAAAGGAAGGAGGTTCACGACTCACTGAGGGTCGTTAGCTCAACTATGTGTGTATCATAGCGTGCGATCTTGGCTTACTCATAAGGGGACATAGACACAGTGGGAGTTCAGTTTTGGTAACTGCTCCGACACGTGCGATGTGGTATTTACTGTGTGCTATGTAGCGTTTGATTTTGGCTGCCTCATGTGGTTTTATGGCCTGTGATCTTGGCTAACCCATGGGATGGCGTGCGATTCAGGCTAAACCCCAAGAGTTCTCACACACACAGGGGTCGTCGGTCTTCGTGACCACTACGATGGTGCGATTGGTGCGATATGTACCATGGACGGCATAAGGGTAGCGTGCGATTTTGGCTGTCTCATGTGGTTTTTATAGCGTGCGATCTTGGCGAACCCATGAGATAGCATGCGATTCTGGCTTCCTTATCTGTGTGATCCGTGCAATATGTACTTCGGGTACGTTGATGTGAAGGTGTGATTTGAGCTAAAGTGCGATAATGAACGAAAGGGATCCTTGTCATTCGACCTCAGTAATCATGGTTGAGTGCAATGAGGAGGGTAAAGTTTGACAGGATCTAGATGAGAAATGAATGATAATAAAAGTATGAAATGTGCGATACGGATTGTTGTCTTTCGACCTCAGTAATCGTGGCTGAGTGTCACGAAGAGGGTAAGTCTGACCGGATCTCAAGTAAAGTGAAAAATAATGATGTAAAGAACGAACGTATGTATGAAAGTAAATGAATTATCGTAATAAAGTACTGAACAGGATCCTTGTCATTTGACCTCCGTAATCGTGGCTGAGTGCCACGAAGAGGGTAAAGCCTGACCGGATCTAGTAAGAGAAGTGAACGATGATGCAATAAGTTGAATGAACAAGTTGATGAACGTAATGACGAAGATAATAATGTTATTATCTTTATGTACATATGGTGCATGATCACGAACGGTTGTAAAGTATAGTATGTTTTGAAATAAAGTAAAGTACGGTTATAACAGAGAAAAGTATGTTTTATTATAAAACTAGAACTCACTCAGCATCGTTGACTTTTGTATGCATGATAGTTGGCAGGTATATGTTGATGCTGAGGAGTTGTAGGTATGGATGCATAAGCTGGGAGAGTTTTAAGGCTGGCATCCATATTTTGACTTGTCTTGTATTTTGAGATGAAACAGATGTAGTAAATGACATGTTTTTAGTTATTAATCAATGTTTTAATTTCCGCTGCAAAATTAATGTATGTTTTCTAATGTTTTATGTGCTATGAACCACCAGCTGTAAGGTGCTCGTGAACGGGGCCTCACAAGTTGGTATCAGAGCAAAAGTTTAAGTGAATTGGGTAAATATTTTGAAAAACCTAATCTTATTCTGAGAATGTGACTAAAAGGAAAAAGGAATGCGAGTCCCAGTAGCTACGTGCCTACAGGTAAAGGTTTTATGTAAACTTTTTATGTAAGTTAATATTTACCAGAATTATGTGCGCATGTTATGTGGCTTGTGTGCTAATGTGTAGATTTAGATACTGATGTAGTCGGGATAGGAAATGCTTGGGGTATGAAGAGTAAAGTAAGTGGCTAATCACAACTGGCCACTGTATTTAGGGACTTACTATACTTGACATAAACTGAGTTATAACCTTGAATGACCGCGTTAGTGTTTGAATCTTATAGTGTGTTGGAAGATGGTTGGCGGTAGATCGTCGAAAGATTCATGAGGTGGAGGTGGTGGTGGACATGGTGCTGAGCCACGGGTCACAAGAGGAAGGTCAAAGGCTGAAAGAGCAGCCCGTGAGGAACCCGAGACCTCTCATCAGGAGGACAGTGATGAGAATGCTAATCAGAGAGCCATGATGAGAGAGGCGGTAAGGGAGGAAGTGCATCAGGTTATGCAGACGACCCTACCGTCTGTAGTGACCGAAGTTATGAAGGCTGTTAGAGACGAGGAAGACAGGAAGGGGGTAGGCCTTCGGACGAAAGAAGACGACCCGAGGCTGAAATGGTTTTCTTCAATGGAGAAGAGGACGAAGAGGAAGAGCCTGCGCCGGAGGCGGCACGAGGTTGTAATTATGGGGCGTTTCAACGATGAAAGCCCCAACTTTTTATGGAAACGACACTGCTGCTGTTGCTCACCGATGGGTGAGAGAGATGGAAGCGGTATTGAATATCAGCGAGTGCCAGGAGGATCAGAAAGTAATGTTTGCTGCCCATACTTTTGCGGACTCGGCTCTGTGCTGGTGGGACAATATAGTCCAAGCTGAGGGTAGCAGAGCTATTGGAAGGATGAGATGGCCGGAGTTGAAGAAGCTGGTAATTGAGGAATTCTGTCTTCATTGTGAGATGGATAAAGTTGAAAGGGAATTTTTGCAACTGGAGGCGGGAACCCTGACACATCAACAGTACACCACGAAGTTCAACGAGATGGCACGTCTGGTGCTGGATCAGGTGACACCTCTTTCGCGAAAGATCAAGAGGTACATTCAGGGCTTGCCGCCGGACATCCGTAGGCACATGATGACTGCCCGACCAAGTACGTTTAGGTGAGCAGTTGATTTGGTGGGGAGGTTGTATGATGAAAGAACTATGGTGGTGGTGGTGGCTGAAGACGGAAAGAAAGGTGATGGAGACCAAAACTGGAAGGGAAAGAGAACTCGACGAGGTGGTGACTCGATGAATAATAAACATGCCCGGGGGGATGACCGCCGTATGGTCACACCTCGTGCGGGGATGAACAGATGTGGTAAATGCGGGATGGAGCACTCGGGAGAATGCAAAGGGGGACCAAACACTTGCTTCAAGTGTGGGAAGCCTGGTCATGTGGCTAGAGAATGTGCAACTGTGAGATGTTACAATTATGGGGAAATTGGCCACATGAGCAGAGATTGCAAGAAGCCAAGAACGAAAGGTTCGGGAGTGAAGAAGATCAGAGGAAGCTCCGGTACGAGGAAGGAGAACAGAGGGTGAAGGCTAGAGCCTTCGCTATGACCGGGAGGAGGCTAGGTCAGACTCCAAGGAAACGTCAGGTACGTTCTTGCAAGTTTAGATCTATGCATCTATGCTTTAATTGTGATGCTAGTAGTAGTTTTGTTGCCGCTATTTTATTTGATGTTGCATGTTAGGGGTAGGAAGATCGATGAGCCATCGATGTAAGAATTGCCATTAGTATGTCTACCGGGTTACCAAATGCCCTAGAGGATTGCGTGGTAGAATTGAGAGAGAGCGCTTATTCCTGCTAGGCTGCTCAAGACAGACATAGGTAAGTAGACAGACATCTCCGGGTGAGTTAATCAGTAGTCTATGACTCAAACCCCAAGTGCTGCAGAAAGGTCGATTGCTCAACCGTGCGAAACTAGAGTTAGGTGACGACCTACGACAATGAAGTATGAGGAAGGCTTCGACCAGGAAAGCAGATTGCTTGATTTGAAATCAAGTAAAGACAATATTAAAGTGTGGAGGGTCATTCTCAGTTGTTGCTCACGTAGGAGAAGTGGCACATCGACTGGAGCTACCCCATGGGTTAAGTGGAATTCATCTGATGTTCCATGCATCTCGTCTAAGAAAGAGCTCAACCAATGAGGATATGATCATGCTATTAGAGGATACAAAGATGGACATAGTATCCAACCACGAGGAGCAACTAGTGACCACTACTAATTGGAAGAAGAGAATAGACCAAGGAGGATAATGGTTTCACTTGTGCGGGTGCAGTGAAGCCTAAAGGGATCTGAGTTTAAATGTGAGATCAAAGAAGAGGTAAGACAGTGTTACCTGTAACTGTTCGAGAAGCGACAGGTTTCGGGGACGAAACCTCTTTAAGGGGGGTAGACTTGTAACATCCTGAAATTTCTACTTAAACGAAAGGAAAAGAAAAGTAAATAGAAAGAATAGAAATTGTGCGCAAGTGGAAGGGGAAAAAGTGTACAAGTACACTTTTATTATTTTAAGGTTTAAGGGCATGGGTGCCCATTATTTCTTCTTCATCTTTCCTTCACGGCTAAAAAGAAGAAGAGAGAGAGATCCTGGTTCTAGAGAGAGAAGGAGGAAGAAGAAGCTGAAATAGGTAAGTCTTCTCTTGTTTGAGCTCGGTTTCAGTTGGGTTTCGGGTTCTTGACCGAAGTTCTTGGTGTTTAGAGTTTGTTTTCGGGATTCAAGAGCTGAATGGAAGTGGGTCTTGAACGGCAAGAGTGTTGTTCAAAAGCAGCTCAAGGTGAGTTTCTAGAACCCCTCTTTTACTGATTTTCAACTGATTTGGGGCTATTATGCATACGATGTAAGCATCTTTTAAAGAAACCATGGGCTTACAGCTTTATGTTCTAATGTTGTATGTATGTATGCATGTTATAGTGATGATTATGGGTTGGAGATGATGTTTAGCATGCTTAGATGGCCTTAATATCTTAGATCTATGTTTGGGTATGCTTAGAATGAGAATCGGGTGAAATTGGTGGCATAGAAAAGATTTCAGAATGTCTGATGAACATGAACAGTGGTTCATGCGCCCAAACAGTTGTCTATGCGTCCAGCATGAGTGGCCAGACGCCTAAGTGTTGGCTGTGCGCCCAAGGGTTGGTGATGCGCCTAAATAGTCGCCCATGTGCCCAGCATGTTGGCCCATGCGTCTAAGTGTTGGCCATGCGCCCAAGGTGGGTCATGCACGTAAATAGTGGCCCATGCGCCCAATATGTTGGCCCATGTGTCAAAGTGTTGGCCATGCGCCCAAGGGTGGGTCATGCGCCTAAATAGTGCCCATGCGCCCAAGTGAAGAAAAGACTAAGTGTGGACCATGCGCCTAAATAGTGCCCATGCGTCCCAGAGATTGAAACGGCTAAGTATTAGCCAAGCGCCTAGGCAGTGCCTATGCACCCAAGTGCTTGAAAGGACTAAGTGTTGGTGATGCGCCTGAACAGGGCAGAAACGCCCAAACAATGCCCATGCCCCCACACTGTTTTATACATAGAATTTTATGCTCATGCGCCTGGAAGGACCCATGCACCCACTTTTGACTTGAGGTTTTCTAAGTGGTTTTTAAGGGGTATAATGGGAAGATAGGCCTGGTTATGATGTGATGGATTATGATTGATGTGTGTTATGCCTGTATGATGTGCCTGTATTGTGATGATGTATGTTTATGTTTATGTGTGTTCCTTATTATATATGTATGTCTTCCCTTGGCTTTGTGTTGAACGTTAATGAATGTAATGAAAGTATTTTGTAACTTTAAGTGGAAGATAATGAAAAGAGGAACGTAATGAATGAATGCGAGCATAAACGAATGAATGAGAGATAGGATGGCTTGCCAAAGAAAAGAAGGAGGTTCATGACTCACTGAGGGTCGTTCGCTCAATTGTGTGTGTATCATAGCATGCGATCTTGGCTTACTCATAAGGGGACATAGACACAGTGGGCGTTCAGTATTGGTAACTGCTCCGATACATGCGATGTGGTATTTACTATGTGTTATGTAACGTGCGATTTTGGCTGCCTTATGTGCTTTTATGGCCTGCGATCTTGGCTAACCCATGGGATGGCGTGTGCTTTTGGCTAAACTCCGAGAGTTCTCACACACACAGGGGGAGTCGGTCTTCGTGACCACTCCGATGATGCGATTGGTGCGATATGTGCGATGGACGGCATAAGGGTAGCGTGCGATTATGGCTGCCTCATGTGGTTTTTATAGCGTGCGATCTTGGCTAACCCATGAGATAGCGTGCAATTATGGCATCCTTATGTGTGCGATCCGTGCGATATGTACTTAGGGTACGATGATGTGATGGTGCGATTTGAGCTAAAGTGCGATAATGAACAAACGGGATCCTTGTCATTCGACCTCAGTCATCATGGCTGAGTGCCATGAGATGGGTAAAGCTTGACAACATCTAGATGAGAAATGAATGATAATAAAGTATGAAATGTGCGTTACGGATCCTTGTCATTCAACCTCAGTAATCGTGGCTGAGTGCCACGAACAGGGTAAAGTCTGATCGGATCTCGAGTAAAGTGAAAAATAATGATGTAAAGAAGGAATGCATGTATGAACGTAAATTAATTATCATAATAAAGTACTGAATAGGATCCTTGTCATTCGACCTTAGTAATCATGGCTGAGTGCCACGAAGAGGGTAAAGCCTGACCGGATCTAGTAAGAGAAATGAACGATAATGTAATACGTTGAATGAACAAGTTAATGAATGTAATGACGAAGATAATAATGTTATTATCTGTATTACGTATCATGCATGATCACGAACTATTGTAAAGTATAGTATGTTTGAAATAAAGTAAAGAACGTTTTTAACAGAGAAAAGTATGTTTTATTATAAAACTAGGACTCACTCAGCATCGCTGACTTTTGTATGCATGATAGTTGGCAGGTATATGTTGATGCTGAGGAGTTGCAGGCATGGATGCATAAGCTACTGGGAGTGTTCTGAGGCTGGCATCCGTATTTTGACATGTCTTGTATTTTGAGATGAAAACAGATGTTGTAAATGACATGTTTTTAGTTATTAATCAATGTTTTAATTTCCGCTGTAAAACTAATGTATGTTTTCTAATGTTTTATGTTTGATGAACCACAAGCTGTAAGGTGCCCGGGAATGGGACCTCACATAAATCTATTATAACCAAACTGTAATAATAATATAATTTGATGTACTATGATTTACATATACGTAATTAAATGTTTAAACATGCAATTTGGGTATATGTACACAAAGTTACATATATGTTTATGTATACATAAGTCTGTATACATCTATGTAAGTTGTACACCATTACAATGTTCAAAAATTTTTAAAAAAATCTTTGACATAATGAAAACCAAAATCATATATGTCCGATTACAAACTTATAGGTATACTAGTAAAAAACCCACATGATGTGGCAGCAATGACACCACAAATAATGAATCCACAAATAATGTATTGTACAATGCCTATCTTGGTTTTATTCCTCATCGCATCGGTGTTGCTTGTGTATGAAATGAATCTTACAAATTTCAACTGAATAAAAAAACACAAACAATAAAATATCAACATAAAATAGTAAATTAAAAATAACAATCACATCACATGAAAGAAAACACATAAGCCATAAAATATCAAATAAAATTAAGATATCATGTTTTTTTATAAAATTTGATTTATAGTATGGAGCTTCCTCTTTTTAAATTTAGGATGTGGTTGCATTTTTTGCTAAACATTAAAAGCGCAAACTTGAAACTTTATCATATGTAGCTTCAACACGTTTCATGATTGGATTTGACTAGCTTCCTCTATAAAAGCATATGTAAAAAACCATTGTCATACATGTAAGAATAGTTGGTGCCAAACAAATGTTAGAGGAAAAGTTGTCCACAATGTTGATACATATGTCCCTAGTTTATGTGCTCAACGTAAAAGTCTGTCATGTCCTACACATATGTAATGAATGGGTTTAAAGAAATATAATATGTGGTTGATGTTTATAATGTTTAATATTTTATAGTATTATTGTGTGTTAAAGTATAATGACCTTACTATATAGGTTTGAGGTTATTGTAAATAGTTCTTAGTCAATAATGATTGAGAAATGTGTTCAAACTTAGTCGTATGAGTCTTCATGCAAATGGACCATACTTATGGACCATATGTATGAATACATCATGGTAATGGACCAGTCGCACGATTGAACCAGGAGACTGGATGAGTCGCACGATTGAGACATAAGATTGACTTAGTCGCACGACCGAACCTTCAGTCGTGCGTATGGATCAATCACATGATTCAATTGCACGACTGAACCATGCTAATGATTTAGTCATACGATGAGAAACCCATAACCTATAAATACCACCTAATTCGTGGAAAAAAAACTTTTTAGAGACTTTCGAAACACCAGAGAAACATTTGATACTCTTACGAACCCTAGCTGTCTAGAAAGTCCATGGAAGCATGTCCAACTTCTTAGATCAATCATGATTGATCTCTACTTGTTCATAATGTTTCGTTTCAATCTTAAACCGATTGAGTAATTTTTCTCACTGATTCCATCACCAATAAAATAGGATTCCGCACTATTTGATTCGGTATAAACGTAGAATCTATTAGTATTCCATACCTACAAGGTCCTGATAAGTGGTATGAGAGCTTTGGCTCTTGATTTTGCATTTGATTCAATTAGAATTGTGTCAAACCTCATCTTTTGTTGTTTTAACAAAAAAGAGTAATCTTTTTGGGTCCACAGGTGTTTTCCAATGTTTATAGGCATTCAAGTTGAAGTTTTTTGTCATACGACAGATTAGGGTTTCTGGGTAAATCATAATTCCTGTCAAAGTGTCAAAATTCGAAAATTTTCAAACATAACAACCTTCAGTCACACGAATAGCTCATTCGTACCATTGAGCCATCCACATTTGTTCATTCGCACGACTGAACCATCCGCATTAGTCATCCACATTTGTTCATTCGTACGACTAAGTCATCCGTATTAGCCATCCGCATTCTCCAATCGCACGACTGAGTCATCCGCATTTGTCTATTCGCACGACTGAGTCATCCGCATTTGTCCAATCGCACAAATGACTCATTCTCATTTGTCCAATCGCACGATTGACTCATCCATGTTTGTCCAATTGCCCGATTGACTCATCCGCATTTGACCAATGGCACGAGTGAACTAGTCTTCTTCTAAAATTCAAAGTTTTTACAAATGGAAGATCAGTTCACTGCCTTTACTTCCGGAAGGGACTCTCGCATCAGAATCTTCTGCTTCTGGAAAATGAAATTGGGAATCATAATTAACCACCAAAGCTTATAACGTTCGATGATTATCCCCATGGAAATAGAGGTTCGAAATCTATCTAAATGGAGTTGATCCCAATCTTTGGGCATCCATTGAGACCGGTTACATTATGCCAGTCGGTGTTGATGGAGTAAAGCTGACTCTGGGAGGTATGAATGATAGTCAGAAGGTTAAGTACAATGTAGAAAAGAAAGTCTATGCCCTCTTGACTTAGTCGGTACCGAAAGATATCTTTCATCAGTTCTCTGAGAACAAACAGACAAAAAAGTTATGGGAAGCATTGGAAAAGAGAGATGATGGTAATGCAGAGTTAAAGGCGATGAAGGATAAGGCTCTGAAGAAGGAGTTTGATAACTTCTCTTTGATAGGGAAGGAGAGCTTGGATGACATCATTGATAGGTTCTACTATCTGATGAGTGAGTTGCACACTCATGGTGTAACAATGTCAATGGAAGATAATGTGTCAAGTTTTGCATATAGTTTGTTAGAGAAAGGGATTCGTTTGTGTCTAATCTTAGACAGAATGATATTCTTGCAAAGTTAGATATAAATGACTTCATCCTGAAATTAATAGAAGAGGAAATGAGAATGAAGTATAGGTCACCGAAAGAATCCTACAATCAGAATCCTTCACTTTATATGGGTAGTGTGTGATTTTGACTGCCTGATGTGGTTTTTATAGCGTGCGATCTTGGCTAACCCATGAGATAGCGTGCGATTCTGGCTTCCTTATGTGTGCGATCCATGCGATATGTACTTCGGTACGATGATGTGAAGGTGTGATTTGAGCTAAAGTGCCATAATGAACAAACAAGATCCTTGTCATTCGACCTCAATAATCATGGCTGAGTGCCATGAGGAGTGTACAGCTTGATAGGATGTAGATGAGAAATGAATGATAATAAAAGTATGAAATGTGTGATACGGATCCTTGTCATTTGACTTCAGTAATCATGGCTGAGTGCCTCGAAGAGGGTAAAGTCTGACCGGATCTCAAGTAAAGTGAAAGATAATGATGTAAAGAAGGAATGTATGTATGAACGTAAATGAATTATCGTAATAAAGTACTTAACAGGATCCTTGTCATTCGACCTCAGTAATCGTGGCTGAGTGCCAAGAAAAGGGTAAAGCCTGACCGGATCTAGTAAGAGAAGTGAACGATAACGTAATACGCTGAATGAACAAGTTAATGAATGTAATGACAAAGATAATAATGTTATTATTTGTATGTACGTATGATGCATGGTCACGAACGGTTGTAAAGTATAGTATGTTCGAAATAAAGTAAAGAACTGTTTTAACAGAGAAAATTATGTTTTATTAAAAAAAACTAGGACTCACTTAGCATCGCTGACTTTTGTATGCACGATAGTTGGCGGTATATGTTGATGCTGAGGAGTTGCAGGCATGGATGCATAAGCTACTCGTAGCGTTTTGAGGCTGGCATCCGTATTTTGACATGTCTTGTATTTTGAGATGAAAACAAGTGTTGTAAATGACATGTTTTTAGTTATTAATCAATGTTTTAATTTTCGCTACAAAATTAATGTATGTTTTCTAATGTTTTATGTGCGATGAACCACTAGCTGTAAGGTACCCGGGAACGGGGCCTCACATAAAACTATTATAACCAAACTATAATAATAATATAATTTGATGTTCTATGATTTACATATACGTAATTAAATGTTTAAACATGCAATCTGGGTATATGTACACAAAGTTACATATATGTTTATGTATACGTAAGTCTGTATACATCTATGTAAGTGGTACACCATTACAATGTTCAAAAGTTTTTAAAAAAATCTTTGATATAATGAAAACCAAAATCATATATGTCCCATTACAAAATTATAGGTATACTAGTAAAAAACCCGCACGATGCGGCAGCAATGACACCACAAATAATGAATCCACAAATAATGTATTGTACAATGCCTATCTTGGTTTTATTGCTCATCGCATCGGTGTTGCTTGTGTATGTAATGAAACTTACAAATTTCAACTAAATAAAAAAACACAAACAATAAAATATCAACATAAAATAGTAAATTAAATATAACAATCACATCACATGAAAAAAACACATAAGCCATAAAATATCAAATAAAATTAAGATATCATGTTTTTTTATAAAATTTGATTTAGAGTAACGAGCTTCCTCTTTTTAAATTTAGAATGTGGTTGAATTTTTTGCTAAATATTAAAAGCTCAAACTTGACACTTTATCATATGTAGCTTGAACACGTTTCATGATTGGATTTGACTAGCTTCCTCTATAAAAGCATATGTAAAAAAACATGGTCATACATGTTTGAATAGTTGGTGCCAAACAAATGTTAGAGGAATAGTTGTCCACAATGTTGATACATATGTCCCTAGTTTATGTGCTCAATGTAAAAGTTTGTCATGTCTTACACATATGTAATGAATAGGTTTAAAGGAATATAATATGTGGTTGATGTTTATAATGTTTAATATTTCATAGTATTATTGTGTGTTAAAGTATAATGACCTTACTATATAGGTTTGAGGTTATTATAATAGTTCTTAGTGAATAATGATTGACAAATGTGTTCAAACTTAGTCGTATGAGTCTTCATGCAAATGGACATGCTTATGGACCATATGTATGGATACATCATGCTAGTGGACCAGTCGCACGATTAAACGAGGAGACTGGATCAGTCACACGATTGAGACATAAGATTGACTCAATCGCACGACTGAACCTTCTGTCGTGCGTATGGATCAATCACATGATTCAATTGCACGACTGAACCATGCTAATGGTTCAGTCATACCATGAGAAACCCATAACCTATAAATAGCACCTAATTCGTGGCACAAAAAAACTTTTTAGAGACTTTCAAAACACCATAGAAACATTTGATACTCTTACAAACCCTAGCTGTCTAGAACGTCCAAGGAAGCCTGTCCAACTTCTTAGATCAATCATGATGGATCCCTACTTGTTCTTAACGTTTTGTTTCAATCTTAAACTATCGAGTAGTTTTTCTCACTGATTCCATTGCCAATCATATAGGATTCTGCACTATTTGATTCGGTATAAACGTAGAATCTACTAGTATTCCATACCTACAACGTCCTGACAAGTGGTATCAGAGCTTTGGCTCTTGATTTTGCATTTCATTCAATTAGAATTGTGTCAAACCTTACCTTTTAACACAAAAGAGTCATCTTTTTAGGACTACATGTGTTTTCCAATGTTTATAGGCATTCAAGTTCAACTTTTTTGTCATACGGTAGATTAGGGTTTCTGGATAAATCATAATTCATGTTAAAGTGTCAAAATTCGAAAATTTTCAAACATAACAACCTTCAGTCGCACGAATAGCTCATTCGTACGATTGAGCCATCCGCATTTGTTCATTAGCACGACTGAACCATCCGCATTAGTCATCCACATTTGTTCATTCGTAGACTAAGTCATCCGTATTAGCCATCCGCATTCTCCAGTCGCACGACTGAGTCATCCGTATTTGTCCATTCGCAGGACTGAGTCATCCGCATTTGTCCAATTGCACAAGTGACTCATTCGCATTTGTCCAATCCCACGATTGACTCATCCATGTTGGTCCAATTGCCCGATTGACTCATCCGCATTTGACCAATGGCACGAGTGAACGAGTCTTCTTCTAAAATTCAAAGTTTTTACAAATGGAAGTTCAGTTCACTGCCTTTACTTCCGGAAGGGACTCTCGCATCAGAACCTTCTGCTTCTGGAAAATGAAATTAGGAATCATAATTAACCACCAAAGCTTATAACGTTCGATGATTATCCCCAATGGAAATAGAGGTTCAAAATCTATCTAAATGGAGTTGATCCCAATCTTTGGGCATCCATTGAGACAAGTTACATTATGCCAGTCGGTGCTGATGGAGTAAAGCTGACTGTAGGAGGTATGAATGGCTATCAGAAGGTTAAGTCCAATGCAGAAAAGAAATTCTATACCCTCATGAGTTAGTCGATACCGAAAGTATCTTTCATTAGTTCTCTGAGAAAAAACAGACAAAAAGTTATAGGAAGCATTGGAAAAGAGAGATGATGGTAATGCAGTGTTAAAGGCGATGAAGGATAAGGCTCTCAAGAAGGAGTTTGATAACTTCTCTTTGATAGGGAAGGAGAGCTTGGATGACATCATTGATAGGTTCTACCATCTGATGAGCGTGTTGCACACTCATGGTGTAACAATGACAATGGAAGATAAAGTGTCAAGTTTTGCATATAGTTTGTCAGAGAAATGGGATCCGTTTGTGTCTAATCTTAGACAGAATGATATTCTTGCAAAGTTAGATATAAATGACTTCATCCTGAAATTAAGAGAAGAGGAAATGAGAATGAAGTATAGGTTACAGAATGGATCCTACAATGAGAATCCTTCACTTTATAACTCATTCCCCTCTCCAATCAGTTCAGGAGCACCACTGCAAACTACTTTCGTGTCCAGTTCCGCGACTCCGTCACAATCCACTACTTTAAGACAAGAAATGTATGGGTCATCATCGACTGAATACATAGTTCCTAAAGCCAACATTATGAAGTTAAACACTGAGAATCTCAGTAATGTCATAGTGGAGGTTGCGAAGGAGCATATGGATCTTCTAGCAACAGTGGTACAACCGTATGATGGTCTAGTTGCTGGGAAGATCAGAAATTGTCATCTTGCAGATGAAGATATGAACAAGTTGTGGAGAATGAGATGGAGATGATGGATATCATATGGGCTCTTGCAAGTGTAGTTAGACGAGCGAAAAAGTTCGTTAACAAGACGGGGTAGAATTTAGTAGCCACAAAGGACACAAGGTTTGGATTTGACAAAACCAAAGTCACTTGCTTTAGTTGTGGTGAAAAGGGGCATTTTCAACGATAATGTGTAAAGCCCAAGAAGACTGGAAATGGAAATCCTTTTTTCACCTTCAACCTTTAAGACAAACCCACGAGTGGAGCTACTTCTTCCAGCAAAGAGACAAAGGCCTCGACCGCTCATGGTGATGAAGGGCAACACTGGACCTTCCGCTTTGTGTCTTCTAGTGAATCAATCATTGCCATTTTTTAGGGACTGGATGATGGTTCTGCGAGTGAAGGTCAGATCACAGTTGAGGAAGTACAGTCAGATATTGAAGAAGCTATGAACGTGGTACATCACCTGGTTGAAGAAGAGTTAAGAGCATCAAGTTTAGAATCTCCAGCATCTGAAGAGTCTAACTCTGCATTGATGGTTGATTCAACTGATGGGTTTGATAGAACACAAAATAAACAAGTTTAACCTTTTAAACTTTGTGAAAAACGCAGCGGAAGTAAAGCATTATAACATGTTTATAAGCTGAAAATTTCATGTTCTTAATGGTGTTTTAAGATGGAAAAACAAACCCAAATCAAAAGGATCTTTAATATGTGAATAAGCAAGCTATATAAACACATAAAACATTCATAATGTGAAAACCAAACAAGCTGCCAAACTACCTCCTTCCAGCAGCAAAAGTCGACCAAGAGAAGAAGATTTTGGATGCTAAAACGACGAAGACTTCAAGTGTAAAAGTCCTCAAGCTTGTATACCCCAAGCCTCCTTGCAATCACCTTCTTGTTAGGAAGATTCACCACCAAAAAGCTTCAAAAAAACCTCTAAAACAAGCTGCTAGAACCGTGGGTTTTAGAGAGAGAGGACAGAGCTTTTGATCTATTGCATCTAATGAGAAAATGCATGAGACTCATAGAAGATTGATGCAAGCAGTAAATACCGCCTAACAAAGGTTTACTACCCTTAATATGCATGACTTATAGCCATTCAATAACATCATCTTATTCAAGTATCCTATTTGAAATGATTTAGGTGAATCAATCATCTATCCTTTTGTTACAGATGTCATGTTAAATCCAAGAACATAGAGTGATCATTCCTTGTTGATTAAACTTATCAGGCCTTAGACATCTAACTCTCAACGAATGAGAGGAACAAATTCCATCTTGACCACATACGTTTCTCACAAACACCTCGTGTCATACCTGAACATACCCTTATGTGCTTTCCACTATTTTAGGACAGTGAAGAATTAGCTCAAGGTATAATACTTGGTGAATATCAAAACCCAATATGTATCTCAGGTCGGAGGATACCAAATGATATTCGCCTTTACTCAAAATTACTTATGATCAATCAATAAGATTCCATGTAGTAATGTTTGAGTTGCGGGTTAGTCCAATATTTGTATCCCACAAATATCTATGAACCTTGGTAGCAACCCATTGCTCTATATTCATCCTTATGAATATCAACCAATCCAAGTTCATAATAATCTTACCCTCACACTTGTTCCCACAAGTATGAATGACTACAAACATTTAGAGTAAACAATTTACTCATGGATTAAACATGCTAAATTGGAACATTAATTGAAACATTATAACCAAATAATTTTATTCAAATAATAGAGAGTTCCACATATCCAAATACAAAATTACAGATCAAATCCAATCACTAGAATATCGAAGTCCCATGGCACAAGTATGACCTTCATGCTTTGCCTTTTCAAGGAGCTTCGTGAGAGGATCCGCAATGTTCGGATCCGTGTGAACTTTGTGAATACATATCTTTCCCTTTTCAGCTTCATCTCGTATGTAGTTGAATCTCCGCTCAATGTACCTTGTCTTTTGATGAGCACGAGGTTCCTTGATTTGAGCAATCGCACCCTCGTTATCACAAAAGATCTCTAGGGGGTCCTGAATGGAAGGGACAACCCCAGATCGGCAATGAATTTCTTCAACCATGCAGCTTCTTGAGCTGCCAATGAGGCAGCGACGTATTCTGATTCTGTAGTTGATAGAGCCACCACATCCTATTTGGAGCTTTTCCAAAATACTGCTCCTCCATTCAGAATGAAAATATATCCCGATTGTGACCGAGAATCATCACGATCGGTTTGGAAACTCTCATCCGTGTAACCCTTTACAACGAGTTCCTCATCACCAGATCCATAGATTAAGAACATATCTCTTGTCCTCCTTTGGTACTTAAGTATGTTCTTAACAGCCATCCAATGACTGTTTCCAGGATTTTGCTGGTAACGGCTTGTCATGCTTAAGGCGCATGACACGTCCGGTCGAGTGCATATCATCGCATACATGATGGATCCAATAGCAGATGCGTATGGGATTGCCTTCATTTTATCTTGCTCATCCTTTGAGCTAGGACATTGAATCGTACTAATATCGTTCCTCTTTGAATAGGTACGGTACTTTTCTTAGAGTTCTCCATCTTGAACCTTTTCAAGATTTTATCAATATATGCACTTTGATTTAAACCAATCAACCGCCTTGATGTATCCCTATAGATCTTTATTCCTAGAATAGAGGCGGCTTCTCCAAGATCCTTAATGGAAAAACAACTTCCAAGCCAGGTTTTTACACCTTCCAAGGTTGGAATGTCATTTCCAAATAGTAGTATGTCATCAACATACAATACTAGGAAAGTTACTATGCTCCCACTAGCCTTCATATACACACAAGCCTCATCAGCGTTTTTGATGAAGCCAAATTTCTTTACATCCTCATCAAAACGATGATTCCAGCTTCTCGACGCTTGCTTCAATCCATAGATTGATTTCTTTAACTTGCATACTTTATTAGGATGGTTTGGATTGACAAAACCTTCAGGCTGAACCATATAGACATCTTCCTCAAGATATCCATTTAGGAAAGCGGTTTTGACATCCATTTGCCAAATCTCATAATCATAATGAGCAGCTATGGCAAACATATCCTTATAGACTTTAGCATCACAACAGGTGAGAAAGTTTCATCATAGTCAACCCCTTGAGTTTGAGTGAAACCCTTTTCTACAAGTCTAGCTTTATAAGTATCCAAGTTTCCATGCATATCGGTTTTCTTCTTAAAACCCACTTGCTTCCAACTACTTTGGAATTAAGAGGTGGTACAACAAGTTCCCAAACTTGATTGTCATACATGGATTGCATCTCTACGTTCATGGCCCCGAGCCATTTGTCACGATCCGAATTGGACACTGCATCATGGTATGTGGTTGGTTCATTTGAATCTACCACATAGCATCCTCCATGAGAAGTCCATATCTTTTAGGTGGATTACTAGTTCTACAACTTCTGCGAATGTTTTGTGTGTATTGATCAACCATTGATCATCTTCAACATCCTCATGTTGAGTGCTAGTTTCAACAAAACGTGCATCGGGTTGTGGTTCTTGATCCTCTTCAAGATCCACTGTTCTACTGCTAGTTCCTTCCATAAGGAACTTTGCCTCTAAGAACTCACCCTTTCTGGCAACAAACACCTTTTGTTCCAGTGGATCATAGAAATAATATCCCATAGAATCTCTAGGTATCCAACAAAGATACACTTGGTGGATCGGACTTCCAATTTGTTTGGGGTGGGAGTCTTAACGTAAGCCTCACACCCCCAGACCCTTAAGTATGATAGGGATGGAACTCTTCCATGCCATATCTCAAAAGGTGTCCTTTCCACCTTTTTGGTTGGGGCCATATTTAAAATACGGGCCGCAGAGAGCAAAGCGAAACCCCAAAATGATAGAGGTAATGTGCTTCTAGCCATCCTAGATCGGACCATATCCAATAAGGTTCGATTCCTCCTCTCAGACACACCATTGTGTTGTGGTGTTCCAGGTGGAGTGAGTTGTGAGACAATCCCACAACTCCTAACATGATCTTGAAAAGCATCACTTAGGTATGCACCTCCTCTATCGGTGTGGAGAACTTTAATCGACTTGTTGAGTTGATTTTCTACTTCATTCTTGAAGATTTTGAACATTTCAAAAGCATCATCTTTGTGCGTTAATAAGTACACATGCCCATAGCGACTATAATGGTCGGTAAAGGTAATGAAGTATCTTTCACCATTCCTAGTCATTGGTTTAAAAGGACCACATACATCTGAATGTATGATTCCTAATAAATCTTTTGCCTTTTCGTTAGTTCCACTAAAGGGTGCCTTAGTCATTTTACCTTGTAAACAAGATTCACACACATAAAATGAATCACATTCATTTGTATTTAAAAGACCATTCTTTTGAAGTGTTTGTATACGTTTCTTGTTTATCTGACCAAGACGACAATGCCAAAGATAGGTATCACTCAAATCCAACTTGAGTTTCTTGGTGCTAGTTTGGTACAATGAACTATTTAAAGTATTTTCATGAATCAATTCATAAATACCATTAATGGTTATAGCTTTAAAATAGAACATATCATTTAAAGAAACATGAATATCATTTTCAACAAAAGATAATACATAATCATAAAGTCTTAATTGGGATATAGAAATAATGTTCCTAGTCAAACTAGGAGCATACAAAACATTCTTCAAAATAACATCCAAGCCACTTGGAAGTTTCAAGATGTAGTCCCCACGAGCTTCAACTTGGACTTTGGTTCCATTGCCCATGAAGAGGCTAACATCCCCTTGATTGAAGTCCCTACTTCTTTTGAACCCCTGCAACAAATTGCAAATATGAGTTCCACATCCGGTATCTAATACCCATGTGTTTGAAGATGTAACATTAAGATCAATATGAATCATGTATATTGTACCTGAGGTCTGCCCGGCATCCCTCTTGGCTTTCAACTCTTGGAGATGGACAGGACAATTTCTTGCCCAATGTCCAATCTCCCCACACTTGAAGCATGGGTCATTGGTAGCAACCTTTTGCTTCTTCTCTTGTGGTTTGGGTGGCACCCTTGCCACCCCTTTCCCCATTCCCCATACGGGTCCCTTACCCTTGGCAACCTATGCCTTGGGTGCGGGATGAGGCCTTTTCTTGTTCCCACCTTCATTGATGGTGAGAACGGGTAAAACCCTTTTACCCATGGCCGCCTCGGGTGTTTTGAGCATTGAGTGAAGCTCACCAATGCTTTTGTCCTAAGCATTCATGTTGTAGTTCAACATGAATGTCTCGAACTTCTTGGTAAGGCCATTAAGGATCAAATCCATGGCCAATTCCATCGAGACAGGACAATTAAGCCTCTCGAGGCGGTCAATATGACTTTTCATCTTAAGTACATAAGATGAAACAGATTGGTTGTCGTCCATACGACATGCATGGAGTGCTCGAACCGTTTCGAAGCGCTCAACCCTTGCTTGCGTTTGGAACGTTTCTTTTAGCTGGGTTATCATGTCGTAAGCACCGTGATGTTCACACTCCATTTGGAGATCCGGAGTCATGCTCACTTGCATGAGACAAGACACTTGGACAGAGTCCTCAGTGTACTTGAGCCAATCGTTGTAGGCCTCCTCATCATCCTCAGTAGGTTGATCGGGGATAGGATCGTCTAAAACATATGATCTTCTCTCTTGCTTGAGAATGATTCTCAAGTTTCGATACCAATCAATAAAGTTGTTATGATTTAGACGTTCCTTTTGGAGGATCGCTCAAAATGATTGGTTGGATGCGAATGAGTTATCGTGATTATCATTATTGGTGGTCATCTACAAAATTTAACAAAGATCTATTTTAGTATTTTCGATATTGTTATTTTTAATAATTCATGCCTTTTAAGGTCATTTTTATATTAAAGTCTCGAACCCAACATTACATTTAAATTATGGTTAGGTGACCTTTATCCCACGATTTAAATTAATAAGGTGGTCAACGTTTGATGATTGCAACCATTTGCAACTTCTAGAAATATGGGATCGACTTGAAACATCATATGTAAAGTCGGCATGTTAATCCCATCAACACCATTTGGAAACCACACCGTAGGTGATCCATTTGACATGGTTTGCAAATCAAGATACCCTACTTACACCTACGTGTGAGTTTGCCAAAATAAGTGGTTAGGTGACCTTTATCCCACAAATAAGGCATTCTCACCTCAAGTCGCAAGTTCCCTCAAAATGGTTAGGTGACCTCTATCCCACTAAGAGTTCCCAAGTGACTCAAGTGTTTTGTAAAAGCACGGTGTTGATCTTGTTTAAAATATTAGACATTTCATAATACAAGGTTTAGAAAACACTATGTACTTGTATTTGCATGCTTTCAAATACAAGGTACCCTATGGTCCTTTGATTAAAACCTATTTTAATCTTTAAAATCATTAAATCATTTTAATAACCTTTTGTTACATTTTAATGATTAAGAACCATCATTTTTATAACTTGTTAAGTTTGTTAATTAGTTTGTAATGCATGTCAAAATTTCAACCATGCAACCAAATAACAAACATTTAAACAAGCATAAACATACAAACATGAGTGCATAACCATAGCCACTAAGTTGAAAACACTTGTTTGCCATCATATGTGTCATCATAAGGTCTTTCCTAAGGGTTGAAATCAACACAAAATTGAGGTCTTCATAGACCCCCACTTGAACTTGCATCCATATGCTTCAAGTTCCATGTCTTTGATGTCCATCTTTGGGTCTTGATCTTGTGCATCTTCCTTTTACAAAATTGTATCCTAATACATTTTTCTAACAAAATAAATGCACCTAATCTATTATTACATAACCAAATGAACAAATATTACAACCCAAATAATAAACAAAATATTACAACCCAATTGAATGAATAAAACAAACCATTCCAATCATCCAAATCAAAAGCCAAAGGCTAGGTTATGCACACTAACATCCAATGATCATATCATCCAAACATATAATGAAACCCCATTTAAAACCACCAAATTTCAGCCAACATAAACTGAAATTTTGGGTTTAAACATTGTCCAACAATCAACATTTCATAATATAAATCTTTCAAGGTCTAATCACTAGCATGTGTGATATGACCTTGAAAGTTTGGGGAAACATTAATACAAAATAGCAGCCTAAAATCAGCCTATAATAAGTGATAATACTTCTTTAAAACCGATTTTAAAGACTACGAACAAGCAGTTATCCACATAACCGGCTCTAGATGCCATTGATGGGTTTGATAGAACACAAAATAAACAAGTTTAACCTTTTAAACTTGGTGAAAAACGCAGCGGAAGTAAAGCATTATAACATGTTTATAAGCTGAAAATTTCATGTTCTTAATGGTGTTTTAAGATGGAAAAACAAACCCAAATCAAAAGGATCTTTAATATGTGAATAAGCAAGCTATATAAACACATAAACATTCATAATGTGACAACCAAACAAGCTGCCAAACTACCTCCTTCCAGCAGCAAAAGTCGACAAGAGAAGAAGATTTTGGATGCTAAAACGACCAAGACTTCAAGTGTAAAAGTCCTCAAGCTTGTATACCCCAAGCCTCCTTGCAATCACCTTCTTCTTAGGAAGATTCACCACCAAAAAGCTTCAAAAAAACCTATAAAACAAGCTGCTAGAACCGTGGGTTTTAGAGAGAGAGGAGAGAGCTTTCGATCTATTGCATCTAATGAGAAAATGCATGAGAGAAAGGAAGAACCCAAGACAAGTTAATGTGTGGTCTAATCAAAGCAAAAGGGGTCCAATAAGAATAAAGGGGGGGGCGGCCGAATATGGATCCAAAAAGGGTTTCCCCCTTTTTTCATTTTAAAAGGAACACATACACACAAGTTGAATGGTCTTGTAACTAGACATACAATTAACCATTTAATTGTATGTACAAGTTATATATAACTTATACAATTAATCATTTAACTTCTAAGTTATAATATCTCATTATTATTTGGTGTCATCTAACCAGTTTAAATAACACATCAAATAATATTATTGAATAAAATATCCTAATAAGTTGTTCCCTCTCATATGCAACTTATTTAGAAAACCCATTTTCTAAATTGGTGTAAATATTTAATTGCATGATCATATCATCAATTGAATATTAATATGTGTTTGATAAGCTTGTTATTGGGTATAACCCGACTTGGATCATAACGTATTAACCACATCAATGTTCTATGTGTCTTGGGCATGTAGAATCTAACATCAACCGGATCCTCTCAGGTAAGTACTAAAGACCAATTGTTTGAAAAACATGCTTTTGATGAATGTAATAAATTTAGAGAAAGCATTGATTTGAAATTTGCTAGGTTATTTGACCACAATGATAACTTAGTAAATAATTTACAACTATGCACTGAAGCTAATCGTATATTAAAACAGAATGAGTGCAGGTACAAAGAAAAAATAGAACTTGTGAGCAAAAAATAAGGGAAACTGAGGTTGTTTCTTTCAATCAAGCAAATGATAGAAACTTTTATTTAAATTCTTTGGAAGATATAAAGAAAGAAAAAGCAGTTGTTGAAGTTAAAGTTAATTCTTTATAACAAAAATTGCATAGTTGGACCAGTTCTTCTCACATAGTTCAACACTTAGTGCAAGAACGATGACTGGGTTAGTGAGATTGAGATTCTCTCTAAGGATCGAATATAATGACTAAGTTAATGATTGAATGGCGGAATAATACAATCAAGAAATATTCAATGCAGAAGAAATATTCATAAATGCTTTTGTATATATTACTAAAGGTGATTGATTACAAAGACTGCTAGGGTTTAGCATGAAAAGTAATAATACACCTAGAGAATACAAATATTCTATCTGTCCCCTCATGTACGAGGTTATCTATTCTATTATAGACAGACAAGATGCCTTTACAAAATGACTAAACTACCCTGACGTATTACATCAGAACTAGTCTAAGTCTTGATCCGCATCTCTGCTTGTTCATCTGCATTGGCAAATACAGATGAGTTGACTTGATCAACATTTCTTCACTTGATCATCCGCATTAGTATGTTGGTCATCCGCATTGGTTAATGCGTATGAACAAATACTTCTGCGCATTAGTCCGGTCATCCGCATTGGTAAATGCGGATGAAGAAAGTCTTGTCCGTATTACTAATTGGTCTTCCGCATTTGTCAATGCGGAAGAACAAATACTTGTCCGTATTTGTTTTATGTCTTCCGCATTGAAAAATGCGGAAGACCATACTTAGTTTTTCTTGTGTAGATCTTCATCCATATTTCTTATTGGACTTGTGGGATTCCAGCAAAGCAACCATCAAATGACCCATTGAATTGGCATGCATAATCCTTTTAGGATCCAAGAATACTCCCCCTGAGGATTATGCAGCCTATGTTCTTTAATGTTTAGGTGGTGATTGAGGTTGTGATGATTTTGCTAGGTCTTGTGATGGTGAAGAAGGTGTTGCATGAGGTGGATTCAAAATTGCCTTGATCATGTTGACAAAGTCTTGAGCATTTGACATTTTATCCCTTCTTAGTACATGAAACTACATTTTGCTCATATTGTGAATGGCTTCAAGATGTAGTTTCTTAAGCGAGATTGGTTCCCAAATAGAGACCGTAGATAACCCATCTCTATGAATCAAAAGAGAGCCATCTACATCAGCTTCTTGTTTGAAAATGTTGCCTAACTATAGAGGTGTCTTCTTCTTCTTCTTCCTTTTCTCCCTCTTTGCCCTCATCTCATCATAAGTCATATTTAATATTTTGATACATATTAGAAAGAAGTTTCGATCTTCTTGACTCAATTTGTTTGATATCTCTGTGAAGTGCCTTGTGTATATGTAGTGAATGTATGATTGATCTAGTAGTCTCACTTCATAGCCACTGAACAATCTAATTTCAACTTCTTCTTTACCTCCCCACTTCCTCAGAACAACGAATTCATTGGTCTTCTCATCATAATAAACATTTGAGATTGGTGTTGAGGAATATGTACGAGCCACCATTTTTCTTTTTAATGATTCTGTAGGTTTCACTTTGAGTTCTGCAAAACACTACTTCTTCAGTTGGTTTTGTCTGTTTCATCTCTTGAAGGTTCTTGAAAGTTTTGTCTTTTCTCATACATATTGCCTTTAATGAATTAAAGTTGTTGGTTCTCTTGAACATTTACAGTATACCTTCAAATTCATATCCTCTAAACATGGCATTATGGTTGTTCAACTCTAGATTAGCCGGCTCTTTCAGGTCATGATTCTCAAGTGCATTTACCAGAGAAGAGTACTCTGTAAGAATTGCACTAGACCTGAGATTCATTTAACAATGAACATGTTCCATGAACTATCATTGTTCCAACCAATAATTTTTTGATCAAATTTGCCTTTTGGAGTAGAGACACCTCTGATATCTCAGCAGTGGTCAACCCTTCCTAATGTTTTAGTTGGGAAGGTTCCGCAAACCACTCTGGATATTTGTGCAGAACAGGTGCCAGATAGTCTTGATCCTTATATGTCAGTTGCATGTCTTGTGCAGAGACTCTTGATCTCTGCTTTTGATTGAGTACTTCTTCTTCTAACCTCTTCAACTTTTCTTTATTGAGCAGTCTGAGTGTGGCACCTCTCATAGAATTAGTTTTAATGTTTCCTAATTTTCTTTTGGTGAGTCCTTGACTCGTTAGGTAATCCTTCATTTCCGTATCAGTTATTACATAAGGATCAGGATATAGAGGTTCATGAGTTTGAGATTGCTTCTTAGTGATGGACAGCTTTGGCTTTTGAGCTTTGGTGCTATTGACTTCTCATACTCTGTTTCAACCATGGGATGTAGCAGTTTATTGACCTTTTCTTCTTCTGCTTTCATGCCTTCATAGGTCATATTGAATACTTCATCTGCATCATATCCGTGATTGATCAAAAACATAGCCTTTATCATAAGGTCATCAGTTTGAGCCTTTAACACCATTTCATTAGTAGATTTTTCTTTAAGCAAAGGACTATCCATATCTACAGCCTTCTCATAATCATATCCTCCTTCTATTTCCCCTTCTTCAACATCAATAAATGCACCTTGTTTCTTTAATTGAGCCTCAACCTTTTCATGCTCATCTAGGAATTCAGCTAAGGCAGCCAAGCTTCTTGGATCATCCTTTTTACTCTTTTTCACATGTTCTTCTTCAATTATTGATCTCCTCCTTTTTGCCTTTTCATATAAGTATTTCCTCTTTCTGGTATAAGTTTGAAGTGGAAAACCAGAAGAGGGTTCAGCTTGTTTCATCTCCTCACGCAATTTTTCAGCCTCAGTTTGTACTTTTTCTTCATCTTCAGCCTCTTTTTCATCCTTTTCTTTTTCTTGTTCACAAAACTCTCTGGTCATTTCTTTTGTTCCTCTGATAATGACATAGCAGGTACTATTTGCATGTAAAACTCTTTCTCCAGGGGAACTGGAGATTGAGGAATGACCACAATGGGTTCAGGGTTGGTCCTCTGGTCAGCAATAAAATCCAAAATTCCTTATCTATTATGAATTCTTCAGAAGTAAAGCTATCCAAAGCACCGATTAGTTCTTAAAATTCAACTTTCTCAGTTTGAGTAGCATCTGATTGCCTAGAATAAACCAGAATTTCCAGACTTGATTCTTTATTCTTTGTTTTGCCTGCATCATCTTCTTTTTCAACATTTTCAGTAGATGATTGTTTCTCATTAGTCAATACTCTTTCTTCATCCCTTTTACTTTCTTCAGCCTCAACACATCTTTGAATTTCAATCAACATCTCAAGTTCAGTAATTCTTTTAGTTTGGCTATCAATTTGACTTTGGAAATTGAGATTTTCTCTGCTTGTTCTTTAGTTATATCTTCTTGCTCTTCCATAACTATAGTTTGAATGGCAAGTGTATGAACATGGCCACTTACTTCTTCTATTGAATGGTTAAGTGCAACTTCTAAGTTTTCAATCTCTTTCTCTTTCTCTTTCTTTTCAGCTTTATGTTTTTCTTTAAGCTCTTTTAACTCAAGCTTCTTTTCATCAAGCTCTAGAATCATGTTATCAATGATTCTATCCCTCCTATTCAGTATTCTTTCCATCCTTTCAATATTTTGTAACATCTCAGAGATTAACTCATCTTTTTCCTTTGGTCTATTTACATTAGATTCAGCAAAACACTCTGAGGGAGGAATCTCAGAAGTGACTCTCCTTATTGGCATTTGAGCATGATAAGCCTCCACATCTGAAGATGATTTTGAAGCTTTAGATGTGCTTGTTGAGTCTCCAAACTCAGATGGAATATCATAGGTAGGCAATGGTTGAGATGGTGATATTGGTGAGTGATGAGGTGGTGATATTGGTGAGTGATGAGGTGGTGATATTGGTGGTTGGGATATTGGTGAGGTTGTGGTGATGGTTATGGTGATGGTTGTGGGGATGGTTGTGGAGATGGTTGTGGAGATGGTTGTGGTAAAGGCACAAATGGAGATGCATAGTCATCCATTTTAGGTTCAGTATGAGAATCACCCCTGCACCATCATGGGGTGATACTGACCTTTGCCTATCAGCACCATGAGTTTGCTTATGAGCAGCTTGTTCATCATTGTGATCTTCAGCGTCTTGTTCTTCTCCTTGTTCTTCAAGATTGATGTGTTTAATCATCCAAGGAAGAAGAGTTGAGTGAGCTCCACTATAAAAGTTTCTGCGATCCCTCTTCTTAATGTACTTGAATGATTTTGCATGATAATGAGGAATATCTAGCACTGGTCCCTCAGTAGCAAGATTTGAGAATGCTTCATTTATCTGGCACTAAATGAATCTTGGATACATTAAGAACTTGTATGTAAGGCCCCGTTCCCGGGACGCTTACAGCTGGTCATTCATCGCACTCAAAACATAATTTTTGTCGTCTTACATAAGAACGTCGCCGCAGAAACATTTAAAACAATATCTCATTTAAATATAATAGGTTTTGCAAACAATACTTTATTATCAAATTACAAAATTCATGTTACATTTCATTACAAAAGCCTTATAATAATGGATGCCTTTCCAAAAGACCTGAGTAGTCGCCCCGTGCCATCCTCAGCAACCTGCCAACTGGAAACACAACAATGTCGGCATTGCCGAGTGAGTTCTAGTTTTATAATAAAACATACTTTTGTTTGGTAAAACCATTCTTTTCTTTCTTTCAATATCAAACAGTACTTTACATTCGTTCGTGATCACACATCATACGTACATACGAATAGTATCATTATTATCTTCATCATTCATTCATACCGTTCTAGATCTGGTTAGACTTTACCCTCTTCGTGGCACTCAGCCACGATTACTGAGGTCACATGAGAAAAAGATCCCATTTAGTTCATTATTAAGATATTTCCTTAATGTTCATTTCATTCGTTTTTTCACTTTCATTATTAAGATATTTCGTTAACGTTCATTTTATACACTCACGCCATACTCCTGACTCATGTTCGAAGACTGGTACTGTGCCAAGGTCTGTACATCAACCCCTGACTCATGTCCGAAGACTCACACAACACCGGAGTACACGATTCGTTTCACTTTCATCTCATCTCAGTCTCACGCACTACTCCCGACTCATGTCTGAAGACTAATACTGTGCCAGGGTCTGTACACAAACCCCCGACTCTTGTCTGAAGACTGATATAGTACCGGAGTACGCGATCCTCTTCTCATTCATCCGGATCATGTATCATGCAACACCCCCGACTCATGTCTGAAGACTGCTACTATGTTGGGGCCTGTAACCAAACCCCCGACTCATGTCCGAAGACTAACACAGTATCGGAGTACGCGACAAGGACCTCTTTGGAGTCTGTTGCGACATAGTGGAGTCTGTTGCGACACAGAGTCGTTCACCTCATTTATATGCTTGCAAGCCTTTCATTCGTTCGTTCATTCATAAATGCATTCATTCATTCATTACGTTCATCTTTTCGTTATCTTCCACTTTACATTACATAATACATTCATTACATTCATTAACGTTCAACGCAAAGCCATGGAATGATAAACATACATAATAATAATAAGGAACATAAAACATACAATATCAAACACACAGGGCAACATCACACACCCATAACATACATCATGCATAGCATACAACATGCACATCACACGACATCAAATATCACACGAATCACGCGCATCACATCACATAACCATACGTCATTACACATCATCATGCGTCACATCATCATCATCATTAGCTCATCATCATATGTCATCTATATTGTCCATACCCATGACATCATTGATGAAATCCATCTGAATGATCACCTCTCAAAGTCCCTCAAAACTCCGTGCGTATGAACGCTCCAATCGCATGATCTCCATGCGTATGAACTCTCCAGTCGCATGACTTCAGGCATATGAGGACTGTGTAGGCGCATCAACTCTTGCGCGCGTGGGAACACTTAGTCATATGCATTCTAGGTGCATGACCTCCAACCACAAACTTTCATGCGTATGGACCTTATTTGCATGACATCCAGGCGTATGGAGCTCAGTCGCATGACCTTCATGCGAATGGCACTCAGTTGCACACTTTTCATGCGTATGGCCCTTAATTGCACGAATCATAGGCGTATGGACTCTAGTCGAATGACTTTCAGTCACATGGCCTTCATCCGCATTTCACTCAGTCTCACGACCTTCATCCGCATTTCCTTCAGTCGCATAGCCCTTCATGTGTATGACCCTCAGTCGCACCACTTTCATGCGAATGAACCTGAGCCGCCCTCCTTTTGTGCCTATGAACCCAATTGCCTTCCAATCGGTCGTCTAGACCTCCAGTCGGTCGCATAGCCCTAGCTAGTGCAGAATGCAGCTCGTCCCGAACTGCAGCCATACCTTTCAGCCTCCAAACTCTTACAAACCTCGTTTAATCTCAAATCAACCCTTCTAAACCTTAGGGAAACATACTACGACATCATTCAAGCATACCCAAGCCCGAAATCAAGCTCCAAATGAATCATACACATACATATACATACATAAACGCGTATTCACCCAAAAACTCAATAAATAGTTTTCAGATGTCTTCCAGCCCCAAAATCATTCAAAAACATTTAAAAGAGGGGTCCTAGAACTCACCTTAACGATCCCGTTGAGTAGAGCTTCGATTTTACCCGCTACACGTCGATCTTCACGTCCGAATCCGCCCGAACCAAGCTTTTCTCATCTTTTTCTCCTTTTCTCTGTTCTTGGCTGAGTTTTTGAAAGAATGGAGAGGGTGTGGGCTGCCCTTCCCCTTTTATACTCCGACTCATCAAGTTTTCTCTCACTAACAGGTTTGGTCCCTCGTCTTTGGACTTTATTTCTTTTCCTATTTCGTCGACTTCAAAGAAAATTTTCGGGTGTTACATTGTATGTTCTCCCTTCTTATATGTTTGAAACCAGACCATTAAATACATATGCAGACATATTGAACGGTCTGTTTGTGCAGAGAGCACAAAATGCTCATGAAGTGGTGATTGGAATATCATTCCTCCCTGTTTTTCTTTTAGATAAGCAGTGCTGAAAGAGGTGGATTAGAAATCTCCAATGCAAATCAACTAATCCTTTTACAATCTGCTTAGCTTCAAATCCCCCTTTATACCCAATCTTAGCAAAGAAGGGGGTTATGTCATCCTCATCCAGCTCTAGTGGTGCATCAGCATCATTACCAAAATGCAAACATCTTCTTACAGAATCTTTAGTGATTCTCAGAGTATGATTATTATCAATTCATCCAGATAAAGTTCTAACACCATCTACTTTAATCACTTCAGTTGAATCCAGAAAGACATTATGAGATTCTAATACATGGTGGGTCTAACAGTGATAGCATAAGCTACCCTTGTTGTAGAGATGAATCTGATAATATCTCTGAGTCCCTCAGCTTCTGGCACATCAGGGTTTAAGTAACCGCTGATGTTATGGAGCTTGCTCCATGAATGATTTGCCATTTAATATGCATAAGAGATATATGTGTTAGTTTTGATAGAAAGAATGTGCATAATTGATCAGTTTGACTTTTAGTGGTAAAAGATGAACATTTGAAGTCACTGTTTCATATTTGTCACATTAAATGGTGAATTTGTTGTAGAACAATCACATTTTCTTTTGTTTTTCAAGTTTAGATAAACTATTTATTAGATGTTACTTCATTGATTCGTTGCACATTTCCATTTTTCATCAGACTCTGTGCTTGTTTTGAACACAACTATGAAGGTTTTTCATGATGTTTAAATTTCTCTTAGTTTTCATGTTCATTGATGTCGAACATGTATAACATATCTTTGAATAAGTTGGATTTTGTGTGTTCTTCATTATCATTTGGTTCTTCGTTCCTTTTGGTTCAACAGTATGAAAGTTTGGTCATGAAAAATTTATGCAAATCTCACCTTTCTATCAATGCTACTGTTGTTTGGAATCGAGTATAATAATATGTTGATTTGACACACTGAATTCTTTGGTTGTTGATGATGAAGATGATCAAAGAAGATTTACTATGTTTTTGTGCTCGTCTCACTATGTAGTCTCTCAGATTTGAAAAGTATTAAATGACCCTTTGAAATTCCTTTAAATAGTCAAATAATGGCTTTTACAAAATTTTATGAGTTTCAGAGCAAATACGGTCACATTTTTAAAACATTGTAACAAATGGGGGAGAGTAAATTTTAAGTCTTTGGGTCATCCGCATTTGGGTATTGTTGTAAATGTGGAAGTGAAAATTCAATAAGTTTGCAATCCGCATTTGTTTACTATTGCAATGCGGAAGAGTTAACTTGTGATTTTGGGCATCTACATTACATACTGTAGCAAATGCGGAAATTTTGTTACTTCAGTTTTCTTCTATCCGCATTTGTGCACTGTTGCAAATGCGGAAGAACTAAGTTCATCACTATTTGTTCACTATAACAAATGCGCTTGACAAAATTTATTCAGCATTGCACACTATAGCAAATGCGGTTGAATAAAATTTGTCAGCATTTGCTCACTGTACCAAATGCGGAAGATTTGACTATCAGCATTTGGTCACTGTCGGAAATGCGGAAGATCTGATTTTGTCAGCATTTGCTCACCATAGCAAATGTGATAGAATAAAATCCACATTTACTTGATCATCATTCATTGACAGGAGATTAATCACTTAATTATTTCTGCTTGAAAATACAAGAACATTGAAGATAAGTATCCACAAATGCGGATGAGTAAAACAAATGCGGAAGTGTAAATTTCATCCCTATTTGACAAATGCAGTTGGACACTTAAAAGTTTATCCGCATTGAAAAATGTGGCTGGACACTTAAAAGTTTATCTGCATTGACAAATGCGGTTGAACACTTGAAAATTATTTCATCCGCGTTGACAAATGCGGTAGAACAATTTTTATTCCGCACAGGTTTTAACACTTCAAAATTTCATGTATACTGTAACACACTAATGCGGTAGAGTACAATCATTGTCCATATTAGTTTTACTTGGAAATAAAAAGCTACCCGCATTGGTTATAAGCATGGGTTACCTCACCCGCATTAACCAATGCACTTACGTGCATTAACTTTTGAACTTAATCATAAGTTAATATGATTGTTTTGATTTTTCATGTTATGAAAAGATGTCATTGATTGATTTTTCTTATGAAGTTGTTAGCTGTTGAAGTTGTCAATTCTTGCTTGGATTGACTTATACATCAGAAGTGATACAAGTTTCCTATTATTTGACTGTTCTTGGACTTTTCATGGTTCCAAGAATCTGCATAGGCTGAGATACTATGGTATTACTTCTGCAACAACACATGCATTTTCTTTTTCTTTTGTTTTTAATGTTTTTAAAAAAGTAATTTAAGATATTAACAATCTATAAAGATTTAATCAAAAACTTTAAATTATTCCGCCTAAGTCATTACCAATTATACAAATCGTGCAGTTGTTTGGATATGGACTCCCCCTTGGTGTGATGAAATGTTTCATATTAATTAACAAGCTTATCCTTGTTATTTTATGCTACTTCACTACTTCCTTCACACAACATTTTCAGTGCATCCCACACAGCTTTTGCAGTACCATACTTCTCCAATCTTTTCTGCACATCCATCTTGAGTGCTTTAGTTAGGATAGAGTAAGATTTTCAGATCAATCTTGATTTTATTATAATCTTCATCATTAAGAGTTAGATCTTCAATTGGTATCCTTGCAGTTTTGTGAATTGCAGCTTGATCTGCAGACAGAGTGATAGGATGTGTGGCCCCTTGCATATTGAGATCGAAAAATCAAGATCTACACCTATGATATAATTCCTAAACCTGATTTTCCACTATTTAAACTCAAATTTGTGTTTAAGTATACGAGGTTTAGGTGTATGACCATTTCTGAGAAACTGTTAGAATCCGTTTTAACACGTAGTTTTTGACTTGTTTTAATTACCGATTAGATGAATTTTAAGATTGATTAGTCCAACTTGTCCAAATCGTACAACAGATTTCAGAACCACACCTATTACTTTAGTGAGTTTCTTGTTGTTGGTTTCAGCTAAGTTCTTGATAGAAATCGCTTAAGTAGTAACTGGTTTATGTGAATGTTTCGGTAAGAAATTGTTGACATGAGTATTTCTACTGTTTACTATTATAGATGATGGAATACTCTATTAGCAACTCAATCACCACATCAATCAAATTCTATTCAGGTGTTGGGTTGATCTGAATAAGAACCGAGAGCCAAAGCTCTGATACCAATTGACTGGGTTAGTGAGATTGAGATTCTCACTAAGGATCGAATATAATGACTGAGTTAATGATTTAATGCCGAAATCATACAATCAATAAAGCAGAAGAAATACTCATAAATGCTTTTGTATATATTAATAAAGGTGATTGATTACAAAGACTACTAGGGTTTAGCAAGAAAAGTAATAATACACCTAGAGAATACAAATATTCTAATTATCTAAATTCTATCCCCTCTTGTACGAGGATAGCTATTCTATTTATAGACAGAAAAGATGCCTTTGTGAAATGACTAAACTACCAGTAACATATTACATCAGAACTTGTCTATGTCTTGATCCACATCTCTGCTTGTTCATCCACATTGGCAAATGCGGATAAGTTGACTTGATCAGCATTTCTTCACCTGATCATCCGCATTAGTATGTTGCTCATCCGCATTGGTTAATGCGGATGAACAAATACTTCTGCGCATTTGTCCGGTCATCCGCATTGGCAAATGCGGATGAACAAAGTCTTGTCCGTTTACTAATTGGTCTTCAGCATTTGTCACTGCGGAAGAACAAATACTTGTCTGTATTTGTTTTATGTCTTCCGCATCGACAATGCGGAAGACCATACTTGGTTTTTCTTGTGCAGGATCTTCATGTGCATTTCTTCTTGGACTTGTGGGATTCTAACAAAGCAAATATCAAATCACTCACTAAATTGGCATGCTCCAACAACGAAATAATTGGGAAGGGTTGGGTTACAAGGTAGTTCCACCATCGCATGAGATCCTGTTGAATGCTAAATGTAGACCTATAAATAACAACTTTGTAAAGGATCATGTGGTGTCCACTCCTTTGGTTAGTGATCCCGATTTGACATGTAAACCTATGACGGAAAGCACTAAGAGAAGGAGTCTAGCTTGGAATCAAAAGGAAAGATGCCTATTATTAATTTGGATAATAAATTTGAAAAGGTTAATGTAAGGTCACGTTCACACAAGTCTTCTTCTAAACTCAAAATGACTAAACCAGTTAACCAAACCCGTGTTACACGTCAAAGTCCAAATAAACTAAAGGCTAAAGATGTTGAAAATGTTCAAACAATTAATTTTGTTAAAGGAGCAAAACATCTAAACGAGAAGTGACTAAACCCAACCAGACTCGTGTCACACCTGTATCACATTCAACCCCATAGAAACATGTACCTTAACATGTAGAAGGGAGAGCATGCTATAGTTGGGGAAAGAAAGGACATGCTAATTGACTTTATTATCAGACTCCAAAAAGAAAATTGAACTGTATGACACTAAACAATGTTTTTCTAAAAGGAGTTCTATTGCTCCTCCCAAGAGAACTAATGAACCTAAAGTTCAAACTATAAGCTAGTCTTCTGTTTATCATAAACAGGCCTTGCACAAAACTGGCTTATGGAAAGAAAAGTCAAATAAGGTGTCTGATAATAAGAACAATAAGAAGAATGATATGCCATCATCCTCAAGTGGACAGTGGGCTGAGTTTATGATGTGTGATTCCTCTAGGTCACCCAATCTAGATAAGGCTTGGGTCCCAAACCTAAACTGATAATTTCCTTTGAATGCACAGGGTGTCCGCGATAGTGCTATCACGAATACCTAGATTGTTGATAGTAGGGCGTCTAGGCATATCACCGGGACATTGTCTCTCCTTTTTAATGTCAAACAAATTAAAGGAGGACATGTATCATTTGCTGGAAATAAAGGAGGACATATCACTGCTCATGGCGACGTGAGAAACCTGAAAGTCAAGTCTAATAAGGTCAACTATGTTCAACAACTATAGAAAAACTTGCTTTCATTCTCCCAAATCTATGACAAGGGCTTCAAAGTTGTATTTGACAACAAGTTGTGCTACATGGTAAAAAAAGGATTACGTTATCCCGAAGGACAAAGTCTTAATTTCTACATCAAGATATAATGGTTTATATGTCTTGGATCTATGAAAAGCCTCCACAACTGATCAAAAAGTTCAATGCTTCTTGTCAAAGGGAATAAAGAGGGACTCAATCTCATGGCATAGGAGAATGGGACACATAAATCCACGGAAGATGAATCACTTGATACAAAAGATCTAGTGAATGGAGTTAATGTCAAGAACTTCTAGCTTCCGGATTTTTGCGTAGCATGTACGAAAGGCAAATTGTTACACCCCGACCGACGGCGGAATCATCGGGGGCGGACGAACATGAAACGATTGTTAGCACATGGAACAAATTAATTTGAAATAATATTAAATGTCATTATTCATTGAACATTACAAGATAAATAAGACATTACATGACAATCAACATACAACCTACATCAAAAGATTTTCAATGAATCTAAGTCCAAATCCTATATGATCATGAAGAGGTCTTCAAGTACTAAACCTGAAACATGTTAAAAATAAAGGGTCAACTATAAAGTTGGTGAGATTTCTCTAGTTTTCATTACATAATTATATAAAAGATTGTAATTCATGTTGTAAGTTAAAAAAACAAAGTAACTAGGGATGTAAGACAGAATGCACAATCAAACCTTGACAGATTTTTACAAGTCTTAATTAGCTATGTTTACTTGGATCAACCAAGCAGGCTTGTGAGGCCCATAGATCTATGATATCGCCAGGCTGGAAATAGTTAATGATTGTACATATATTCGACATTACATGGTAGCTACAAAGTTCAACTAACCACAACACACAAGTAAATTGCCATAAGTTTACAAGAATCAAACGTTTACAAGTGCAGTGATTATAAAGTAACATGTTTCACCCTAAAGTGTGAAACTAATAAAAAGGGGTATATAAATGCTCACATGGAAAACTCACAAATATAGTGGTGTTGTAGAATACATAAGAAAACTTGAATATCAAGAGTCAAACGTGATGTCCAAAATGATAAAAAGAACAATAACTTGAGGTTGGAATTCATTAGAATAAATTAGGACTTTTAAAGAATGCTAAAAACGAAAGGTATATTGAAAAAGGATTTTAGATTTTTGACAGAATGTTTGGTATGTGTTTGAACAGGTTTTAAAAGTAGAAAACGGTTTTATAAAAAGCTCTTTAAATAGGTCAAAGTCTCCTCGACAACTTTCATTCGAAAACAATTTTATAAAAAGCTCTTTAAATAGGTCAAACAAGCAGCACAAGACATAAGGTGTTGAAATGTGCACTTATCTTGTGAAGGCTATTGTTGAGTCGTCCGACGACATAAAAACTGTCGTTGAAAAGGTAATTCAAAGTACTTAACATCTGAGTTTACTCAAATTTATTTTGTTATGATGAAGTTATGGTCGGTTAAAGTAAGATTATATTCTGCCGAATTGTAGTAAGGCACTTATATGCACTTTTAAAATAATTAAAGCATGAAACGGGTTAGAACATTTTATTATGTCAATATATGATATATAGGTCTTCTTTTGAGTTATAAAAATATTCTTAGACTTTGGAATATCCATCATTTAGAACAATAATCTTGTGGAATAACCGAATGCGGTGGCATAGCCGTCCATATGCAAACGTGATTCTTTGTTTATGTTAGTGTGTTGTTAGCTTGATTTAGGAATTTTTGTGATTGTTATAAAGTTAGTGATCATTAAAATGTTAATAATCAAATGATAATGATTAAAATAAAAAGAGATTTTCTAGAAGAAAGAACAATAGTAAGAACATAAAGTCATGAGAACAATTGGATGTTAGGATGATTAAATATATAATATAAAAGCAATAAAAGATTACCTTAGTGTTAAGAATTCTTGAAATTTCTTGTAAAATAAAATTCTTCAAATTTATCATAAACAATGGATAAAAGAAAGATATGATAGTGACATTTTAAGAGAATGAGCAAATAAAAAATGAGGCTAAGCCTTACTTCAATACTTGACGTTAGGAGGAGGTTATGAATGGTGTTAATGGTGAATTATAAGTCTTTTAAAAGGGGGTTATGATTTTTAAGTAAATATAAGATTAAATAAAAAAATAGATAAAAGAATAATTACAATTTATTTTCTTATAAAATCTTTATAACTTTATAAGACATGTAACTTTATAAGTTTATTAAAATTTATTTTATAACTTTATAAGTTTTAATAAGTGTTTTCCATTTAGCTATTTATTGTAAAATGATAAATAAAGATTTATATTCTATGAAAAAGATTTATTTATAAAATAAATAAATTATTATTCTTTATTGAAATGATAAAATGAATAAAACACTTTTCAATATCGCTTAAATTGAACATTTAACGTGGTTGATTCAATAAAATAAATAATGAAAATTTTAAATATTAAAATTTCATGGTATGAAAGTTTAAAGTGAGTTCGGGTTGGTTTCATAATTTTGCTATTCGACAAATGTTACAGTCTCCCCTACTTTAAGAAATTTCCTCCCGAAATTTAATCTTGAGAAGACTAATTTCAAGGATATGAGGAGACTTGGATTTCATTTCACGTTCGCAAGTGAACTCTTGGGAGCGCTTAAATTCAATAAGTTTAATTATGATATTTTTGCTATGCTTAAGTTTGTTAAATTTCATAATTCATGATTTCATGTGTTTCTTGGCAAAAGGGTGCAAGATTATTAATTTAGAATTTCAATTGATTGGCTTTTACATATCAAGCGGTTCAAGACGATTAGGAAGGTTTTGACACAACACCATGTTTTAGATCAACACGAAACTCAACTTAACAAGCATGAGAAATATATTGAGGATAGTTTTGGATGGGATATGAATTCATAGGAGGTTCTCAAGCAAATAACTTTAACAGGGTTCTAGATGATCGATTCTTGTTTACTTATGTAATTGAGGTTTCAAAGTTGCATTAGTTAAATTGGATACGTGAATCGTGTTCGTTAAGAATAATGGTTCAGTTCACAATAAAAATAACATTGAGATCAGGTTGCAGAATAAGTGCGGTTTGGAAGGGAAGACATTCAAAAAAAAGATTATTAAGGGTCGTTAAGAGAATCGGGTAGGGAGTTTTAAAATCCAAAAGACAAGATCAATGATAAAACAATTTAAAGTAACAAGATGTTTCGGGTGTAACGTTCGGTTTACAAACCAAAGCATTACATTGACTTATAAAAGTATTAGGTCAACTACAACCTTAATAAAGGCATGTGTATCTATAAGCGGACACTCACCCCAAGGGTTCCTAGGTAAGGTAAACAGATCCATTGGTTGATTTGGATTTGTATGAATACCTTTCCTGGATAGAACACCTCAAGATATAGGCATCACGCTCTTCCAGCATTACATGTTTCAAGTTATAGGACATAGACTTTGACGAGACTTCAAAATCACGAATAAGGATTCAAAGTTTATTTTTGAGAACCATTTGATTTAGGCTCATAATGCTTAGAATATGATTTAAGATTTGTTTGTGCATTGATAAGAATCAAAGTATAAGAAGAATCACATAAGGCATATAATCACATAATCAAATATAACATATAAAGCACATAAGATCATATCTAAGCATATACAGTACATGAGAGGACTCATGTGTAAGGGTACTTAGTTATAGTCTAGGTCATTCTATTTCTAATAACCTAATTCCCTATAACCATGGCTCTCATACCAATCTGTAACACCCGGCCCCTCGCATCAATAATATTGTCCGCTTTGCCCACAAGGAGCTCAAGGATTTGCTTTTGGTTGCCCAGGTGAAAACTTCCCATGGAGGTTACCCATCCCTGGATTGCTCCCACCCGAGCACGCTTAACTATGGAGTTCTCATCTCATCCACAGCCAATATACCCAAAACGCATTGTTGATGTTCGAGGCCAGGGATTCCTTATTAACCAGGAATCTCTCTTGTCCGAGGCCGATATGGGATATGTGTAGTGTGTCACAAGCACCCCTGTTTGGACTAATCATCCTCGATGAGCCTGAGAAGTCACCATCCTTGGTGAGGTATGTCCCACACCCTGAATGGCACAAGAGTGGCTCTCATACCATTCTGTCACACACCAACCAACGGCGGAATCATCGGGGCGGACGAATGTGAAACGATTGTTCCTAGCACATGAAACTAATTAAGTTGAAATAATATTAAATGTCATTATTCATTGAACATTACAAGACAAATAAGTCATTACATAACAATCAAGATACAACCAACATCAAAAGATTTTCAACTAATTTAAGTCCAAATCCTATATAATCACGAAAAGGTCTTCAAGTAGTAAACCTGAAACATGTTAAAAATAAAGGGTCAATTATAAAGTTGGTGAGATTTCCATAGTTTTCATTACATAATTATATAAAAGATGGCAATTCATGTTCTAAGTTAGAGAACAAAGTAACTAAGGATCTAAGACAGAATGCACAATCAAACCTTGATAGATTTTTACAAGTCTGAAACGTTTACAAGTATATACGATTATCTAAATGTACTTGGATCAACCAAGCAGGCTTGTCAGGCCCATAGATCTATGACGTCGCCAGGCTAGCAATAGTTAATGATTGTACATATATTCGACATTACATGATAGCTACAAAGTTCAACTAACCACAACACATAAGTAAATTGCTATAAGTTTACAAGAATCAAGGTTTACAAGTGAAATGATTATAAAGTAACATGTTTTACCCCAAACTGTGAAAATAATAAAAAGGGGTATAGAAATACTCATATGGATAACTCACAAATATAGTGGTGGTTATAGAATACATAAGAAAACTTGAATGCCAATAGTCAAAGTTGATGTCGTAAATGATAAAAAGAACAATAACTTGAGGTTGGAATTCATTACAAGAAATTAGGACATTTAAAAATGCTAAAAACGAAAGGTAGATTGATAAAGGATTATTGCATCAATTTTAGATTTTGGATAGAATGTTTGGTATGTCTTTGGACAGGTTTTAAAAATAGAAAACGGTTTGATAAAATTATAAAAATTTATACTTGGACAACATTCATTCAGAAACAATTTTATGAAAAGATCTTTAAATAGGTCAAACAAGCAGCACAAGACAGAGGGTGCTGAAATGCGCACTTATCTTGTCTAGGCTATTGTTGAGTCGACCGATTCAGTTTGAAGACGTAAAAACTGTCGTTGAAAAGGTAATTCAAAGAACTTAACATTGGAGTCTCAATTTACTCAAATTTATTTTGTTATGATGAAGTTATGGTCGGTTAAAGTAAGATTATATTCTACTAGAATTGTAGTAAGGCACTTATGTGCACTTTTAAAATCGTTAAAGCATGAAAGGAGTTAGAACATTTTATTATGTCAATATATGGTCTATTAGTCTTCTTTTGAGTTATAAAAATATTCTAAGACTTTGGCATAGCCATCATTTAGAACAATAATCTTGTGGAATAACCGAATGCGGCGGTATAGCCGTCCATATGAAAACGGGATTCTTGTTTATGTTTGTGTGTTGTTAGCTTGATTTAGAATGTTAGTGATTGTTATAAGGTTAGTGATTTTTAAAATTTTAATAATCAAATGATGATGAATAAAATAAAAAGAGATTTGGTAGAACATAAAGTCATGAGAACAATTGGATGTTAGGATGATTAAAATGTATAATATAAAAGCAATAAAAGATTACCTTAGTGTTAAGAATTCTTGAAATTTCTTGTAAATAAAATTTTTCTAATTGATCATAACCAATGGATAAAAGAAAGATATGATAGTGAGATTTTTAGAGAATGAGCAAATAAAAAGTGAGACCTAAGCCTTGCTTTTATACTTAAGGTTAGGAGGAGGTTATGAATGATGTTAATGGTGATTTATAAGTCTTTTAAAAGGGGGGTTATGATTTTGAAATAAATATAAGATTAAATAAAAAAATAGATAAAAGAATAATTACAATTTATTTTCTTATAAAATCTTTATAACTTTTATAAGACTTGTAACTTTATAAGTTTATTAAAATTCATATTATAACTTTCTAAGTTTTAATAAGTCTTTTCTATTTAGTTATTTATTGTAAAATGATAAATAAGGATTTATATTTTTATGAAAAAGATTTATTTATAAAATAAATAAATTATTATTATTTGTTTAAATGATAAAATGAATAAAACAATTTTCAATATTGGTTAAATTACACATTTAACGCGTTGATTCAATAAAATAAATAATAGAAATTTTAAATATTAAAATTTGATCGTATGAAAGTTTAAAGTGAGATAGGTTTGGTTTCATAATTTTAAAATTCGATGGATGTTACACAAACAAACCAAGAAGTCTCACAAGGCAAAGAAAATTAGTTCCATTGATCCACCTCTCAAGCTTCTACACACGGATCTGTTTGGTCCCATTAGCACTACAAGTATTGCTCGTGATTTGTACTGCTATGTTGTTACGGATGATTACTCGAGATTTTCTTGGGTGATGTTTCTGAAATCCAAATGAGAGATATCTAAATCATTCAAACAGTTGGTAACTACTTCAAAATCACTCTACAAGCTGCAAGTGAGACAGATTCGATCAGACAACGACACAGAGTTCAAGAACCAGTGGATGGAGGCATTTTGTAAAAAAAGGGATAGTACATCAATTTACGTCTGCCTATAACCCATAGATGAATAGTGTTGCTGAGCGAAAGAATCGGAGTTTGATAGAGGGAGCAAGAACGATGCTAGCCTACTCAAAACTGCCTATCCAATTTTGGAACGAGACGGTGGCCAATGCATGTTACATCCTCAATCGGGTCTTGTTGGTCAAACGTTAGGGTAAAATATGTTATGAGTTGCTCCAGTGACGTAAACCTAACCTGGATTATCTCGAACCATTTGGTGCACCATGTACGCTGCTGAAGAAAACTCAGTGTGGGAAGTTCAATCAGAGGGTTGAAGAAGGGATCTTTCTCGGCTACAATATACCGAACAAGAAAGTTTATAACAACTCAATACGTCACTTAGAAGTGTGGTGCAACATTGATGTTCAGAGATACACCACCCCCTTGCGGGAAAGGGACCTTCATTCTTCTTCAACTATGATTGTTTTTTTATGTCCATCAACATACCTCCCTCCCTTCCTCATTACGAGTTAACGACCAGAATGATGTCCGATGTCCTAGACCCACTTCCACTAGACTCAACAGCATCAACTCCATAAGGTGAATCTTCTAATCCTTTAGGGGGAGCACTGGATTTAAGTGATTCCTCCTCTGATGATGAAGAAGTGGAGACTAAAGAGGTGGATGAGGAGGAAGACGTTTCTGCTACTGAAAGTACACAAGCATCAAATCCTAATGCCTCTAACATTTCGTAACCTCACACTCCAACAGCTATAGACCCTCAGCATGAGTTTAACAATGTGGAAAATGAGGTGGTTATTCCAACAACTCTAAAATCTCATTTAAATGTTTATCATTCCTTGGACAATGTTATTGGGGATGTTAGATCACGAGTATAGACCACAAATCAGCTATACATAGTTGATTATGCCTCGATAATGAAAAAGGGATACCTTCGTGATGGTGCATATCGGTGTTTTATGTCTCAATTGAGCCAAAATACGTTAGTGAAGCGTTAAACGATGAGGCATGGGTGAGTGCAATGCAAGAAGAAATCCTACAGTTCAAGAAATTAGGAGTGTGGACCATTGTGGACAAACCAAAAGGTGCTAAAGTGATTGGCACTAAATGGGTACTGAAATGCAAGAAAGATGACCAAGGGCTAATAATCAGGAATAAAGCCCGACTTGTAGTTCAAGGATTTCGACAAGTCAAAGTCATAGATTACAATGATGTGTTTGCACCGGTGGCAAGGATGGAAGCAATACGTATATTTCTAGCTTATGCATCTTACATGAAGATTAAAGTCTATCAACTAGATGTCAAGATTGCATTCCTTCATGGTGAAATCCATGAGACAGTGTATGTAAGTCAACCAGAAGGATTTGAGGATCCTTATCATCAGGACAAAGTTTACAAGCTTGATAAGGCATTCTACAGACTCTATCAAGCCCTTAGGGTATGGTATAAGAAACTCTCAACTCATTTGGTGAAACACGGTTTTTGGAGAGGAGTTATTGACTGTAAACTGTTCATCAAAGAAAAAGATGGCGACTTACTGCTCGTATAGATTTACGTTGATGACATAATCTTCGATTCCAAAAACGAAGAGTTATGTAAACAATTTGAATATGTAATGAAAGCAGAATTTGAGATGAGTGCCATAGGAGAGATGAAGTTCTTTCTCGAGTTACAGGTGGATGAGACACCAAAGGGAATATTTCTACATCAGACCAAGTATGTAGGTGATATCCTCAGTCGATTCGATATGGAGAATGCTTCTACAGCTTGAACTCCACTTGCTACAAATCATGACGTGGCACCCGATGAAAATGGTGATATGGTTGATGCCACCATGTACAGAGGAATGATCGGATCTCTCACGCACCTCACAACCTCACCACCAGATATCATGTACGCGACATGTCTTTGTTACAGATATCAGGCAAAACTAAAAGTCAACCATCTCATAGGCGTTAAAAGGATTTTTTGTTATGTGAAGGGTACTCCAACACTCAGGTTGTGGTATCCTCATTACGATGACTTTGAGCTTACAGCGTATAATGACTTGAATTATGGTTGTAGAAAAATGAATTACAAGTCAACATGAGGAGTATGTGAGTTCTATGGTAAACGGTTAGTCACCTGGCAGTGTAAGAAGCAGACCTCCATTGCTCTATCAACATGTGAAGCTGAATACGTTGCTACCGCAAGTTGCTATTCACAAATCATCTCGATTCTACAGCAAATGCGAAACTACGGTTTGCAATTTTCTGTCAATCCTATTTTTGTTGATAATTCTCCTGCTATAGCCGTAAAAAAAACTGGCCCAACATCTTAAAAAAACACATGGGTATTAAATATCACTTTATACGTGACTGCTATGAAAAGCTCTTAATCAATGTGGTTAAAATAAATATGGATTTTCAACGCGCCGACCTCTACACAAAATCATTTGATAAATCGAGGTTTTTATATATGTTAGTGGTCAATGGCGTGAAAAAAATGTGAAGTGATTCCACAAGATGAAAGTTCGTAGTCCGACTTGTGTAGTTAGTTTCTTCATTTTATTTTATTTTAGTTATTTTTCTATCTATTAAAAATCCAAAAACACAAAAATATTTTCTGTTTTAGAATTTAGGAGGAGAATAAGTTAAATTAGTACTAAATTCATGAGTATTTAATTACTTAAAAAAACGATGGAGGAGAACAGCTTAGATAAAAGAATGAAATCAAATCTGTGATTCTTATTCAACGTTTATGGAAAATGATAATACATAGGGAACAGATTGTTTGGGACACTAAAAAATTTTAATCCATTAAGATGGATAGTTAAAAGTATAAGTCTGAGAAGTCTAAGCAAAATAAAAGCAAAAATGATAGTAAAACTAGTATGCTACTAAGGTAACATAGAGAAAGTAGACCTTGAGGTTGCTAGTTCATTATATGATGTGTCGGTAGATTTAACACAATAGATGAGTAGACCTCATTGGTGGGTTAAAATTCAAACTAAGTTGTTCAACTTGCTATGGGTTCCCATGTTACCCTGGTTAACACAATCAATGCAGTTCCAATAAACGGTGAAGAATAAAATAAACGCCACAAATGTGTGCGGACGACCATAAAAATGAGCAAAGCACATGGAAAAATGCTAAATGTAATCAATCTAACAACTTATGTTGTTGGTGCGTTATGTGCAAAAAGAAAAATAACTGCTCTAACAAGAAGATAGGTTGTGTGCCTTTCTGCTGTGGGGTGGCACTGACCTGAGGATAAGCATAACCTATATATTCTAGAATTCATTATAGTTTGCACCTCTCTGCTGTGCGATGGCCCTAACCTGAGGCTTGACATATCTTTGAAAGCTCTTAGAATACTTTCTTCTTGTCAAATACCCTTTAGACCGCTCAAAAATCTCCTTAGGAATGACCATATAAGTGTGGGATCCACAAATGGTTGTTGAAATAATTTAACCATAGCTCATCACCAATATGTGTCAAAAATCTATGTATGGATTTACGAGGACAAGTATACTGACAATCATCATGAGCTGTAGTTCTTGAAAGTCAAACTCACTATGTGCATCTTATAGCTCTAGTATGATTTCCTAAAATTGCTCTTGACTTTCAATCAAAACAAGAATCTAGCATCAAAATGTCTTACTAAAATTTCCCAAATGATTCTGATATACATGTATGACTCCATAATGAATCATACCAGAAATGATAAATAGACTTGAAGCTGTGCTGTCCGGGAAGTAAAATCGGTTAGAAGTACTCTAATAGGTTTAAATTCATTTCCAATCAAAAATACAAAAATATATCTTGTTCTGTTTTTAAATTTCAAGTTGTTTTATTTAAATTTTAGTTATTTTTTAGGTAAAAGTCACACAAATGGAGCATGCAAATGGGCCCAGTCGCACGACTGAATGTTAACCTAGTATAAATAGCAGGGAGTCGGTCGCAGGGAGTGTCATCACCCCTTAATCGCCCATAGTCACCAGAAAGTACCGAAACTTTGCCCAAATTTTGTTTGATTGATTTAGCATCTTGATTGTGTTACTAACTCATCCATTGTTCATCTGCAGGTACTTAGTGACATAAATCGAACAAAATGCTGAGTGAAATCAAACCTTAATTGATCAAATTTGTTAAAATCAAGAAATGAGTAAAACCCTTCAAATAAACCACTTAAATGGGCATAAAGTGATAGTTAGGGTCCTTGTGAATCTAATAAGTCTAAACACAACGTTTAACATCAAGTTTTGACCTAGATTCAAGGTGAGAGTCTCGAACAGAGAGTTATGCGAATAGATACTATGAATGAACTTCAATCGCACGATTGAGCTGGGCGTATAACTCAATCGCACGAATGAACCAGGTGTATGAGTTCAGTTACACGATTGACTCAACTGCATGGCCTAACACACGACTAAGTTCAGTCCAAGCTCAATCGCACGACTAAACTCAGCCGCATGCTAAATCGCAAGACTGAACTCACTCATATGGTTCAATTGCACGATTGAACCAGACTGATCTCAAAATAGTTTAATTTCAACCGTCTTCTGTTATGCTCAAATCTAACGTATATGTGTCTTGTGGTACCGAAACATGGCTCATAGGTGGACTATCAACACCAAGCACAACATATGTGCTCATCTTGACGCTACCTCTAGGAACACCGCTGAGTTCAGTGGGGTTATAGCCTTTCTACGTAGGTCGAGGATCTACAAGCCTATCTCTACTCCTTAAACACCCTACGTAGGCCTTCTGGGAAGGTGCTTTAGTTGACAGATCTCATCTCCCTTACTGTATACGAGGCACCATTTTGGTTAACAGATTGAGGTTACTTCAGCTCATCTTAGACAGGTACTTGATCTGGGTGATGATAATGCCCACCTGACCAAGTTGCATCCTGTGACAGTATGGGGCTATTTTCTAAGGATGAAGTACATTTGGTACATCAACTCAGGTGTGCTCAACAATAGAAACTTGTGTCCCCAGTTCAAGTACCTGGCCTATGTCATTTTGAAGTGCATATCATCAAGGAGAGTAGGATTTGATGATTTATCTGTCCAAATCCAGAATGCATACGTTGCACTGGTGCTGAACCATCCTTTCAGCTTTTCCGACATGATATTCTCTTACTTGATAGAGAACCTAGAGGCTAAGGATACGGAGGGTTTTTTCATGTACCCTCGATTCTTACAGCTTATATTGATACGAAGCTTTCGTCTTTGCCAAAGGAGAAAGAAGGTGTCATGAAAGTGTACAGGGGGAAGCAGGGGAAGCCCCCTATCACGAGATTGTTCGGGCACTTGGCTAGTGTTGATTATGTGGCGCCTTATCACAAGAAGTGGCAACACAATGAGGGTGACTCTGATTTCGAGTCGATAGAGCTACCTACTAAAGATACAGACCACAATGACGACGACCATGGTGATGGTCAAGGCGGTGATGCTCCTGGTGGATCCGAGCAAGCTCCAAGCCACCCCGATCTTCAGGTTGATGAAGATGATGACTCAGATGTGGAGCCTCTCGTGAGGACAGCTGGCAGCAGAGTTGTGGCCACCGAGAGAGGTGAGGAGGCGGTTGGTGGACGCCCGGCTAGGTCAAAGGGTGGTGCTACAGATTACACAAATCCTCCTTACACCTAGACTAGCCACTAGGCTCAGGGGGAGCCTCTGTCTCTAAGGGCTCATGGAAGAAAAAGATGGCCCAACCCCATGGGAAGAAGAACATGAGACAGAGGATCACCCTAATCAGTACTCCCACCACCACTACCACAGCTACCACCACTACCAGACCTCCTATCTCTAACCCCATAGCTACTACTACCACCGCTCCACCCACTACTATTATGTGTCATCCTACCACCACTACCACAGCCACTCCATGTAACACCCCGAATATCTATTCACATGGAAGGAAAAGAAAAGTAAATAGAAGGAATAGGAATTGTGCACAAGTAGAGAGGAAAGTGTACAAAGTACAAACCTTATTATTTTATGGATTTAAGGGGGGCATGGTCGCCCATATCAAAGTAGAAAGCTGTTTTGCTTTCGGAGGAAGAAGAAGAGAGAGAGCCCAGTTCTAGAGAGAGAAAGAGGAAGAAAAAGCTATAAAAGGTAAGTCTTCTTGATGTTTGTTCGGTTTAAACCAAATTCACAACCTCTTGACCGAGATTCTTGATGATTTAGAGTTGTTCTCAAGAACATGGAGTTTAATCTGCTAGTAGAAGTGACTAACATGAAGAAATGCTTCAAGGTGAGTTTCTACAACCCCTCTTTTACTGATTTTCAACTGATATGGGCCTATTATGCAGACTAAGTAAATATTTTGAAAGAAACCGTGGGTTTACAGCCTTATGTTCGAAATGATGTATGTATGTATGTATGTTTTAGAGTTGATTATCGGTTGGTGGTGATGATTAGCATGCTTAGATGGCCTTAGTATGTTAGATATGTGTTTGGGTATGATTAGAATGGCAATCGGGTGAAAATGATAGCACAGAAAATATTTCAGAATGTTATGATGAACATGAACAATTGTCCATTCGCCCAGGATTGGGTCATGCGCCTAAACAGTGGCCCATGTGCCCAGCATGTTGGCCCATGCGTCTAAGTGTTGGCCATGCGCCTAGAGGGGTCCATGCGCCTAAATAGTGGCCCATGCGTCTATGTGTTGGCCATGTGCCCAAGGATTGACCATGCGCCTAAACAGTGGCCCATGCGCCTAAGTGTTGGCCATGCGCCCAAGTGTTGGCCTTGTGCCTAAATAGTGTCATGCGCCCAAAGTGAATGAAACGGCTAAGTGTTGATGCGCCTAAGCAGGTGCCATGCGCCTGCATAGTGACAATGTGTCTGAACAGGGAACAAGCGCCCAAATAGTGCCCATGCGCCCAGACTGTTTTATACTTAGAATTTTTATGCCCATGCGCTTGGAAGGTCCCATGCTTCCATTTTGGACATAAGGTTTCTAAGTGGTTTTTAAGGGGTATTATGGGGAGATAGGCCTGGTTATGATGTGATGGCTTATGTTTGATGTGGGTTATGCATGTTTGATGTTGCCTGTATGGTGATGGTGTATGTTTATGATTATGTGTATGTTCCTAATGTATGTATGTCTTCCCTTGGCTTTGCCTTGAACGTTAATGAATATAATGAAAGTATTATGTAACGTAAAGTGGAAGATAATGAAAAGAGGAACGTAATGAATGAATGCATACATGAATAAATGAATAAAAGAGAAACTATAGAAAGGCTTGCAAGCACGAGTATGAGGTGAGCGACTCTGTGTTGCAACAGACTCAAAAGAGGACCTTGTCGCGTATCCCGGTATTGTGTTAGTCTTCAGACATGAGTCGGGGGTTTGTGAGCAGGCCCTGACACAGTGTGAGTCTTCAGACATGAGTCGGGGATATTGCATGAAACAGGATACACATCACGTACTCCAGTATTTCCAGTCTTCGAACATGAGTCGGGGGTTTGTGAGTAGGCCCCGACACAGTATCAGTCTTCGGACATGAGTCGGGAGTATTGCATATGACGAAAGTGATGGATGATGAGATCCGTGTTGCGTATCCCGATACTGTGTCAGTCTTCGGTCATGAGTCGGGGGTTTGTGAGCAGGCCCCGCACAACATCAGTTTTCGAGCATAACTCGGGGATATTGCACGAGACAAGATTCGAGTAATAAAGATTAATGAACGAAAGATAATGTATGTAAGAACAAAGAGATGAATGAATGTTAATGAATTATGGTAATAAAGTACTAAACAGGATCCTTATCATTCGACCTCAGTAATCGTGGCTGAGTGCCACGAAGAGGGTAAAGTTTGACCGGATCTAGTAAGAGAAGTGAACGATAATGTAATACGTTGAATGAACAAAGTTAACGAACGTAATGACGAAGATAATAATGATATTATCTGTATGTACGTATGATCCATGATCACAAACGATGTAAAGTATAGTATGATTTGAAATAAAGTAAAGAACGGTTTTAACAAAGTAAAGTATTTTATTATAAAAACTAGAACTCACTCAGTGTCACTGACTTTTGTATGCATGATAGTTGGCAGGTATTTGTGATGTTGAGAAGTTGCAGGCATGGATGCATAAGCTACTCAGAGCATCTTGAGGCTGGCATCCGTATTTTGACATGTCATTGCATTTTGAGATGAAAACGAACGTTGTAAATGATATGTTTTTAGTTATTAATGAAAGATTTAAATTCCGTTGCAAAATATACGTACATTTTAAAATGTTGTGAGTGCAATGAATGACCAAGTGTGAGGTGCCTGGGAACAAACAGAGCCTTACAAGTTGGTATCAAAGCAATAGTTTAAGTGAATTGGGTAAATATTTAGGAAAACCTAATCTTAAACTAAGAATGGGACTAAAAGGAAAAGGGATGCTAGTCCTAGTAGCTATGTGCCTGAAGGTAAAGGTTTTATGTAAACGTTTACAGTAAGTTAATGTTAACCGGCATTATGTGTGCATGTTATGTGGCTTGTGTGCTATTGTGTAGATTTAGATACTCATGTAGTTGGGGTAGGAAATGCTTGGGGTATGAAGAGTAAAGTAAGTGGGTAATCACAACTGGCCACTATAATTAGGGACTTACTATACTTGACATAAACTGAGTTCTTACCTTGAATGACCACGTTAGTGTTTGAATCTTATAGTGTGTTAGAAGATGGTTGGCAGTAGATCTTCAAAAGCTTCACGAGGTGGAGGCGATGGTGGACGTGGTGCTAAACCATGGGTCACAAGAGGAAGGTCTAGGGCTGAAAGAGTAGTCCATGAAGAACCCGAGACCACTCATCAGGAGGGTGGTGATGAAAATGCTAATCAGAGGGCCTCAATGAGAGAGGCAGTCATGGAGGAAGTGCATCAGGTCATGCAGACGATCCTATCGTCAGTGGTGACTAAAGTTATAAAGGCTGTTAGAGACGAGGAGAGACAGGAAAGGGGTAGACCTTCGGGCGAAAGGAGACAACCCGAGACTGAAACGGTTTTCTTCAATGATGAAGAAGACGAAGAGGAAGAGCCTACGTTGAGATGGCACAAGGCTGTAACTATTGTGCGTTTCAACGATGCAAGCCCCCAACTTTTGATGGAAACGACACTGCTGCTACTGCTCACCGATGGGTGAGAGAGATGGAAGTAGTATTGAATATCAGTGAGTGCAGGATCCAAAAGTAAAGTTTGCTAACCATTCTTTTGTGGACTCGCTCTATGCTGGTGGGACAATATAATCAAATCCGAGGATAGCAGAGCTATTTGAAGGATGAGATGGACGAAGTTGAAGAGGCTGGTGATTGAGGAGTTCTGTCCTCACCGAGAGATGGACAAGGTTGAGAGGGAGTTCCTGCAACTGGAGGCGGGAACCCTGACACATCAACAGTACACACGAAGTTCAACGAGATGGCACGTCTGGTGTCGGATCAGGTGACACCTCTTTGGAGAAAGATGAAGAGGTACATTCAGGGCTTGTCGGCGGACATCCGTAGGCACATGATCGTTGCCCGACCGAGCACGTTTAGGTCGCCCGTTGACCTGGCGGGTAGGTTGTACGACGTGCGGGGGGCGATGGCGATGATAGATGAAGGGGAGGAGCAAGGCTATGTTAAGAAGGGAAAGGAAGGCGAGACAATGCTGGTGGATTTGTGTATGGAGGTACGGTGTCGAGGGTTGATGATCGGAAGAGAACAGAAAGAAAAGGACAGATATGCAACAAGTGTGGCAGAGGCCATGAGGGGGAGTGCAAGTGGGGACTGAATGTTTGTTTTCAGTGTCGAAAGGAGGGCCACAGAGCGATGGACTGTCAAGTGGCTAAATGCTACGACTGTGGCAAGAAGTAGAGGGTAGGAAGCTCTGGTACGAGGAAGGAGAACAGAGGTGAAGGCTACAGCCTTCCCTATGACCGGGAGGAGCTAGGTCCGACTCTGAGGTAACGTCAGGTATGTTCTTGCAAGTTTAGATTTTATGCATCTATGCTTTAATTGTGATGCTAGTAGTAGCTTTGTTGTCACTATTTTCTGTGATGTTGCACGTTAGGGGTTGGAAGATCGATAAGCCCTTTGATGTAGGAATTGCTATTAGTAAGTCTACCAGGTTACCTAATGCCCTAGAGGATTGCGCGATATAGTTAAGAGAGAGCGCTTGTTCCTGCTAGGCTATTCAAGACAAACATAGGTAGGTAGACATGCATCACTAGGTAAGCTGATCAATAGTCTACGACTTAAACCCCAATTGTTGGAAGAAGATGGATTGATCAACCGTGCATGACCAGAGTTCGGTGACGACCTACGACAATGAATTATGAGGAAGACTTCGACTAGGAGAGTGGATTGCTTGATTTGAAATCGAGTAAAGCTAATATTAAAGTGTAAAGGGTCATTCTCAGTTGTTGCTGAGGTAGGAGAAGTGACACATCGACTGGAGCTACCCGATGAGTTAAGTGGAATTCAACTGATGTTTCATGCCACTCGTCTAAGAAAGAGTTCAACTGATGAGGATCTGATCATGCTACCAGAGAACACTAAGATGGACAAAGTATCCAACCACAAGAAGCAACTAGTGGCCATTACTAATAAGAACAAGAGAATAGGCTATGGAGGATGATGGTTTCACTTGTTGGGGTGCATTGAAGCCTAAAAGGATCTAAGTTTAAATGCAAGATCAAAGAAGAAGTGAGACAGTGTTACCTTTAACTGTTCGAGAAGCAACATGTTTCGGGGACGAAACCTCTTTAAGGGGGTAGACTTGTAACACCCCGAATTTCTATTCAAATGGAGGGAAAAGAAAAGTAAATGGAAGGAATAGAAATTATGCACAAGTGGAGGGGGAAAAATTGGACAAAGTACAAACCTTATTATTTTATGGATTTAAGGGGGGCATGGTCGCTCATATCAAAGTAGAAAGCTGCTACGCTCTCGGAAGAAGAAGAAGAGAGAGAGAGCCCGGTTCTAGAGAGAGAAAGAGGAAGAAGAAGCTGTAAAAGGTAAGGCTTAGAGGGTAAGATTTAAGCATAGAACATGATGAATGGTGCATGGAAATCGAATATGATGTTTTAGGCTCACATGTTAAGTTTTTAAATCTGCCTAAGTGTTTGGAAGTCAATGCAGAAGGAATGGCTTAATGCGGATGAACATTAACCATTGAGTAAGCCAATGCGGATGAAGTCAAATGCGGAAGAAGTCAGATGCGGATGAAGTCAAATGCGGATGAACAGTGAGTAACTGCATGAAATGAAAATGAGCATTTGACTAAGTCTAAGAAATACGGATGAGGTATGTCAATGTGGATAAGCATTTGACTAAGTCTGGGAAATGCGAATGAGATATGTCAATGCGGATGAGCATTTGATTAAGTCTGGCAAATGCGGATGAAGTATGTTAGTGCGGATGAGCATTTGCCTAAGTACATGAAATGCGGATGAGCATTTGGCTAAGTACATGAATGCGGATGAGTAAGGCCAATGCGGATGAACAAATGCGGAAGAAGTAAGACCAATGCGGATGAACTATAGCAAATGCGGATGAACTATAGGAAATGCGAATGACCACTTAGAATAATTCTGACTTTTTTTGGGAAAAAGAGGTAATATAGGATTTGACGTAGGAGATTACCGGGGATTATGTAAGTTGACTTTTGAAGTCATAGATGGTATGTTGGGCATGTAATGATGTCTGATTGGTGTTTATGCATGATGATGATGATGATGTTGCATGGTTATACATGATGTATGTTATATATGTATGATGCCCTGCATGATGATGACTGAATGATATGTTTTTGTTCCTTATTATGATGTATGTTTATCTTTCCCGTGGCTTTACGTGTTATGTTAATGATGATCCGAAAGTATTATGTAACGTAAGTGAAAGATAACGAAAGAGGAACATGAAGTAAGAATGCATGCATTAGCAAGTAATGAAAGTAAAGATAGTCTTGCAAACATGGCATGCACATCGGGGTCTTTCCTTGTGATTGACCATTTGCATAGAACTATTGCTGCATACCTTAGGTACTGTGAGCAAGAGGTCCGATACACTGTTATAGAAGGTCTATGATAGGCCTAGGTCCAGAACCATGAAAAGAAAGGTATTGCTTATGGGAATGGTACATCTACATTCATACCTTAGGTACTGTGAACACGAGTTGCAATGCACGTTATAAAAGGTCTGTGACAGGCCTAGGTCTAGAACCACGAACAGAAAGGTATTGCATAGTAAACCTAAACTTTACCCTAGGTACTGTGCCACAAGGTCCGATGCAACCTTATAGAAGGTCTATGATGGGCCTAGGTTCAGTACCACAAACAAAGGGAAGGGTTATGGTTGACAGAGAGGAAAAATTAAGAATGAGGCATGAAGAATTAAAGAAGATAATAATGATATTATCTGTTTGTATGTATGATGTGTTGGACCAAAAGAACCAATGAGCCAAGATCAGAAAACCTCTAAGTCCCACATGGTATCACAACAACTGCTGAAAGCCTCATCAGTAGTTTGACAAGTGCTGAAGACTTCAACAGCTGAAGATCAAGTGCTGAAGACCTTAACAGCTGAAGAACCAAAGCGCTGAAGTACAACAGCTGAAGAACACAAGTGCTGAAGCTGAAAGACCAAAGTACTGAAGTACAACAGCTGAAGAGTTTACAAGTGCTGAAGATCAACAACTGATGTACAAGGTCTGAAGACAAAGACTGAAGACATCAGCTGATGATATCTACTGAAGTCATCAGCTGATGAAACACCTGAAGGTCAAAGTCTGAAGATCAAGTACTGAAGCCTCAGTAGTTTGTCACAACTGCTGAAGAGTACTTCTTCAGTAGTTGTGATATCAGTAGTTTTATTTTTATGTTTCAGTAGTTTTGTAAAACGACTGAAGAGCTTGTTCTTCAGTCGTTGTAGTTTCAGTAGTTTTATATTTTGTACTTAACATGCTGATATGTTCTCAGTAGTTGTGAACATTTCAGTAGTTTGTTAAGAATTAGTTATTTTTGTATTGGATCTGCCAGTTGTCACTTTCCGTGATAACAGCAGTGACTGTTGCACTCTATATAAGGAGTGACAACCTATTGTAATCAGTGAGGAAGAGTGAATGAATGAATGAATGATGATTTGATTAGAAATATTCTACATCTATAAACATTCCTAGAAATCAGAAATACATATTCTCTCCCTATAACCGTATGCGATCTTAATGCTTACAAGTATCGATTGCTTGCTACAATTTGTCTAATTCTAGTTTGTATTCCGCTGCTTTGTATTCTGATACATCAAACTTGTGATCACTGATCCTGTCAAATGGTATCAGAGCAGGTTAATCATTGATCGATCTAAAATTGATCATTGAAACTGCTATTCAAGATCAAGTTTGATTGAATTAGCTTTTGTTTTTGCAAGAAACGGTTATAGAGATTGAATTTTCTGTATTTCTGCTCATTCATCCTGAGATCTTTTCTTGGTTCTCATTGAGTTTGTTGTGGTCTGTCTAAAACTTTTTAAAACTTGAACTAAATTGTTTTTGAACTGAAAATGACCACTCCTTCCAATGATCCTCACAATACTGGTTCCTCAACCAAGCCTCCTATGCTGGTTAGGAATGAGTATAACATATGGCAAAGACGTATGCTCCATCACCTGTCTGTTAACAGCGCAGGGTGTTGGACATCAGTGGTACATGGTCCACACAAGCCTATGGTGAATAACCCGGAAACCAATCAAATGGTTCCGAAGAGGAGGGAGCAATACTCAGATGAGGATAAGAAGTTGCTTGAGATTGATGCAAAAGCCCATGGAATTCTGGCCATGGCATTGCCAATGAAATCTATTCTGGGCTAATGCATCATGAAACTGCCCATGACCTCTGGATTGCTTTGAAAGAACAATTTGGAGGAACAGATGAGGTCTTGGCAAATAATAGAGAAATTCTTGCCCAACAATATGAGACATTCTCTCATAGAAAGGGTGAGACACTGACTCAACAATATGAGCGGTTTCTTGTTTGATCTCTGAACTAAAAATGGTCAAACTTGAACACCAATATTCAGATGAATAACAGATTTCTCAGATCACTGCCTGAGAGATGGGACACATACTATTGTCCTACGCTCCAGTGCAAGTTTGGACAAACTATCTCTCACCCAACTCCATGGGAAATTGCTCACTTTTGAGAGAGAGATAGAACAGAAGAGAAAGCTGTCTTCATCTGGAAAGCTCACTGAAGACTTTATACAAGGCAACACTGCCTTGGTGGGTCATGAGTCAGAATATGCTTCATCTGAATGCCAGTATGATGAGCATATTAATTCTCTTCAAGCACTTCTGATTCTGCATTTGTAAGTGTTGATGGTCAGTTTACTGGGTGTAATAATGACAATCTATGTTTCATTATGGATGATCTCAAGGGGATTGCTGATGATGACTTAGAAGAGATGGATATTTTGAGCCAAATGGCCTTGATAAATATCAGATCTCAGAAGTTCTACAAAAGAACTGGAAGAAAATTCCCAGGACTCTCTGGCAAAACCAAAGTTGGTTTTGACAAGAGCAAGTTGAGGTGTCACAAATGCCAACGGCTTGGACACTTTGCAAGAGAGTGTAGATCAACTGGATCTAACTCTACTGCACCCTTTGTGACTTTTCCTGGCAATAGTCAACAACACAGAGGGCAACATCCTGTCACCTCTAGTCATCATCCTCAACAACAATCTCCGGCATATTTTGTTCCTCAGGGTCAAATGCCATATCAGTACCCTTGTTATTACATGCCACAGTCAAATCAAGTTCAAGTTCCTATGACACCACAACCTCATGCATTACCAGAACCTCAGCCTTCCCTATCTCATCAACAACCTCAATCTCAACAACACAGCTTCTTCACCCCAGGAGTTGTTGACTGGAGCAGTTACCAGATGACTTGTCTGGTCATGATCAACTGTTCTCAGGTGCTGGTCAACATGGTGGTGACAGTCCCTTGGGAATCTAGCTCTTATGGCTTTGGAGTCTGCTGATACTTCATTTTCCAATGCCTCTACACCTCAGGTATCACAGGTATCCTCTGAGGCAAAAGCCAAATTATGTTCTGAACCATGCATAGCAGCATTTGCTTCCATTAGAGAAGCAAATGTAGCTTAATTAATAAGAACATTGAGCTAGAACAAATAATTTCCAAAAACAAAGCTGAGTTTGAGTTTGTGCTCAAAGATAAAAATGATGAGGTTATAAACTGAATTGCCAAATAATTGATGATAAGGCTAGAGAAGATGTACTTCTAGAGAAGTACAAAGATCTCAAAGAAACCCTTGCAGTTACCCAGGTCGAGTGTGATAGATGGGTACAATCATGCAAAGGTTTTGAAATGCTTCTTAGTAAGCAATCTGCTTCAAATGTGAAGTTTGGAATTGGCTACAATCACACTGCTCCACCTACAGATTTTACCCCAAGAGCAGAGGTAGAATCTGATGGTGAGAGTGATAACCAATCCATCACATCATGTGATCTACCTTCTGATACAGCACAATCAGAAGTAGCAGTCAGCATCAAGCCCTCTTTGAACCTATCAGCTGATGTTGATGGTTCCAAATGCTGACATTCACATGATCAATAGGTTGATCAACTCAGGAGTTAATCCTGAAGGTCCTGAAAGGACTGGAGAGCAGGATTTAACACCTGAAGTTCAAACTTCAACTGCTGTCAGTACTGAAGAGAAGAAAACTGGCAGTAGAAAGAGTTTGAAGACTACTAAAGAGGTAGTCAAGAAAGAAAGCAACAATGCTTCCAAAGCATTGAAGAACAAGTCTTCTGTTGCTTCACCATCTTTAGTTGATGATCAACCTAAGATGAAGAAGAAACCATGTGAAGTATGTGGTTTGTTCAATCATCTTACAGATGATTGTTGGTACAAAAGAGGTTCCAAACTCAAACAAAAAGAAGAAATTAATGAGAAAATGGTAAAAATGAAAACTGAGTTTGAGACCACATTTGTATCAGCAACATCAAATCCTGTAACCCTTAAGTCCTTAAAGAAATCCAAAAAGGAAGGAGTTAAACAGGTGACAGCTGAGGGTGCTCAAAAGAAGAAGGTGCAACATAGGACTTATCTAACTCCACTAGCAATGTGTCTGATGAGCTGAAAGCTTTATCACAAAATCAGACACAGCTGGTGATGATGGTACAACATCTGTTGGGTAGAGTTAACCAACTAGATTCTCCTATGTTGAAACCACAGAAAAGGAGGTCCAAGCCAAAGGACTCCTCTTCTACACCATCTTCTTCCTCTCAGGCTGTTGTTACAAATAAACATGTTAGTTTACCATCTATTGATGAGACCAGGCCCAAAACCAAAAAGGTTTGGGTCTCTAAAACTAACTGATTGTTTATTATTGCAGGGTTCTTCAACATGCCAAAGTAGCATCTGGTATGTAGACAGTGGGGGATCTATGCACATGACTGGGAACATCTCTCTTCTTCATGACTACTCTCAAGGAAAGAAGGGATTTGTCTCTTTTGGCAATGATGCTAGGGGTTACATCATCGGTAAGGGCTTTGTCTCCAATGGAGAAATCAAATTGATGATGTTAATCATGTGGAAAATCTCAAGTACAACCTCTTGAGTGTCAGTCAAATGTGTGATAAAGGCCATGTTGCCCTTTTCACAAGTCAAAACTGTAGGATTCTGTCATCCAAAGTTTTGCACTTGATTGACAAGGTGTTGGATGATCACACTCTCCTGAAAGCCAACAGGACAGGAAGAGTGTATGCCTTAGATCTCTCTAAGAAGATAGATCTCAAAGGCAATCCTTGCCTATTTTCCAAAGCCTCTTCTCAAGAATCTAAACTGTGGCACAGGAGGCTTGGTCATGTTAATCTCAAAAACATGAATCAGCTTAGCCACAATAGTTTAGTCAGAGGCTTACCAATAAAGGAGTTCCACTGTGATGAAACCTGCACTGCTTGTTTAAAAGGAAAACAGCACAAAGTCTCATTCCCTCCTATTGAAGTGTCCAAGTCCACTGCCTGCTTGCAATTACTGCATATGGATCTATTTGGTCCTGTGAGAGTAATGAGCATGGCAAAGAAGAAATACTGTCTGGTAATTGTGGATGATTACTCCAGATTTGTATGGACTTTCTTTCTACATTCAAAGGATGAGGCTGCTCAGAAGATTATCCACTTTGTGCTGTACATTGAGAAGCAGTATTCCCTTCCAGTCAAGTGTATTAGGAGTGATAATGGAACTGAGTTCAGAAATCATACACTTGATGACTTCTATCTTTCAAAGGGAATCAAAAGGCAGTTCAGCATTCCAAGGACTCCAGAACAAAATGGAGTAGTGGAGAGAAAGAACAGGACCTCATTGAAGCTGCAAGGTCCATGCTGGCTGACTCAGGTTTGCCATTGACCTTTTGGGCGAAGCTGTCAACACAGCTTGTTATGTGCAAAATAGAGTTTTAGTAAATCAGAGGTTGATGAAGACTCCATATGAAGTTCTCCATCATTTGGCTCCTCTGATTTCATTTTTCAAAGCATTTGGGTGTCCCTGTTTTATTCTCAACACAAAGGATCAACTCCACAAATTTGATCCTAAGGTGGATGCAGGATACTTTGTTGGTTATTCATCTACTTGCAAGGCATACAGAGTCTTCAACTGCAGAACAAAGATGGTTGAAGAAACTCTACATGTTAAGTTTAATGAATCTCCAAAGGACAAGATTCCACAAAGTCCTGTGGAGTTATTTGATTTGGACATACTGCAATATGTTCCTTATCAAACTCCTGCTGTTGCTCCTGTCAACAGTTCACCACCTGGTGGTACTGCTGATGATGATGATGATTGCAGTACTCACCTCTTCAGGTTTAGTGATCAGCTGCCTGACTCAGCTAGACCTGATGTTCCTGTAGCGCCAGTAGCACCATCCACAACAAATGCTGATGAGATTTCTTCGAATTCAACTTCCTTTGAATTACCATCCACTGATTGGTTTCAAGGAAATGATCACCATCACCATCTGTTGCTGCTGAACCGGCTACAAACACTTGCACAGATCTCATTGTGTATCAAGATCTGAAGAATCACCCTATGTCTCAAATCATTGGTGATATCACTGCTGGAGTATCAACAAGAAGTCAATTGTCAAATTTGCTTCTATGCTCTCTTCATCAGTCAGCAAGAGCCAAAGAATTATCACATTGCTTTAAAGGACAATGGATGGGTTGATGCCATGCAGCTTGAGCTTCTTCAGTTCAAGAAACAGCAAGTGTGGGAACTGGTTCCTCTACCTCCAGGTAAGTGTGCAATAGGCACTAAATGGGTGTTTAGGAACAAAACTGATGAAAATGGGCTTATTGTTAAGAACAAGGCCAGACTGTTCAGGGGTTGCACAAGAAGAAGGTATTGATTATGATGAAACCTTTGCCCCTGTAGCCAGACTGGAAGCAATTCGATTGTTTTTAGCTTATGCTGCTTATCAAAACCTTAAAGTCTTTCAAATGGATGTCAAAAGTGCATTTTTGTATGGAAAAGTTAAAGAAGAGGTTTATGTATGTCAACCTCCAGGCTTTGAGGACAATAAACATCCTAATTGGGTGTATAAGCTTGATAAAGCTCTTTATGGGTTAAAACAAGCTCCCAGAGCCTGGTATGAGACATTATCAAACTTTCTTCTGGAAAACAATTTCACTAGAGGCTCCATAGACAAGACTTTATTCATTAAGAAAGCTGGGCAGCATAATCTACTTGTTCAAATTTATGTAGATGATATCATTTTTGCATCCTCTGATCCAAAGTTGTGTGATGCCTTTACAAAGTTGATGCAACAGAAGTTTGAAATGAGTGCCATGGGAGAATTACAGTTCTTTCTGGGGTTGCAAATCAAACAAAAGGCTGATGGAATTTTTATTCATCAGTCCAAATATACAAAAGATCTTTTGCAAAAGTTTGATTTACAAAACTGTAAGCCCTGTTCTACTCCCATGAGCAGCACCACACAACTGGACTCAGATCAGAAAGGTAAAGTGGTTGATGAAACACTTTACAGATGTATGATTGGGTCCTTGATGTATTTAACAGCTTCTAGACCAGATATTATGTTTGCTACATGTGTTTGTGCTAGATTTCAGGCTGCACCTAAAGAGTCTCATCTGATTGCAGTCAAGAGGATCTTTAGATATCTGCAAGGCACTCCATCTCTAGGTTTATGGTATTCTACCGGACATTCTGGTAAATTAGTTGCTTTTTCTGACAGTGACTATGCAGGGTGTAAGTTGACCAGGAAATCAACTTCTGGTGGATGTCAATTCCTAGGCAACTGCTTGATTTCTTGGCAGAGCAAGAAACAGACCTCAGTTGCTACATCCACTGCTGAAGCAGAGTACATTGCTGCTGCAAGCTGTACATCTCAGGTACTCTGGCTTCAAAACCAACTTTTGGATTATGGCATTACAGAGACTAAGACTCATTGTTAATGGATAGTGCTTCAGCTCTTTGCATTGTCAAAAATCCAGTCCAGCACTCTAGGACCAAACATATAGAGATCAGACATCATTTTATAAGGGATTGTTTTGAAAAAGGTCTGATTGATCCTAAGTTTGTGCCTAGTGCTGATGAGCTTGCAGACATTTTTACTAAGCCTTTGGATAGTTCAACTTTCCAAAACTGGTGTTAAGGCTTGGTATGCTGCAACTAGAATAAGTGACAACTACTGATGATCTTAGTAATTCATACTGATGATCATGAGTACCTATGTCACATATAAGTACTGATGAGCTCTTTTAACCTCAGTAGTTTTTATAACTACTGAAGGCTAAATGTCTCACAAGTACTGAAGTACTTCATCTGTCTAAACTACTGATGTAGTTACAACTACTGATGCAGTTACAACTACTGCAATCAGTAAAAACAGATAAGTACTGATGTCCTATGAAACAACTGAAATCAGCCAAAAAGACTGATGAATGTGTTGAGGACAGTTTGAAACAGCTGAAAAGCTAAGAATTGACGAAAACAGCTGAAGAGAACTTTCTCTTCAGTCGTTTGTACAACTGCTGTTTCATTTTAAACAACTGAAGCAAAACCACGTCTTCAGTAGTTTTTATAACTACTGATGACTAATACCAAGTCTTCAGTTGTTTACAACAGCTGATGACAAAACCACTGTCTTCAGTAGTTTCATAACTACTGATGACAAACACCAAGTCCTCAGTTGTTTCAATCATCTGAAGTCAAAACCACGGTCTTCAGTAGTTTTCTAAACTACTGATGCCTAACACCACGACTTCAGCTGTTTCAACGTCTGAAAGGATAATACCATGTCAACGGTCGTTTAAAACTACTGATGACTAACACCACATCCTTCAGTCGTTTCCTTACCCGTACCCTATAAATACCCCAACCTGAGCTCTCCATGCTTCATCTTCTTCAACCTAACGTTCCTCTCCAAAACTTCCCTCTTCTCCATGGCGTCTATGCAAATTAAACCGCGACACAACTGTGTTGCCTACCTCACTAAATCGCCGATCTGGACTAAGTTCGATACTGCTATCGATCTTATGGTTCAGTCCCAATACAACAAGGCATTCTTCTGAACCATATTACATGCCGAATCCTTGAACCAATTTTGGATGAACGTTACTGTTACACTGGGGAGAGCAAACACCATCCCTCCGGTCAGTCGTCAACAACAAAGAAGTAGTCATACTCCTGCAACAATCCGAAAATTCTTCAACTGAATGATGCTACTTCTCCTGCTGGATATCCGAAGGGCACCATAGATCTATCATTTGCTCAACATGGATATCAAGGCGATCTCAGTGCCACACATCATGAAGAAACATTAATGACGCTGAGCGCCTGATTTTTCACATGGTAAATGTATGTTTGGCCCCTAAGACGTCGTCTTGGGATCAAATGTCCACAAATGGCAGCAGGTAATGTATTCTATCTGAGCAACAACCACTAAACTTTTCAGAATTAATATTTTCAGAGCTCAAAGATATGGCTCAAAAACTAACTGCCAACCGTTGGATACTTATCCACGGTTCATAATGGCCATTATTACAAGACCAGCTTAATGCTGAGGGACTTGTTGGCTTGGAGTCCCTGCTACGGCTGTTCTGCCGGAAGTATACTCCCGGCACAACTCTGACCGGACACTAAAAATGGCTGCCAAGCTGCGAAAACCCACGCAGCTGGAACCCACAGCCACCACCTCCAAATCCCAAGTCCCCACCAAACCCACCAAAAAGAAACCCAAAATGGCTACTCAGGGAATTGAGTCCCCTGAGGATGCCCCTGCAACACAAACGCAGGATATATCCACTAGTCCAAACCCCTAGTGGATACAATGACTCTCTCAGCCAGCAGCCGCTCAGGCTTCCTCTCAACAGGAGCCTGCAGCAACCCCCAAGGGGCACCTATATCTGGGATCTTCCTCACTTGAGGAGATTGCCATTGAAGAGCACCACCTCCCCAGGTGCACACTGCTTCTATCCCTTCACCCCAAACAACCGCCCCTCACAGCCCAACTTTAATAGTTGCACAAGTGCTGACTCAATTGCACTCCTCACCCCCTCCCCAGAAACCACTTACTACTGGGAATACCTCTACAATTGAGGGGGAGGAACACAGTGCACCTGAGAACCCACAGCACAGGGGTTTCCCAATTCTATCTCCTGGTGTAGACAAGGAGCTTAGAATATCTAGTGAGGCTGCCACCTCCTCTGACTCAGCACATGACCAGAGTGAGGCTGGTAACATTGCTAAGACCTCCTAGAGGCAACAGCTGATGATGGACATTGTCCTGAGGCTGGAAGTCCCCAGTACCAAGCACAAGGGGCACATGCACCAACTGGTCTACACCCAGTGCATGTAAATCCTGCTCTAAGCAGGAGGTCAGATGATTCAGCTTCGGCTGATGATGACCTGGGCTTCTTCTATGATGTTCTTGCCAGAACACAATCCTTGAAGAGAAAGTCAGTAGGCTGCAAAACCTACTTGACCAACTCTCACAAGGAGAAAGACCATCTGCCTCTATCCACCCACAGATGGCACCTTCCTTGAAGGTTTCCCAAACACCGAGCCACCCCAAAATCAACCACCTGCCTCTGCTTCAGGCCCTACTTCTCAGGAACAGACCCTCCTGAGCAAATAGGTTGTACTCCAAAATTCCCTCCCTCTCATCACCCATAATCACTGATATAGTGATCAAAGCCATTGATGAGAGGCTTTCCTAATTACAGCCCTTGGTTGATGCTGCTGTCCAAAAGACTCTTTCTGCGGTACAAACCCCTTCCTCCAATGCAACCAAAAAGGGGGAGAGTACTGCAGTGAAAGAAAAGAAGAGGAAAAGAAAGAGGAGAAGAGGAAGAGAAGCAAGCCAAGAGGAGGAGAAAAAGAAAAGCAACCTCTGCTCACTTACAAGCGAAAGAGAAGTGCTGATGATCACACTGCTGAAGACAAATCCTTGGAGGAGCTGGTCAAAGAAGCTGACACCACACACAGCCGATCCATGGATAAAATAATTGAATAACTCTTCAGGCAGGGGTTTGACACAGCCACACTGGATAGTGAGATCAGAAGGTAGAAGTACAAGAGATACAAACCCGATGGGCAGGGTATGATGCTCTTGAGAAAGAGAGAGGAAATAATGATCCGCTTTATTGCAAAATACTTGGAAGATCATTAATGGAGATCCGCGCATGGACCAGGGACAGCATTCTGGCTATAGCCACCAGAATCTGTCTGTCTGAGCAATTCAACAAAGGGATTATTGTGGAAGCCCTTGATGAGGCTGGGGCTGGTAAAAGGTTAGAGATGGCTAAACTCACAAAGGCGAAACTAACTACAAGGATGCTAGATCAACCTTCCCTTCCACCCACTCAAACAGATCCTATCCCTCAAATCTCCCACCAACCTCTAAGCCAAAATCCAAACATCCTCATTCTTCAAAACCAATTCCTTCACCAACCCAACCATCATCCAGTGATGTACCCAGAGGAGGAGAAGGGTGGTGAGGATGAAAGAAGAAGAAGAAGAAGAGAGGATGAAGATGATAGTCTGCCACTCTCTGCTGTTCTGAAGCTACCAAAAACCCGAAGTCAACCATGATCACACCTGACTCTCAAGGAAATGGTCAGAGTCAAGATAGAAGAAGAAGAACAGCAGAAACAGCACGATGAGCAACTGTTGAAGATGGTTGACAAGGAATTTCCTCAGTCATCATCTATTCAAGCCATGAAAGGGCATGCTCAAAGGCTGTACACTCTCAGGCACACCTTTCAGTATCAGAAGGAGAGAGTGAGAGTATGGCCAGACCCCAGGGTGAGTTCTAGAATCCATAAAAGAACTATCCCCACAGATACACGGCCAGGTACGAAAAACAATAGAGTCTACCATCATGTTGGCCGTTGTAGTCTCACCTTGGGAAATCATTGATGAATTCAAGAAAGCTCACCAAGCAAAGAAGACCCTCAAGCCTTACTAGAAAACAAGATGATTAAGAAGGGGTTGTTATATAAAAAGCTTGAAGACATCCAAAAGAATGAGCTCCAGTTACTCCTTGAAGGCAACCATCTGATGAATTGTATATAGGGAGGTAACTACGGTGGAGCTGAAAAATGGCAGGACCATGAAGTACTTATCAGAGTACTATGGTCCAGAGTTCTTCTTCGAAGGAGGAGCAGAAGAACTCTCTCAGGAGGAACAAGTTGTTCTCCTTGAGGCCTATGTTCGGAGTCATACAGACTCATTATGGGGAAGTAAATCTCATGAATGGGATAACAACTCTGTGTCCAGTTCCCCAAAACAGAGTTCCCATTCATACTTGCCAAACAAATATTTGAGATTTCTTCCCAGGCCGGAGCTTACATGGGTCATTCTCTACTGATCAAGAAGGAAAAAGACCAACATTTTGCCATCAATAAGTGGGAGAATAAATAAGTTAGAGGTTTTGGCTGCATTGGTTCAGGGGGAGTTTGTTGGACCAAAAGAACCAATGAGCCAAGATCAGAAAACCTCTAAGTCCCACATGGTATCACAACAACTGCTGAAAGCCTCATCAGTAGTTTGACAAGTGCTGAAGACTTCAACAGCTGAAGATCAAGTGCTGAAGACCTTAACAGCTGAAGAACCAAAGTGCTGAAGTACAACAGCTGAAGAACACAAGTGCTGAAGCTGAAAGACCAAAGTACTGAAGTACAACAGCTGAAGAGTTTACAAGTGCTGAAGATCAACAACTGATGTACAAAGTCTGAAGACAAAGACTGAAGACATCAGCTGATGATATCTACTGAAGTCATCAGCTGATGAAACACCTGAAGGTCAAAGTCTGAAGATCAAGTACTGAAGCCTCAGTAGTTTGTCACAACTGCTGAAGAGTACTTCTTCAGTAGTTGTGATATCAGTAGTTTTATTTTTTGTTTCAGTAGTTTTGTAAAACGACTGAAGAGCTTGTTTCAGTCGTTGTAGTTTCAGTAGTTTTATATTTTGTACTTAACATGCTGATATGTTCTCAGTAGTTGTGAACATTTCAGTAGTTTGTTAAGAATTAGTTATTTTTGTATTGGATCTGCCAGTTGTCACTTTCCGTGATAACAGCAGTGATGTTGCACTCTATATAAGGAGTGACAACCTATTGTAATCAGTGAGGAATGAGTGAATGAATGGAATGAATGATTGATTGATTAGAAATATTCTACATCTATAACATTCCTAGAAATCAGAAATACATATTCTCTCCTATAAACGTATGCGATCTTAATGCTTACAAGTATCGATTGCTTGCTACAATTTGTCTAATTCTAGTTTGTATTCCGCTGCTTTGTATTCTGATACATCAAACTTGTGATCACTGATCCTGTCTGATGTATGACACAGACGAATGTAGGATAGAGCTTTTGAAAGAAAGCAAAGAACGGTTTTAGGAAAGTAAGTATGTTTTATTATAAAACTAAGCTCACTAGCAACGTTGACTTTTATGTGTTTTCCAAATGGCAGGTGAGCATTGTGAGGATGGAACAAGGCAGCTGCTCAGCTCTTTTGGTGAAATCCATTTATCTTAAATCTTTGTGATGTAATACAAACAATCAAATTTTGTAACGACAAATGATGCATTATTTGCAAAGGTTTTATGATGAAATGAAATGCCATTTGAATGTTTCCGCTGCGAATGTTATTAAAATAATTGTAAATTTAGGTTTATTGGCGATGATTTAGCAGCTGTAGCGTCCAGGGAACGAGGTCTATAAGTTAGTATAGAGCCAAGTTTAAGTGAAATGGGTAAATTTTGAAATGAACCTTAACTAAACTGAGAATGGGACGGAATGGGAAAGGATGCGTCTGAGTAGCTTGTGCATTAAGGTATTTGCATAAAAGATAAACGGTATTATGTGCGCATGGTATGTGGTTATGTGTTGTATGTAGGTTTAAATAATGATATAGTCAGAACAGGTAATGCTTGGGGTATGAACAGTAAAGTAAGTGGCTAATCACAATGGCAACTGTAATTATGTACTTACTATACTTTCCCTAAACTGAGCCGTTTCCTTGAATGATCGTATTAGTTTTTAAATTTTTCAGTGTGGGTTAGAGGATGGTCGGTGGTAGATCATCTAAAGCTTCGCGTGGTGGCCGGGCGTGGTGTTTTGAACCACGGGTTACGAGAGGAAGGCCTAGGGCTGAAAAGGTGGTCATGAAGAACTGAAAACCCTCATCCGGAGGGGGGGATGGATGAGGTGCTAACCTAAGAGCCTGAGTGAAGGAGGCAATTGTGGAGGAGGCGTCAAGTCATGCAAACGATCCTAACGTCTATGGTGACAGAAGTGATAAAGGCAGTTAGAGAGGGGGAGGAAGGGAAAGGGTAGACCTACGGGCAAAGGAAGACAACCCAAGACTAAGATGGTTCCATCTGATGACGAAGAAGAGGAGAAGCGGAGCCTGTGCAGGAGGCGGCACGAGCTTGTAATAGGGGGTTTATGAGATGCAAGCCCCCAACTTTCGATGGAAACGGCACTGCAGCTGCTGCTCACCGGTGGGTGAGGGATATGGAGGTGTTCTTAAATTAGCGAGTGCCTGAAGAATAAAAGGTGATGTTCGCTACCCACTCTTTTGTGGATTTGGTCTATGTTGGTGGGACAACATTGTCCAAGCCAAGGGTAGGAGGGCACCAAGAGGATGAGATGGTTTGAGTTGAAAATTGGTGATTGAAGAGTTTTGCCCTCATTGGGAAATGGACAAGGTCGAAAGGTAGTTCTTGCAAGTGGAGGCGGGAACTATGACGCACCAGCAGTACACCATGAAATTCAACGAGATAGCACATCTGGTGACGGATCAGGTGACACCTCTCTCTCGAAAAATCAAGAGGTACATTCAAGGTTTGCCAGCGGATATTCACAGGCACATGATCGCTGCCTGGCCGAGCACGTTTAGGTCAGCAGTGGATTTGGTAGGGAGACTGTATGACGAGAGGACGATGGTGGGAATGAAAGTGGAAACAAGAGTGGTGGTAAGAAAAATGGCAGGGGAAGAGGTTTGGTCGGGGTAATTCTTCGATGGGTAACAAGAAGGCACGGGTGGATGACCTCCGTGTGGTCGCATCGTGGTGGGGTATAAAGAAAATGATAGGTGTGGGGAGAGAACATAGCGGGGAATGCATGCTGGGGTTCAATGTATGCTTCAAATGTGGGAAGCTGGGGCATATAGCCAAGGACTATCGTACGGTCCAGTGTTTTAACTGTGGCATGGAGGGCCATGTGAACAAGGATTGTAAGAAGCCCAGGTCTGAGAGTTCTGGGGTGAAGAGAACTGGAGGTGAAGGAACAAGGGCGAGCGCCAGGGCATTCACGATGACACAGGAGGAGGCTAGGACGGATCCTGATGTTGTGTATGGTACGTTTCTAGTGAACCAAACTTTAGCTTCTGTGTTATTTGATTCGGGTGCCAGTAAAAATTTATTTCTGCTGCTTTCTGTGCTAAGCTTCATGTTAGTAATAGACGTGTTGATGCGCCATTTGATGTAGAAACTACCATTGGTAAGTGTACCAGGATTCCGAGATGATAGAGAACCGTGACGTGAAACTTGAGCGTCATAAGTTTCCTGTTAGACCGTTTGTGATGACCTTAGGTGGGTTCGATTTGGTTGTTTGGATAGATTGGTTAGCAAATTTAAGGCGAACATTGTGTGTCGCAAGAAGATGATTTTTCCGACAGCACCCTGCGGGAGTTTGGTAACAGTCTATGAAGATTGGGTCATGACGATCCAGTAGGTGATTTCGATGGCAGTGGCGGGAAAGTGTATGAGGCATGGATGGAGTGCCTACTTGGCCTATGTAAAGGATGTGGATGCGCCAACAACACAACTATCTGAGGTATCGGCTGTGTGTGACTTCCCAGACGTGTTCTGAGAAGACTTATGATGAGTGCCACCTCACTGAGAGATCGAGTTCTAGATTGACTTGATACCGGGTGCCTAACCAGTTGCCAAGGCATCGTATCAGTTGGCTCCGAGGGTGATGAAAGAATTGATGGGCAGTTGCAAAAGCTGCTGGATAAGGGTTCATCAGACCGAGTATCTCTCCTTGGGGTGCTCCGGTCCTGTTCGTGAAGAAGAAAGATGGTAGTATGAGGATGTGTATTGACTACCGTGAGCTGAACAAGTTGACGATAAAGAACCGATACCCCTTACCGAGAACTGATAATTTTTTTGATCAGCTTCAAGGTGCCAGTTGGTTCTCAAGAATAGACCTTCGATCTGGCTATCATCAATGAAGGTGAAGGAGCAGGTATCCCTAAAACAGCTTTCCGTACGTGCTACGATCCCTACGAGTTTCTTGTCATGTCTTTTGGTTTGACCAATGCGCCAGCTGCTTTTATGGATCAGATGAATCGGGTGTGTCGGCCGATGCTAGATAAATCAGTGATTGTGTTCATTGATGATATCCTGATTTATTCGAAAAACAAGGATCAGCATGCCGGTCACATTCGGGAGGTTTTGGAAACGTTGAGAAAAGAGAAGCTGTACGCCAAATTCTCCAAGTGTGCATTTTGGTTTCATGATGTCCAATTCTTGGTCGTGTGGTGAATCCCGAGGGGATTATGGTGGACCCAGCTAAGGTGGAGGCAGTGATGCAATGGAAATCTCCAAAGACGCCATCCGAGATTTGCAGTTTCTTGGGTTTGGCAGGTTACTATAGGAGATTCATTCAAGACTTCTCCAAGATCGCTTCTCCACTAACCAAGTTAACCCGAAAAGATGTGAAGTTCGTATGGGGTCAATCTCAAGAGAAGGCGTTTGAAGAATTGAAGGCGAGGTTGACTCAAGCTCCTGTTGTTTCATTACCCGATGGGAGTGAAGATCTGGTGGTTTATTCCGATGCTTCCTACTCGGGTTTGTGGTGTGTGTTAATGTAGAGAGGGAAGGTTATAGCATATGCATCCCGATAGTTGAAGGTTCATAAGGTCAACTACCCTACTCATGACTTAGGAGCTAGCAGCCGCGGTCATTGCACTAAAGATTTGGAGACACTATCTGTACGGGACGAAGTGCACCATTTTCACTAACCACAAGAGCTTGAAGTACTTCTTCGAGCGAAAAGATCTGAACATGAGGCAAAGAAGATGGTTGGAGCTCTTAAAAGACTATGATTGCGAGATCCACTACCATCCGAGCAAAGCCAATGTGGTGACGGATGCCCTTAGCCGAAAGGAGAGGCCTGAACCGATTCAGGTGAAAGCATACCAGCTGATCATGTCCTCTGATGTGATGAAGCAAGTCAAAGAGTTTCAAGATGAAGCATTAAAAGAAAATCAGCTAAACTCTAAAAGAATGAGAGGTCTGGTTGGGGAATTGGGTGAAAACACACTTGGTGTTAAAACTCGATTTAGACGGATGCGGATTACTCGTTTCGGGGATCTATGTGTGAGGATTTTGAATGAAGCTCACAAGACTCGATACTCCATTCATCCTCGTGCCACAAAGATGTATGAAGATATGAAGAAAGATTATTGGTGGCCGGGTATGAAGCGTGACATAGTGGAGTATGTGAGTAAGTGCCTTACCTGTTTGCAAGTGAAGGCCAAACATCACAACCCATATGGGAAGATCCAACCTTTGGATATACCGGAATGGAAGTGGGAGCACATCACCATGGATTTCATTTCAAAGCTGCCGCGTACTCCGAAAGGGTATGATGCCATATAGGTGATTGTGGAGCGTCTGACGAAGAGTGCTCACTTCCTACCGATTCACGAGACATATTCATCTGAGAGGTTGGCTGACCTGTTTATCAAGGAGATTGTAACTCGTCACCATGTGTCGGTGTCCATTGTGTCTGATCATGACACCCGCTTTACATCTAAAGTCTAGAAGAAATTCATGACGCAATGCGGACGAGGTTACATATTAGCACGGGTTATCATCCCTAAACTGATGGTCAGTCAAAAAGGACCATTCAGACATTAGAGGACATGCTTCGGGCATGTGTGATGGATTTTGGTGGAAGTTGGGATGACCACCTACCTTAGCCGAACTCTCATACAACAACAGTTATCATGCCAGCATTGGTATGCCACCTTACAAGATGCTAGATGGTAAGAGATGCAGAACACCCATCTGTTGGGGTGATATTGGTCAAAAAGAGTTAGGGAGCGTCGAGGTAATCGAGGCTACGACTGAGAAGCTTGAGAAGATAAAGGCCTTCATGAAGGCAGCCGAGGATAGGCAAAAGTCGTATACGGATAAACGAAGTTGATCGATTGAGTTCCAGGTGGATGATCGGGTTATGTTGAAGGTCTCACCTTGGAAGGGTATCATTCGTTTCCGAAAGCGGGGCAAGTTAAGCCCGAGATACATAGGCCCTTTCCGAATCACTGCTCGGGTAGGAGATGTGGCCTATAGATTGGAGTTACCGGATGTTGATACACATGTACCTAGATTCTTATCTGAATGTAATATGTTTTATTGTCTTATGCTTATGTAATCGTTCGGTACTTAATGAAATACAAATATTTGGTTGTGTTTATAATGTTATTCATTAGTGAGTTGTTTAATGCATATTGACTTGATTATATAGGTTTGTGGTTGTTTGAATTAATATAAATAATGTTATGACAATTAATACATTCAAACTTAATAACATGAAGTCATCATGCGAATGGCCCATGCTAATGGACCATACGCATGAAAAACTTCATATGAATGACTCAGTCGCACGACTAAACCAGGAGACTGGATCAGTCATATGACTATAGCATGAGATTGACTTAGTTGCACGACTGAATACTCAATCGTGCGAATGGATCAACCGCATGGCTCAATCATACGAATGAACCATGCTCATGGTTCAGTCGCCCGAATGAGCAACCCTAACCTATAAATACCATCTAATTCGTGGAAAAACGTAAGCATTCAATCCACTTCGACTCCAGACGTACCCTAGCCGTCTAGAAGCCTCTAAGTTCGTACTCCAAGTTCATAGAATGCTGTAGATCGATTCCTAATCGATTCTTGATGTTATTGTTTCTACGTGCGTTCTCACTAATTGGATCGCCAATCAAATAGGATTCCACACTATTTGGTTTGGGTTAACACATTAATTAGTTGGTATTTCGTTCAAATACCAGATCCTAACAAGTGGTATGAGAGCCTTTGCTCTTTATTACATGTCGATTCAATAGTTTTGATACAAAAATTATGTTTTTGCCTAAAAAACACAATCTTTTTGTGTCTAGCGGAGTCTTAGACGTTTCCTGATTGAAAAGTGTAGTTTTCCGGCATACGGCTATTGGGGTTTGGTAAAATTCATGTTTTTACGGCCAAAACAAGTTTATCCTACGAATTATCGAACTCCAGCAAGTTCAGTCGCACGATTGGCTCAATGGCAAGACTGAGTTCATTCGCATTCTCCAACCGCACGATTGGACTCATTCGTACCTTCATTCGTACGATTGAGAACTTCATTCGGACTGTTCAACCGCATTAGTTCATTTGGACGACTGACTTATCAGCATTTGTTTAGTCGCACGATTGAACCATCCGCATTTGTTCAGTCGCACGATTGAACCATCCGCATTTGTTCAATCGCACGAATAAGTCAATCGCATACCTTCATTCGCATACATTAGCAGTTTGTTGAATAATAAAGTTAAGTGTAATGGAGGACCAGTTTTTAGCATACACAGCAAGTAGAGACACACATATTTAGAATCTGCTGCTGTTGGAGAACGAAGTGGGTATTCATAATAAACCCCCAAAACTTATTACGTTAGACGACTACCCACAATAGAAGAAACATTTCGAAATCTAGTTAAATGGTGTAGATACAAATTTGTGGGAGGCCATCGAGTCGGGTTATAGCATGCCAGTAGAAGCTGACGGAGTCAAACTTACTCTAAGTGGCAAGTCGGATGCTCAGAAGGTAAAACACAACGCTGAGAAGAAAGTCTACGCTTTCCTTACTCAGTCTATTCCAAATGATATTTTCCATTAGTATTCGGTGTATACACAAGCAAAGAAACTTTATGACGCATTGGAAAAGAGGTATGACCGAAATGCTCTCTGAAGGCCATGAAAGCAAAAGCCTTGAAGAAGGAGTTTGACAACTTCTCTTCTATGGGAAAAGAAGGCCTTGATGATGTGATCCATAGATTCTACCACTTGATGAGTGAGATGCACACTCATGGAGTGGTTAGATGGATGGAGGATAAGGTATCCAATTTTGCTAATGTATTACCAGAAAAATGGGCTTCATTTGTCTCAAATCTCAGACAGAATGGAATGCTCTTGATGTTAGATATAAATGACTTCATTCTGAAACTGAGTGAAAAGGAGCTTAGGATGAAGTATCGAGCCCAAAAGGCTAACTACGATTAGAATCCTACACTCTACAATGCTAATCCTTCTGTCAAGAACATACTCGGATGTTTATCGATCCAAGCCGACTTCACACCGGATGAGTTAAGTGGAATTCACCCGACTTTTCATATATCTCATCTAAGGAAGTGCTTGGCAGATGAAGATATGATTGTTCCACTGGAAGATATCGAAGTAGATGAACGGCTCAATTACATGGAGCAACTGGTGGCAATCATAGATCGAAAGGAAAGGAGGTTAAAAAATAAAGCGGTTCCCCTCGTGCATGTACAGTGGAAGCATAGGAAGGGATCTGAGTTAACATGGGAGACTGAAGAAGAAATGAAGCAACATTACCCGTGTTTGTTCGATGAATAACAGGTTTCGATGACGAAACCTATTTAAGGGGGTGGACTTGTAACACCCAATTGTTTTAAAGTCAAGGAAGGAAAAGAAATAAAACCCAAGTCTAGGGACAACATGTTTGAAAAGTGGGTGTAAAAGGTGGTATGGCCGCCCATATGTCACATACATCACAGATATTTGGGTTTTATAGAGAGAGAGAGAGTAGCTGGGAGCAGCAAATTCTCGGTTCTGAAGGAAGAACAATAAAGAATTTGAATTGAAGGTGAGATTTCATGTTTTTATGATGTTATTAACGGTTATGTCCTCGGGTTATGCTTATGTCTGTTTGTATGTGTTTGGGAATGTTTTTAGTGGGTTTCTTAGCGGTTGAATTCAAATTGCAAATGAGTTTGGAGGAAGCCATACTCAACAGCTGCTAAGGTGAGTTCTAGGACCCCTCTTTTACTGGTTTTTAACTGATTTTGGGTTGGAAATGCATGAATGTATGTTTCTATATAACTGTGTTTCGGACCCGTATGCTTGAATGTGTGTATGATGATGTTATGATGTGATGTGTGACTATGCTCATGCTCGTTGATGTATGATTGTGTTTCTAAGGCTTAGAGAGTAAGATTTAAGCTTAGAACATGATGAATGGTGCATGGAAATTGAATATGATGTTTTAGGCTCACATGTTAAGTTTTTAAATCTGTGTAAGTGTTTGGAAGTCAATGCGGATGGAAAGGGTTAATGCGGATGAACATTAACAATTGAGTAAGCCAATGCGGATGAAGTCAAATGGAGATGAACATTGACTAAGTGAATGAAATACAGATGAGCATTTGACTAAGTCTCGGAAATGCGGATGAGGTATGTCAATATGGATGAGCATTTGACTTAGTCTGGGAAATGCGGATGAGGTATGTCAATGCGGATGAGCATTTGATTAAGTCTGGCAAATGCGGATGAAGTATGTTAGTGCGGATGAGCATTTGCCTAAGTACATGAAATGCGGATGAGCATTTGGCTAAGTACATGAAATGCGGATGAGTAAGGCCAATGTGGATGAACAAATGCGGATGAAGTAAGACCAATGCGGATGAACTATAGTAAATGCGGATGAACTATAGGAAATGCGGATGAACACTGAGAATAATTCTGACTTTTTTAGGGAAAAAGAGGTAATGTAGGCTTTGACCTAGGAGATTCCCGGGGATTATGTAAGTTGACATTTGAAGTCATAGATGGTATGTTGGGCATGTAATGATGTGTGATTGGTGTTTATGCATCATGATGATGATGTTGTTGCATGGTTATACATGATGTATCTTATGTATGTATGATGCGCTGCATGATGATGACTGAATGATATGTTTATGTTCCTTATTATGATGTATGATTATCTTTCCCGTGGATTTACATGTTATGTTAATGAATGAGCCGAGAGTATTATGTAACATAAAGTGAAAGATAACGAAAGAGGAACATGATGTAAGAATGCATGCATTAGCAAGTACTGAAAGTAAAGATAGTTTTGCAAGCATGGCATGCACATCGGGGTCGTTCTTTATGATTGACCATTTACATAGAACTATTGCTGCATACCTTAGGTACTGTGACCATGAGGTGCGATGTACTGTTATTCAAGGTCTATGAGAGGCCTAGGTCCAGAACCATGAACTAAAAGGAATTGCTTATGGCAATCGTACATCTACATTCATACCTTAGGTACTGTGACCACGAGGTGTGATGCATCGTTATAAAAGGTTTGTGACAGGCCTAGGTCCAAAATCACGAACAGAAAGGTATTGCATAGTAAACCTAAACTTTACCCTAGGTACTATGACCACAAGGTGCGATGCACCGTTATAGAAGGTCTATGATGGGCCTAGGTGCAGTACCATGAATAGAAGGGAAGGGTTTATGGTTGACAGAGAGGAAAAGTAAAGAATAAGGCATGAAGGATTAAAGAAGATAATAATGATATTATCTGTTTGTACGTATGATGTATGATCACGGACGAATGTAAAGTATAGTATGATTTTGAAAGAAAGCAAAGAATGGTTTTATGAAAGTAAAGTGCGATAATTTACCGGCTGTAATCGTCCCGAGAACGGGGTCTTACATGTTTTCCTGTTAGTATAACTAACCCTCTTTAAGAACTCATCATCTCCCAATGAAGAGGAGTTGGATTTTGATCTTTTGATCCACTCTGACCTTCTTTTGTTCTCATCATCATCTCTCTTAGCTTCTTTCAGCACATCATCTTTGAATTTTTTTTAACTTTCCCATCAACACAGAGAAGTCTCTTCCTCCTTGTTAAATTCGATAGTTAAAGATGATTAAACTTTGCTCATCTTTAAGGTCACTTTTAGTTAGGCACAATACTCATACTAAATCATTGAAGTATTGAATTCTTCCAGATGTTCTCTTAATGATTGCAGAGTCCTATTGTGTATCATACTTCCGGAACATGATCTTGTTGTCTTTCACAGAGTTAGGGATTGTGATGCGGTCAAAAAGTTCTATCAACGTAGACTTTTTCTCTGTAATCTCTCTGACTATTGTACCTAATGGATAGACTTTGCTGGGTATGATTGCTCATGGCTCTCTGATTAATTTATCTTTCCCTTTGAGTTGATCTTTACTTTCAACTGTTACTCGTTCAATAGGGGTTTTGTTATGTTGTTCAGCATCAGACTTTGGAGCTTGAGCCCTGAATCTTACCCTATTGTCAAGCTCAACAACCATTACATGTTCCATAATCTTTCTCAGCTCACCAACATTTCTTCCCTTAAGCTCTTGTGCTTTATAGTTGTGACCCTGTAGCCAACAAATCATATTGTACTTGCTAGGCTTTGTTGTATCATAGTGGCCTAGATCTCTCTTGATTTTCTGAATGGCTTGAAATGTTGTGAATACTTCATAGTCATAATTTGGAATCATAAATCTAGCAAGCTCAAACTCTTTCAACAAATCATTCTTTTCCATCAGGTTCATCGTCTCAACCATATCAAATGGAAACCCATGGTTGATAAGGGTCATAAACATTTTTGACTCGGGCCTTTCATCTAATATGTCTTTTGTTGTCATCAGCTTCTAAACTTGTGAATCTTTTTGTTCTTTAGGAAACTTGTCGTTAGGGAGCTCAATCCATTCAGTGTCACTTTTTTTTTCACCATGAGACATTGGCTTTGAATTCGATGCAGCCATTAAAGGTGTTTGCTCAGTTGATATATGCCTTGATCATTTGGGTGAATCTTTGACCTCAATACTTCCTTCTTGAGTGACCCCAAATACTTCCTTTTTCATGTGTATTGGATTATTTTTTATGAGGTCTCAACAAATTCTTTTGGATGTTTTGATGCATTGGCATTTTCCAAAAGGCCACTTACCTTCTTTTCAATTCTACAATAAGTTCATGCAATGCATCAATTACTTCATTGTTAGCTCGAGAATCTTCTCTCAGTCTTTTTAGTGATGCTTCTTGTTACTTTAGCTGCTCATCCTTTTTCTTTATCAATCCATTCAAATCTTGTATTCTTTGCTTTCTGTTGTTTGATTTGATAACAAGTTTGTTATATTGAGCCACGAGATAACTTTTGCTCACATGGATGTCCGTATCACTAACATCAGCTTCATGATAGGCAACTACATCAACATAGTTGCCTTTGTCTTACTTCTTCATGATAAGCAGCAGTCTCATTATCATTGACATCATTGTGGGCTACACACACTAAGCCTGAGCTTGACTCAGCTGCTTGATTTGCCTACTTTTCAAGTCGTTGTTGATGGTGCTGAAGATCTAAGACAGGTACTGCTTGTTCTGTTTGATTGGATGTACCTGGTTCTTGAGAGTTGGTGAGTAAGAGTGGGATGGTGCTGGCTTGAGACACCAACTTAGTCTCACTAGTGTGAAGTGAATCTTGAGACTAAGGGTAGTGATAGGTTCTATGTGCACACTCTCAGGTGATTGATGAAGAAGTGGAGAGATTGGCTGAGTGTTATGACTACCCATTTGATAGTCTCAAGATTGTTCTAGTTTGATGAGTGAAATGGGTAGGGTGTTTTGACTAGCTGGTTAAGACTGTTGAGATTGATCTGGTTGGATGGGTGAAATGGGAAGGGTGTTTTGACTGTCTGGTTGAGAATGTTAAGATTGATCTGGTTGGATGGGTGAAATGGGTAGGGTGTTTTGACTAGCTGGTGAGTAATGTTAAGTTGATTGATGATGTTGTTGTATAGGTGATTAAAGAGGTGAAGATGATGCTTCCACAAACTTAGTTGATGAACTCTCTTGAGCTTCTTCCCATATCAATTCTTGGGGTATGCTGGCATTGGGGTCTGCTACATGTGCAAACATAGGCATTTCTTCTCCTTCATTCCTTCCACTTATTTTATTCAGAATAGATTTCCCTAAGTGTGCTTGAACAAACACATCACCATCTATAGCAATACCAGGCATATTAGCATTGATGATTAATTGCAAGAACCTAGGAAACATATACATCTTGTTTGCCTTCTGCACCCTAATTTGGTCACACAAACTACTGAGAATGTACTTTGAGTAGTTGTATGTCCTCCCCTCAAAAATACCAATGATGCTACATGAAATATGCCTTGAGAATCTATTCAAGGCAAGATTTTCTATTGGAGATACACTTCAAATAAGTGTGTCATAAGAATCTATATTCCTTACATAGTCTCGCTTTCTTGATCTCACCCATGTCCAAATCACCATCATACCCCATCAAGTAGAACAACATTACATACATGAGGATACGAAAAGTTATGATGATAATCAAGAATCAAATAGTTTATTATCGATGACTACGACATGTTTTACCTTTAAGACAATGATCTGAGATCAATATTATATGTTTGATTGATGGTTTGGCTCAGTAATTTTCAATTTTTATGAACAAGAGAAAAAGTTTTTTTGAGAATGTTTTTCTAGGTCTGAAAAAGTGTTCTGAAAAAGTGAATAATGAATTTTAAGTTAAAAACATTATTTATACTCACTCGGACACATTATTTCATTTATTTAATGAAATGGGTCCCACTTTTCTTTTTATACTTCTCTTATTATTCTTCCATGGAATTGTATTTGTTCCGCAGATTTCATTGCATAGTGCATCCATAGGATATCTACCGATGCCTATTCTAAAACTGAAAGTTTGAATTGAAGTATAACTTGATTTTCCATAGGTTACCAATCTATGGAAAAGAATTATACTTGTAAAATGTTAACTCATTCGTAGGTTACCAATCTACGGATGGTCATATTATACTCTCCCTTAAGTTTTGCACTGTAGCTTCTGTTGATGTTAACAATGCACTGTAGCTTCTGTTGATGTTTAAACAACACTTTAGCTTCGACTGATGTTTAACAAGCCACGATTGAAACTTATTCTGTTGTATGGTTCTAATCAACTGATAGAACCATTCATTGCTATTGGACCTTGTTGACTTTGTATTTATGACAATTGTGTACAAGAAGGTTTTTAAAGGCTTTATGTATCCAAAAACCAAGTTAGTTCTCAGGTTCCAGCTCCTTTATATTGACAATTCATTAAAAAATTATGTTGTTATATTGTTTTGAGGATTCTACTCCCCCTAAATTTTTTATCAATGATGAACAAAAGCATTTATAATAAATTTATAAGAAGAATATCATGAAAGACACATGTCTGTCCAAACATTGTAAACAGAAAGAAATCAACTTAAAATAAACAAAATTGAAATGAGTGCTATGTACAAGCATATATACACGTAGAATGGGATCATACTATAACAGTAATGATCTTCCTGATTGATTTGTTTGAAGAATTCATACGGGATTTTTGTTTTGAATGCAAGTATGTTTGTTCACTTAAATCCATACAAAAGTATTGTGTAAACTAGGCATGTTGTTTATCATGTTTTCATGTTTATTAAAAGGGAACTGTTATAGGCTTCACATTCAATTCACTTAGAGTTTGCCCTCCCTTTGCCAGTCAAATCATAACCTTTTAACACTTAGAAACTATGTACTTTAACTTATAAGTTCTATCTTGAGATGCATTTGAGATCTCATTAATGCATTAATGTAATAGCTCTAAATTTAATGTATAGTTCATCACAAAGGATTCTTTTGAGAGCTTAGATTTGATCATCAATAGTTCACCAGGTCTTTACTTCCGTAAAACAATGATGCCATAAACCCAGGTCTTTGTTTACACAAAACAAAGGGTTGATGAGGATCATGATCTTGTTGGACCTCATATGCCAAAGACACATACAAGATTGATGTGGTTAGTACGTTATGATCCAAGTCGGGTCATACCCAATAACAAGCCAAACATACACCAATAAATATTTTTTTGTTGATAAGATCATACAAAACAATATTAACACCAATTTAGAAAACGGGTTTTCTAAATTATTGCTTTTGTGATAGAACAACATTATATGGATAGTTTGTTCATGAGATATTTATTTGTTTCATTATTTAAGTTGGTTATATTATGACAAATAAAATTTTGTTAATGTTATAATATTAAAATTGGTTTTAATTTTATAAATTTAAGGGATTGAAAGAGTTAATTTTATAAAACTTGAAATGGGTGGGAAACCCATTTGAAATGGGCCATTTCGGCTGCCCTTGGCCTTGAAACACCCATCTTTTGTCTTGGTTCTTGAGTGACATTACTCACTTGAACACTCTTCCACAATCTCACCTTCTCTAACACACACTTAAGCAACAAAAGTTCTCTACAAGGCTAGACAATTTTCAGATTTTTCCAGCTGTAAAAGAGGCTGAAAATTCCGTCTTTTGAAGGTTCCTTGGTGTAGAACATTGGTGTCAAGCTTCCTAACAAGCTAGGTGTTTGAAGACCTTGTGGGTATTACAAGCTTGAGGTCCTCCACCTTGAAGGATTGCTCATCAAACACCATCATCATCTTCAAACATTTCGACCCTTTTGAGCTGCTGAAAGGTAGTTGATGGCAGCCTCTATATGGCTGTCCATGATGCTCATTTTATGTTTTCATAGCTTGCTTATTCACATAATATGATCCTTTGGAATATGGGTTTGTTTTAGACATATATTTGTCACCTAAAGAACATGATTTTTCAGTTTTATAATGATGTTTCAAAATATATATCCGCTGCGTTTTTCAGAAAGTTTAAGAGGTTAAACTTTGATTTTATCTTCTAACAAACCCTTCAATGGCATCAAGAGCCGGTTATGTGGATAGCTTGCTTGTTCTTGTCCTTTAAAAATCGGTTTTTAAAGGAGGTTTATTCACTCATTAGAGGCTGTTTTGGTTGATTCAATAAACCCCATGTCTTTCAAAGTCATATCTTCATGCTTATGATTAAACTTTGAAAGATAGGAATGTCAATGGTTGATATGTTTGGTTGTGTTTGTTTGGACAAACAAACCCTAATTTTCAGTTTAAGTTGGCTGAAAATTTGGGGTTTGATAGGGTTATTTTGTTTATTGTATGATGTTTGTAATTGTTCATTTGATAGTGCATAACCTAGCTTGACCTTGTGTGTTTGGTTTGAAAGAATGTTTTTATTTAATTATATTCATTCAATGGGTTGTAAAGTTTTGTGCTTGTAATTTATCTATTATTCATTGGGATGTAATAATAGATTAGGAGTATTTTTCTTTTACTAGAAAATATGTATTAGGATATATATTTTGTAAAACAAGATGCTCGGGAAGGAAGCACAAAAGGTAGACACAAAGTGGACTTGAAGCATACGGATGCGACATCAAGTGCGAGATCCATTGTAATCTCTATTTTGTGTTTTTTGGTAACCCTTAGCAAAGACCAAATGACCACACTTGTGATGGCAAACAAGTGTGGTCACAATAGTAGCTATGGTTATGCATATGTGGTTGTTTATATTATGCTTGTTTGATTGTGATTTTGTGAACGATTATGTGATATTTGGATATGATAAACAATCTTAATAAAAATGATTTTAACAAGCTAATATAAAAATGGTTCTTAATCATTAAGTGTTAATAAATGGTTATTAGAAGGATTAATGATTTCATAATAAAATGAGTTTTATTAAAAGAACCATAGAGTACCTGTAGGGTTTGCAAGAACATAAAACGTAGTTTAACCATTTAAACTTTCAGAAAACACAGCGGATAATATAGTTTTGAACGATTTTGAAAGCTGAAAATATATGTTCTTTAAGTGGTCATTAAGCATATGAAACAAACCCATAATACAAGGATCATATTATATGAATAGACAAGCTATGAGAGCAAAACAAGCATAATATGGCAGCCACAAGTAGGAGCTGCCAGAATTCCTTTTCAACAGAAAAACACAAAGAATAAAGGATTTGGATGCTAGAAATCATGGCCAAGGCTCCAAGCTAGAAGTTCTCAAGCTTGTATACCCGAAGCTTATGAAGTACACACCACTCTTGTTAGGGAGAGTTTACCAAAATCAAAACCAAAGCCTCAAAACCTGCTGTCCAAGCCGAGGATTACGAGAGAAATGGAGAGAGTTTTTTGGTCTTGTTGCATGTGTGTTGATTGTGTGTATGGGGAGTCATGGATGATTAAAAGACTTGTGTGTTCCAAGGACATAAAGGTCCAATAAGGAACCAGCAAAGGGGCGGCCAGAATTTGTATTTTAAGAGGTTTCCCTCTTAAAATTATAACACATAAAATATGTTAACAAGTCTTTTAACTAGATATATATACAACTAACCCATTTAATTGTATAATCTAATTACTCCCATTATTAATTTGTAACGTTATCTAACTTATTTAAATAACATTACAAATAACTAATTGAACAAGATATCCTAATAAATTGTTCCATCTCATATGCAACTTGTCTAAAAAACCCATTTTCTAGATTGTGTTAATATTTAATTGCATGATCATATCATCAATTAAATATTAGTAGGTGTTTTCTAAGCTCGTTATTGGGTATAACCGACTTGGATCATAACGTACTAACCACATCAATATTTTAAGTGTCTTGGGCACACAGGATCCAACAATCTCCCACTTGCCCAAGATTCATAGAAGATTGATGCAAGCAGTAAATACCGCCTAACAACGGTTTACTACCCTTAATACGCATGACTTATAGCCATTCAATAACATCATCCCTTTCAAGTACCCTACTTGAAATGATTTAGGTGAATCAATCATCTATCCTTTTGTTACAGATGTCATGTTAAATCCAAGAATACATAATGATCATTCTTGTTGATTTAACTTATCAGGCCTTAGACATCTAACTCTCAACGAATAAGAGGAACAAATTCCATCTTGACTACATACGTTTCTCACAAACACCTCGTGTTATATCTGAACATACCCTTATGTTCTGTCCACTATTTCCGGACAGCGAAGAATTAGCTCAAGGTATAATACTTGGTGAATATCAAAACCCAATATGTATCTCAGGTCGGAGGATACCAAATGATATTCGCCTTTACTCAAATTTACTTATGATCAATCAATAAGATTCGATGTAGTAAAATTGAAGATGCGGGTTAGTCCAATATTTGTGTGCCACAAAATCTATGAACCTTGGTAGCAACCCATTGCTCTGTATTCATCCTTATGAACATCAACCAATCCAAGTTCATAATAATCTTGCTTTCATACTTGTTCCCACAAGTATGAACGACTACGGACATTTAGAGTAAACATTTTACTCATGGATTAAAATGCTAAATTGGAACATTAATTGAAACATTATAACCAAATAAATTTATTCAAATAATAATGAGTTCATATATCCAAATACAAAATTTACAGATCAAATCCAATCACTAGAATATCAAAGTCCCATGGCACAAGTATGACCTTCATGCTTTGCCTTTTCAAGGAGCTTCATGAGAGGATCCGCAATGTTTTGATCCGTGTGAACTTTGCGAATACATATCTTTCCTTTTTCAACTTCATCTCGTATGTAGTTGAATCTCCGCTCAATATGCCTAGTCTTTTGATGAGCACGGGGTTCCTTGATTTGAGCAATCGCACCTCGTTATCACAAAAGATCTCTAGGGGGTCCTGAATGGAAGGCACACCCCTAGATCTGTAATGAATTTCTTCAACCATGCAGCTTCTTGAGCTGCTAATGAGGCGGGACGTATTCAAATTCTGTAGTGATAGAGCCACCACATCCTGTTTGGAGCTCTTCCAAGAGACAGCTCCTCCATTTCAGAAGAAATGTATCCTGATTGTGACCGTGAATCGTCACGATCGGTTTGGAAACTCGCATCCGTGTAACCCTTTACAACGAGTTCCTCATCACCAGATCCATAGATCAGGAACATATCTCTTGTCCTCCATAGGTATTTAGTATGTTCTTAACAACCATCCAATGACTGTTTCCAGGATTTTGCCGGTAACAGCTTGTCATGCTTAAGGCGCATGACACGTCCGGTCGAGTGCATATCATTGCATACATGATGGATCCAATAGCAGATGCGTATGGATCGCCTTCATTTTATCTTGCTCATCCTTTGAGCTAGGACATTGAGTCGTACTCAATATCATTCCTCTTTAAATAGGTACGGTACCTTTCTTAGAGATTTCCATCTTGAACCTTTTCAAGATCTTATCAATGTATGCACTTTGATTCAAACCAATCAACCGCCTTGATCTATCCCTATAGATCTTTATTCCAAGAATATAGGCGGCTTCACCAAGATCCTTAATGGAAAAACAACTTCCAAGCCAGGTTTTCCACCTTCCAAGGTTGGAGTGTCATTTCCAAATAGTAGTATGTCATCAACATACATATTAGGAAAGTTATTATGCTCCCACTAGCCTTCTTATATACACAAGCCTCATCAGCATTTTTGATGAAGCCAAATTTCTTACTTCCTCATCAAAACGGTGATTCCAACTTCTCGATGCTTGTTTCAATCCATAGATTGATTTATTTAACTTGCATACTTTATTAGGATGTTTTGAATCGACAAAACCTTCAGGCTGAACCATATAGACATCTTCCTCAAGATATCCATTTAGGAAAGCGGTTTTGACATCCATTTGCCAAATCTCATAATCATAATGAGCAGCTATGGCAAACAATATCTTTTGTTATAGACTTAGCATAGCAACAGGTGAGAAGGTTTCATCATAATCAACCCCTTGAGTTTGAGTGAAACTTTGCTACAAGTATAGCTTTATAAGTATCCAAGTTTCCATGCATATCGTTTTCTTCTTCGTGAAAACCCACTTACTTCCAACTATCTTGGAGTTAAGAGGTGGTTCAACAAGTTCCCAAACTTGATTGTCATACATGGATTGCATCTCAACGTTCATGGCTTCAAGCCATTTGTCACAATCCAAATTGGACACTGCATTATGGTATGTGGTTGGTTCATCTGAATCTACCACATAGCACCCATCCACGTAAATCCGTATCTTACAGGTGGATTACTAGTTCTACCACTTCTGCGAACGTCTTGTGTGTATTGATCAACCCCTTGATCATCCTCAACATCCTCATGTTGAGTGCTAGTTCAACCAAACGTGCATCGGGTTGTGGTTCTTGATCCTCTTCAAGATCCACTGTTCTACTGCCGCTCCTTCCATAAGGAATTTTGCTTCTAAGAACTCACCCTTTCTCGTAACAAACACCTTTTGTTCCAGTGGATCATAGAAATAATATCCCATAGAATCTCTAGGATATCCAACAAAGATACACTTGGTGGATCGTACTTCTAACTTGTTTGGGGTGGGAGTCTTAACATAAGCCTCACAACCCCAGACCCTTAAGTATGATAGAGATGGAACCCTTCCATGCCATATCTCAAAAGGTGTCCTTTCCACCTTTTTGGTTGGGGCCATATTTAGAATACGGGCCGTGGAGAGCAGAGCGAAACCCCAAAATGATAGAGGTAATGAGCTTCTAGCCATCATAGATCGGAACATATCCAATAAGGTTCGATTCCTCCTCTCACACCACCATTATGTTGTGGTGTTCCAGTGGAGTGAGTTGTGAGACAATCCCACAACTCCTAAGATGATTCTTGAAAAGCATCACTTAGGTATTCATCCTCCTATGGTACGGAGAACTTTAATTGACTTGATTATTTGATTTTCTACTTCATTCTTGAAGATTTTGAACATTTCAAAAGCTCATCTTTGTGCCTTAATAAGTACACATACCCATAGCGACTATAATTGTCGGTAAAGGTAATGAAGTATCTTTCACCATTCCTAGTCATTGGCTTAATAGGACCACATACATCTGAATGTATGATTCCTAATAAATCATTGCCCTTTTGTTAGTTCCACTAAAGGGTGCCTTAGTCATCTTTCCTTGTAAACAAGATTCACAAACATCAAATGAATCAGATTCATTTGTTTTTAAAAGACCATTCTTTTGAAGTGTTTGTATACGTTTCTTGTTTATATGACCAAGACGACAATGCCAAAGATAGGTATCACTCAAGTCCAACTTGAGTTTCTTGGTGTTAGTTTGGTACAATGAGCTATTTAGAGTATTTTCATTAGCCAATTCATAAATACCATTAATGGGAATGGCTTTAAAATAGAACATACCATTTAAAGAAACATGAATATCATTTCCAATAAAGGATAATACATATCCAAATTGTTTTAACACGGCTATAGAGATAATATTCCTAGTCAAACTAGGAGCATAGAAAACATTGGTCAAAATCACTTCCAAACCATTTGGAAGTTTCAAGATGTAGTCACCACGGGCTTCAACTTGAACTTTAGCCCCATTGCCATGTAGAGGCTTACATCCCCTTTCTTAAAGTCACTACTTCTTTTGAACCCCTGCAACAAATTGCAAATGTGAGTTCCACATCCGATATCTAATACCCATGTGTTAGAGGATATCATGTTTAAATAAATATGGATCATGTATATTGTACCTGAGGTCTGCCCGGCATCCCTCTTTGCTTTCAACTCTTGGAGATGGACAGGACAATTCCTTGCCAATGTCCAATCTCCCCACACTTGAAGCATGGGTCGTAGTAGCAACCTTTTGCTTTTTCTCTTGTGGTTTGGGTGGCACCCTTGCCACACCTTTCCCTTTTCCCCAAGCGGGTCCTTGCCCTTGGAAACTTTTGCCTTGGGTGCGGGACGAGGCCTTCTATTGTTCCCACCTTCATTGATGGTGAGAACGGGTAAAACCCTTTTACCCATGGACGCCTCGGCAGTTTTGAGCATTGAGTGAAGCTCACCAATGCTTTTGTCCCAAGCATTCATGTTTTAGTTGAACACGAATGTCTCGAACCTCTTGGTAAGGCCATTGAGGATCAAATCCGTGGCCAATTCCTTCGAGACGGGACAATTAAGCCTCTCGAGGCGGTCAATGTGACTTTTCATCTTAAGTACATAAGATGAAACAGATTGGTTGTCGTCCATACGACATGCATGGAGTGCTCGAACCGTTTCGAAGCGCTCAACCCTTGCTTGCTGTTGGAACGTTTCCTTCAGCTGGGTTATCATGTCGTAAGCTCCGTGGTGTTCATACTCCTTTTGGAGATCCGAAGTCATGCTCGCTAGCATGAGACAAGACACTTGGACGGAGTCCTCAGTGTACTTCAGCCAATCGTTGTAGGCCTCCTCATCATCCTCGCTAGGTTGATCGGGGATAGGGTCGTCTAAAACATACGATCTTCTCTCTTGCTTGAGAACGATTCTCAAGTTTCGATACCAGTCGATAAAGTTGTTATGATTTAGACGTTCCTTTTGGAGGATCGCTCGTAGAGATTGGTTGGACGCGGATGAGTTATCGGAATTATCATTATGTGAGGCCATCTACAAAATTAACAAAGTTTTATTTTAGTATTTTCGATATTGCCAATTTTAATAATAATGCCTTTTTAAGGCCATTTTATATTAAAATCTAGAACCCAACATAACATTTAAATTGTGGTTAGGTGACCTTTATCCCACGATTAAAATTAATAAGGTGGTCAACGATTGACGGTTGCAACCATTTGCAACTTCTAGATGTATGGGATCGACCTTTAAACATCATATGTAAAGTCGGCTCGTTAATCCCATCAACACCATTTGGAAACCATATTGTAGTGATCCTTTTAACATGGTTTGCAAATCAAGACATCCTACTTACCGTCCTTTTGCACAAACTGACTCATTTGGAAACTCTTAATGGGATAAAGGTCACCTAACCATTTAGAGGGAACTTGTGACTTAAGGTGGGGATACCACTTTGGTGGGATAAGGTCAGCTAACCACTTATGTTGGTAAACTCACATGTGTGTGCAAGTAGGGTAACTTGATTTGCAAACCATGTTAAATGGATCACCTACAATATGGTTCAAATGGTGTTGATGGATTAACATGCCAACTTTACATATGATGTTTAGGTCGATCCCATACGTCTAGAAGTTCCAAATGGTTGCAACCGTCAATCGTTGACCACCTTATTATTTAAATCGTGGGATAAAGGTCACCTAACCAAAATTTAAATGTAATGTTGGGTTCTAGATTTTAATATGAAAATGACCTTAAAAAGCATTAATTATTAAAATAGCAATATCAAACATACTAAAATAGATCTTTGTTAAATTTTGTAGATGGCCACCAATAATGATAATCATGAAAATTCATCCGCGTCCGCCCAATCATTACGAGCGATTCTCCAAAAGGAATGTCTAAATCATAACAATTTCATTGATTGGTATAAAAACTTGAGAATCGTTCTCAAGCAAGAGAGACTATATATATTTTAGACGACCCTATCCCCCGATCAACCTACTGAGAATGATGAGGAGGCCTATAACGATTGGCTGAAGTACATTGAGGACTCGGTCCAAGTGTCTTGTCTCATGCTGGCGAGCATGACTCCGAATCTACAAAAGGAGTATGAACATCACGGAGCTTATGACATGATAACCCAGCTGAAGGAAACGTTCCAACAGCAAGCGAGGGTTGAGCGCTTCGAAAAGGTTCGAGCACTCCATGCATGTCGTATGGACGACAACCAATCGGTTTCATCTTATGTACTTAAGATGAAAATCCACATTGACTGCCTCGAAAGGCTTAATTGTCCTATCTAGAAGGAATTGGCCACAGATTTGATCCTCAATGGCCTTACCAAGAAGTTCGAGACATTCGTGTTGAACTACAACATGAATGCTTGGGACAAAAGCATTGGTGAGCTTCACTCAATGCTCAAAATGGCCGAGGCGGCCATGGGTAAAAGGGTTTTACCCGTTCTCACCATCAATGAAGGTGGGAACAACAAAAGGCCTCATCCCACACCCGATGCAAAGGTTGCCAAGGGCAAGGGACCCGTATGGGGAAAACGGAAAGGGGTGGTAAGGTGCCACCCAAACCACAGGAGGAGAAGCAAAAGCTTGCTACTAATGACCAATGCTTCAAGTGGGGGGAGATTGGACATTGGGCAACAAATTGTCCTGTCCATCTCCAAGAGTTGAAAGCAAAGTGGGATGCGGGGCAAACCTCAGGGTATTAGATTTAAACATGACATCCTGTAACACATGGGTATTAGATACCGGATGTGGAACTCGCATTTGCAATTTGTTTCTGGGGTTCAAAAGAAGTAGTAACTTCAACAAAGGGGATGTTAGCCTGTACATGGGCAATGGGGCTAAAGTTCAAGTTGAAGCTCGTGGTGACTACATCTTGAAACTACCAAATGGTTTTGAAGTAATTTTGAACAATGTTTTGTATGCTCTTAGTTTGACTAGGAATATTATTTCTTTAGCCCTATTAAAACAATTTGGATATGTATTATCATTTGTTGAAAAAGATATTCATGTTTCTTTAAATGATATGTTCTGCTTTAAAGTTATTCCCATTAATGGTATTTATGAATTGGTTCATGAAAATACTTTAAATAGTTCATTGTACCAAACTAGCACCAAGAAACTCAAGTTGGATTTGAGTGATACCTATCTTTGGCATTGTCGTTTTGGTCATATAAACAAGAAAAGAATTCAAACACTACAAAAGAATGGTCTTTTAAAAACAAGTGAATGTGATTAATTTGATGTGTGTGAGTCTTGTTTACAAAGTAAAATGACTATGGCACCCTTTAGTAGGACTAACAAAAGGGCAAAAGATTTGTTAGGAATCATACACTCGGATGTATGTGGTCCTTTTAAGCCAATGACTAGGAATGGTGAAAGATACTTCATTACCTTTACCGATGATTATAGTCGCTATGGGTATGTGTACCTGTTAAGACACAAAGATGAAGGTTTTGAAATGTTCAAGATCTTTCAAAATGAAGTACAAAATCAACTCAACAAGTCGATTAAAGTTCTCCGCACCGATGGGGGAAGTGAATTCCTAAGTGATGCTTTTCAAGATCATCTTAGGAGTTGTGGGATTGTCTCACAACTCACTCAACATGAGGATGTTGAAGATGATCAAGTGGTTGATCAATACACACAAAATGTTCGCAGAAGTGGTAGAACTAGTAATCCACCTCAAAGATATAGATTTTTCATGAATGGATGCTATGTGGTAGATTCAGATGAACCAACCACATACCATGATGCAGTGTCCAATTCTGATTTTGACAAATGGCTCGAGGCCATCAGCGTTAAGATGCAATCCATGCATGACAATTAAGTATGGGACATGGTTGTACCACCTCTTAACTCCAAAGTAGCTGGAAGTAAGTGGTTTTTCAAGATGAAAACCTATATGCATGGAAACTTGGATACTTATAAGGCTAGACTTGTAGCAAAAGGATCACTCAAACTCAAGGGGTTGATTATCATGAAACGTTCTCACCTATTGCGTTGCTAAAGTCTATAAGTATATTGTTTGCCATAGCTGCTTATTATGATTTTGAGATTTCGCAAATGGATGTCAAAACCACTTTCCTAAATGGATATCTTGTGGAAGATGTCTATATGGTTCAGCCTGAAGGTTTTATCGATCCAAAACATCCTAATAAAGTATGCAAGTTAAAGAAATCAATCTATGGATTGAAACAAGCATCGAGAAGTTGGAATCACTGTTTTGATGAAGAAATAACCAAATTTGGGTTCATCAAAAACGTTGGTGAAGCATGTGTATATATGTATGCTAGTAGGAGCATCATCATTTTCCTAGTATTATATGTCGATGACATCTTACTATTTGGAAATGACATTCCAACCATGGAGGGTGTAAAAGCCTGGCTTGGAAGCTGTTTCTCCATTAAGGATCTTGGTGAAGCCACCTATATTCTGGGAATAAAGATCTTAGGGTTAGATCATGGCGGTTGATTGGTTTAAATTATAGTGCATATATTGATAAAATCTTGAAAAGATTCAAGATGGAGAACTCTAAGAAAGGTACGGTACCTATTCAAAGAGGAACGATATTGAGTACGACTCAATGTCCTAGCTCAAAGGATGAGCAAGATAAAATAAAGGCAATCCCATACGCATATGCTATTGGATCCATCATGTATGCAATGATATGCACTCGACCGGATGTGTCATGCACCTTAAGCATGACAAGCCGATACTAGTAAAATCCTGGAAACAATCACTGGATGGCTGTTAAGAACATACTTAAGTACCTAAGGAGGACAAAAGATATGTTCATAATCTATGGATCTGGTGATGAGGAACTCGTTGTAAAAGGTTACACGGATGCGAGTTTCCAAACCGATCGTGATGATTCACGGTCACAATTGGAATATATTTTCATTCTGAATAGTGGAGCGGTCTCTTGGAAGAGCTCCAAACAGGATGTTGTGGCCTTATCAACTACAGAATATGAATACGTCGCCGCCTCACTGACAGCTCAAGAAGCTACATGGTTGAAGAAATTCATTGCCGATCTAGGGGTCGTCCCTTCCATTGAGGACCTCCTAGAGATCTTTGTGATAACGAGGGTGCGATTGCCCAAATCAAGGAACCTCGTGCTCATCAAAAGACTAGGCACATTGAGCGGAGATTATACTACATACAAGATGAAGTTAAAAAGGGAAAGATATGTATTCGCAAAGTTCACACGGATCAAAACATTGCGGATCCTCTCACGAAGCTCCTTGAAAAGGCAAAGCATGAAGGTCATACTTGTGCCATTGGACTTTGATATTCTAGTGATTGGATTTGATCTGTAATTTTTTATTTGGATATGTGGAAATTTTTATTATTTGAATAAAATTATTTGGTTATAATGTTTCAATTAATATTCCAATTTAGCATGTTTAATCCATGAGTAAATTGTTTACTCTAAATGTCCGTAGTAGTTCAGACTTGTGGGAACAAGTATGAGGGTAAGATTATTATGAATTTGGATTCGTAGATATTCATATGGATCAATATAGAGCAAAAGGTTGCTGCCAAGGTTCGTAGATATTTGTGGGATGCAAATATTGGACTGACATGCATCTCAAATATTACTACATGGAATCTTCCACATTGATCATAACTAATTTTGTGTAAAGGCAAACATCATTTGGTATCCTCTGACGAGAGATACATATTGGGTCTTGATATTCAAGAGGAGTTGCTTTAATTCAAGAGACAAAATGTTTGGAACCTTTGTTCGCTACCTTCTAGCCAAGTACCTATAGGCACCTAATGGGTTGTCGGAAACACGAGAGATGATAGAGGCTTGATCACCAAGTACCTAAATATGGGTTTTTCTGAAGAGAAATTAACATTCGGAAGATGCTTTTCATATCTTCCGAAGCAAAGTTTCTCCAAGATAAATTTCTTCTCGGAAGAGTTTTTAGTCTTAGAAGAAGCGGTTGATTGAGTATCAGATCTAATTCTGAAGCATATAAAGCTCCCCATTTATATGGCACATTTTACGCCTTGAAGTATGAAATTTACATTCGGAAGTAAAATTGGCTTCAGTAGAAGAATACCTTCGGAAAAAGTTTACCCTCGGAAATCCTTTATACTCAGAAGAAAATCTTTCTGTGTAACATGAATCTTGAGCCCCACATAGTAAAAAGTAAAGATTTTCTTAATGTTGTCGGAATTTTTTAAATTGTTTTTAACCTTACCGTCACTCTCACATTTTAGCCCAAACCATCTTTTCACCTTATCCATAACCCCAAAAACCGCCATTCCATCCATTTAAATCATCCCGACTCTCCACTTTAATCTTTTTACCAAATTTATTGTCTAAAGCTTCCTTCACCCCAAATTCACCCTACTTAAACTTGTTTCAATATCTTTTTTCTTACAATGGCACTCAACCCTCAACACAACCAAGTCACACTCCTTGACTTTACCAAGGATGGTGTCTTTTAGACATCATCTCCTTTCTTACCCAATCAGACATAGATGACACATATCTCCAAATGGGATATGTGGAGATATGAGTAGATCTACAACCTACAAGTTCAATTTCTCCTACAACTAGAAGTTCCTACTTCATATTGTTGTCCATTGTTTGTTTAACAAGTCTGGGGGATGGGATCAAATCCCATATGAACTGGGCTTCCTAGTTCATGAATTGGTGAAAACCCTCCGCTTCAACTACTCAAGGTTTGTGCTGACTAACCTTATGAGGAACCTTCAAAAGGACATATTCTTTATGTATCCTAGATTCATCTAGCACATAATCAACTGTGAGTTGGACCAGAGTAAGCTAGTTGTGCAGCTACTCTACATGTCCCTCAAATGACGCCAACCATCTTCAAGACCTTGAAGAGAGTGTCCACCAATTTCATTTGAAGACACACTGCGCTTCTTCCAGGTATGATTGAGCCAATGGCTCGTGGTGACATCCTTATTCACCCCACAGGTAATGAACCCACACCAGCAACTACCCTTACTTTGCCAGATCTTCTTGCTCACCTCATCAAACACCCATATCAGAGATGTAAATGAACTCTTGCTCAATCTATTTTGATTAAGCAAGCCCCTCCTATTCAAATCAAAAGACTAGAGTGGAACCATGGGCTCCCACCTAGTTCGAGGTCTCACCATCCTTATCATTTGAACTTAATATGGAATTTAAGACTTTTCAGTCTCAATTCCCTAAACCCCAAACCCAGGCTACAAGCCCTCCGGTTGAGTCCCAACACTCTCCTCAGAATCCAAAACGAGACAACCCCACCAAAGGCTCAATGCCAATAGAAATTGACCAACGTCCAGGTTAGTAGGCTTCACTTCCTTATCCTTTGCTGATCTTTTAATCAGAACTGATGAGGAGATTACGTCTCTTTATGGCAATGAAGTTGATCCACAACATCCTCTATTAGATCAACAGAGCGTAGAGGGACCTTTTGTCTTTAGCACATATCACTAAAAACCAACTAAGGTGAGTCCCACGAATATGGAGGGTGCTCATGTAGATTCAGCTGCCACTATTGAACGAAACTCATTGGATCCTTAGGCCAGTGGTACCATCTCTGAGACTGAATCTATAGCAACCATTCCTTTTGATGACTTTGAAAGAGACATCCTCAGGCAAAGGAAACTAGGGTGCCAAGAAACCACATCTGGTGGGGATGGTGAACATACAAGGTATGTTACCTCATCTCCCCATGATTCTTCAAAAAAAGATAAGGGTAGTATGCCACTCACCATTCAACACTTACTTTCTAATGTCTTAAACCTAGAATCAAATGTTATGACTTTAGAGGATGGGTCTTCCACTCAGCAACTTGAGATTGAAAATCTCAAGGCTCAACTAGCTGAAAAACAAACTGAGAGATCTGTCTGGGACGTGCCCATTCAGGTCTCATTGACCTCTTCCTCTAGCTCTCATGATGAGGCTACAAAAAAAGGGGAGAATGTTCAGAGACAAACAACAGATAAACCACAGAGCCAAGCTTTAACTTCTCTATCTACTAGATACCTGGATCCTACCATAGCAGTCTTCCTAAGCCTCCTCAAGTTGTCCTGCAAATGGACCCTTGGATGCTCAGAGATTTCAACAGGATCTTCTCCAAGTTTCTATTGATATCTTCTTTAGATTATCCTAGCCCTGACGCAAGTATGATGTACATTGGATTTGAAGTGCTTCAGAGGCTAGGTGCACCTTCTACTATTGTGGAAGTAGTTGGTCAACCTAAGGCCCAAATGGAATCCGATACTCATTTCAAAGGGGAATTGAGGACTGATGGCCCAACAACTGAAACAGTTGGGATGATAGTGCATTCCCACAGACTTCCGAAGCTGAAGTCAAGCCTCAAAAGAACAATTGCAATCTTCCGAAGCTGAGATGGAGGCTGCAGAAAGCCTGTTCTCCTTGTCCGAGGATTAATCATCACAGATGCAATTCTAGAGTTGGCATCTGAGGTGAATAGTGTGGACTTTCTCAACCAAACCCCTAGCTCAAACAACTTCATTATCTCTATCCACCATGTCTCAACTTGAACTCTCCATCCTAGAACCACCAAATTCTAGCACTTCCGAACATGTTAAAGGCAAGAAGAAGTTGACTGCAGAAGAGCTTCTAGAGGATGAGAGGGTTAAGAAACTTAAAAGAAAAGGTAGACTTCCAACTAGGAAGTTGCTACCTGCCAACTTTAAAGTAGCTGCAGCAACCAGGAGGCAGTTAACAAGATGAAAATGGTGGAGATCACTAACAGGCTAATCAAGCTTGGAGCTATCACCGAAGTTATACTCCTGCTACCATTAGAGGAGTTAGTATACCTAGACAAGGTAACGATTTCGTAGATTCAGAGAAAGGAAGAAGCAACAAGTTTGGCCTTAGAGGAGGAAAGAGAAAGGAAGAAAAGGGAAGCTAATCTGTAGCTTAGTAGGGAAAGGATAACTTTCCTAATCTCTAGGGGCTTCTCTCTTCAAGAACTATCTCAACACAACAATGACACCATCCTATGTCTCTTAAACAAAGAGCAAGATCATGTGAGAAAGAGAGGAAAAAAGATGCAAAAGAGAATATAAAGGAGAAGAACAGAAAGGAAAGAGGGACTGAAGAAAAGAGAACAATACTCGGAGAATAAACAAGCCAAGAAATTGTGGGATGAGCTGGAAAAGAGATACGACGGGAATGCTTCGCTGAAGGCAATTAAAGCTAAGGAACTGGAGAAAGAATTTGACAACTTCTCATCCATGGGAAACGAGAGTTTGGACGATGTTATTAATAGATTCTACCATCTGATGAGTGAAATACATACACATGGTGTTGCTACTACCATGGAAGAAAGGTGTCAAATTTCGCAGACGGATTGCCAGAAAAGTGGGCTTCATTGTGTCAAATCTGAGACAGAATGAGCTGCTGGCAAAGTTGGATATCAATGACTTCCATTTAAAGCTACGTGAAGAAGCACTTAGGTTGAAGTACAGAGCTCAGAAGTCTTCGCACACTCAGAATCCAGCTTTGTACAATGCCACGCCTCAAGCTAAGACGTCTAGAGCATCTCTTGAGTCTGCATTTGTGTCTAGCTCATCAGGTCCTTCACAAGCTTCTCCTTCAGGTTCAGAAACATCAGGGTCTTCTTGTACCCATTACATTGGAACTGAAGCGAATGCTACTAGACTAAAGACCGAGAACCTCGGTAATGTGACTGTGGAAGTAGCTCGAGAGCACATGGATCTTTTGGCAGTAGTGGTTCATTCTTATGATGGACTTGTTGCTGGGAAGATTGGAAACTGCCATCTGGCAGATGAAGACAACGAGCAGGTGGATGAAATGGAGCTGGAGAGAATCGACATTATTTGGGCCTTAGCAAGTGCTTTCCGGAGAGCAAAGAAGTTCGTGAAGAAGACCGGACAAAACTTGGTTGCTACTAAGGACATTACTTTTGGCTTTGACAAGAGTAAAGTGACCTGCTTTAACTGTGGAGAAAAGGGGCACTTCGAGAGAGAATGTGTGAAGCCAAAGAAGACTGGGAACGAGAACCCATTCTCGTCCTTCACTCGTCAAGACAAGCAAGCTAGCAGTTCTACTTCATCAAGCAAGGATCCAAAAGCCTTGACTGCTGATAATGATGAAGGACAGGACTGGCGCTTTCGGTTTGTCTCTCTAGGCGAATCTAATATTGCCATTGTAGAAGATTTAGATGATGATTCCGCGAGTGAGGGAGATATTGCAGTTGAGTTAGCGATGTCAAATATTGAAGAGACAATTGCAACTGAGGTCAGCTACAAGGCTGAAGAAGGGATTTCAATAGCAAAGACAGAATCACCAGAACCAGAGACATCTGATGCTGCGTTAATGGCTAAATCTTTTGAATCTCCTCAGGTAAGTACCACTGACCAACTGTTTAAAAATCGTGTTTGTTCTGATTGTGATACTTTTAGAGATAGCATAGATGAGAAATTTCCTAGGTTGCTAGATCATAATGATAGCCTAGTAAAGGATTTGAAACTATGCACTGAGGCAAATAGAGTTTTAAAACAAAATGAGCATAGTTACAAAGAAAAGATAGACCTTTTGACTAAACAGCTTAGGGAAACTGAAGTAGTTGCTTTTAACCAAGCTAATGACATTAGGTACTATCTTAACTCCCTAGAAGACACTAAGAAAAGAAAAGCAGTCTTAGAAGTAGAAGTTAACTCTTTAAAGCAAAAACTGCACAGTTGGACAAGTTCATCTCATATTGTCCAACACCTAGTGAGAGAGCGTAACAACAGGGAAGGTTTGGGTTATAAAGTGGTTCCACCACCAGCTGAGACCTCGATGAACACTAAGAGTAGACCAATAAATAACAACCCCATCAAGGATCATGTGGTGTCTACTCCTCTTGTTAGTGATCCAGATTCCTCATGTTCATCAATTGAATCTAGAACAAAACAAAAGAAGGCCACTTCAAAGGCAAAGGGTAAAATGTCTTGTGTTAATCTGGAAAAAGAATTTGAAAAGGTTAATATAAAGTCCGAGTCAAACAAAGTCAAATCTGAATCTAAAAGGACTGGTACTGTTAATCTTTCACAAGCTTCATGTCAAAAACCAGTTAACCAAAAGGAAAAAGATGTTAAAAATGTTAAAACAATTGATTTTGTTAAACAGAAGAAAACATCAAAAGAAACAGAGTCAATACCCAAACTAAGTGATGTTACTAGGGTGTCACACATATCTCCACAAAGAAAGTTTAATCATAAAGTTGATAGCAGGTCGTGCTACAACTGTGGGGAGTGTGGACATATTGCTTCCTTTTATCCTTACTATGAGACACCTAGGAAGAAGTTTGAACTTCAGGATTCAAAACCTAGGTTTTCTAAGAGGAGTTCTTTAACTCCACCTAGAAGAACTAGTGAACCTAACGTTCAACCCATTAGCCAGTCGACTGTTTATCACAAATAGGCATTGCACAAATCTGGCTTATGGAAAGAGAAGTCATCCTCTGTGTCTGATAATGATGACAAGAAGCAACCTGAGCTACCCTCACCCTCTAAGGGTCAATGGGTTGAATTCATGACGCCTGATGCCTCTAGGAAACCCAAGCCAGTAAAGGCTTGGGTTCCTAACCTAAACTAATGTTTTACATTGTATGTGCAGGGTGTTCGCTATAGTGCTGAAACCAACACATGGATTGTAGACAGCGGAGCATCCAGGCACATGACAAAAACAGGGCTCTTTTATCAAATGTCAAGCAAATAAAAGGAGGGCATGTTTCGTTTGCTGGAAACAGGGGAGGCTATATCACAGCTCAGGGAGAAGTTGGAAATCAGAAAGTTAAGTTTGATAAGGTGAACTACGTTCAACAACTTCAAAAGAACTTACTTTCTATTTCCCAAATCTGTGATAAAGGGTTTAAAGTCATATTTGACAACAAGAAATGTTACTTCCTATTGAATGACTATGTGATTCCGGAGGACCAAGTTCTGATGACAGCTTCAAGATATAAGGACCTTTATGTTTTGGATCTCCCAACGCATTCTACAACGGATCATGAAGTTCAGTGCTTCCTATCAAAAGCTACTGAGAAGGACTCCATTCCTGGCACATGAGAATGGGACACATAAATCAACGGAAGATGAATCACTTGATTCAGAAGGATCTAGTGCGAGGTGTTAACGTCAAAAATTTCCAACTTCCTGATTTTTGTGTAGCATGCAAGAAAGGCAAACAGACGAAGAAGACTCATCAGGAAAAGAAAGTTCATTCTATCAAGCTTCCTCTTGAACTTCTTCACATGGATCTGTTTGGTCCAGTCAGTACAAAGAGCATTGCAGGTGACCTGTACTGTTATGTGGTTACTGATGACTACTCAAGATTCTCTTGAGTAATGTTTTTGAAGTCCAAGTCAGAAACATTTGAGTCATTCAAAGAATTAGTAACCACACTGGAATCTCTCTACAAGCTGAAGGTGAGACAAGTACGCTCAGACAACGGGACTGAATTCAAGAATCAGTGGATGGAGGCTTACTGCAAGGAAAAGGGAATTGTGCACAATTCAGATGAATGGTGTTACTGAGAGAAAGAATAGAAGCTTGATAGAGACAGCACGGACAATGCTGGTAGACTCGAAACTGCCTATCCAATTCTGGAATGAGGCAGTGGCTAATGCATGTTATACACTAAATCAAGTTCTGATAGTCAAGCGCCATGGAAAGACCTGTTACGAGCTACTACAACAACGTAAACCAAATCTGGAGTATCTCGAACCATTTGGCGTGCCGTGCACACTTCTGAAGAAAACTCAAGAAGGAAAATTTAGCGAGAAGACGGATGATGGGATCTTCTTAGGATACAACATACCGAACAAGCGAGTTTACAACAACTCAACGGGTTTAGTAGAAGTGTGGTGTAATGTTGATGTTCAGAGATATACCACACCACCTACTAGCAAAGGACCCGCCTACTTTTTCGAATATGATGGATTCTTTAAGTCCTTCAACATCCCTATCTCTCCTTTTGATGATGAGTTAGCTACTCGAATGATGTATGATATCTTGAATACACCATCTCTTCATTCAACATCATCGAGTTCACAAGGAGAATCATCTACTCAATCAGGGGGAGTAGTCGACGACAGTGACTCGTCCTCTGAAGATGAAGCTGAAGAAGATGACCAGAACAGTCAGGAGGAATAGGTTCCAGTTCCTGAAAGTCCACAAGCATCTAATGGTGATGCACCTTCGATTTCGGAACCTCAAACTCCTTCTACCCCAGATGCAGAACCAAATGTTCATAATCTTGGCTCTGAGGTAGCTGTTCCTACTACTCTAGGATCACGTCTAAACGTCTATCATCCCTTAGACAATGTCATTGGGGATGTCAGATCAGGAGTACAAACCCAAAATCAGCTGTACTCAGCTGATTATGCCTCTGTTATGGAAAAGGGATACATTCATGATGGTGCTTATCGGTGTTTTGTCTCGCAGTTTGAGCCAAAATACGTCAGTGATGCACAAAATGATAAGGCATGGGTGAGTGCCATGCAAGAAGAACTTCTTCAGTTCAAGAAGTTAAAAGTATGGACTCTGGTAGATAGATCTAAAGGTGCTAAGGTGATTAGCACCAAATGGGTCTTGAAATGCAAGAAGGATGACCAAGGGGTCATTATGAGGAACAAGGCTCGACTGGTTGTTTAGGGATTTTGCCAAGTCGAGGGGATTGACTACAATGAAGTGTTTGCACCCGTGGCAAGGATGGAAGCCATCCGTATCTTCCTTGCCTATGCATCGTATATGAAGATTAAAGTCTATCAATTAGATGTGAAGAGTGCATTCCTTCATGGGGAAATTCAAGAGACAGTGTATGTCAGTCAACCCGAGGTATTTGAAGATCCTTATCATCGAGACAGAGTTTATAATCTCGACAAGGCTTTATACGGGCTTCATCAAGCTCCAAGGGCCTGGTATGAGAAACTCTCAACTCATCTTGTGAAACACGGCTTTCGCAGGGGAGTCATTGACTGCACACTGTTCATTAAAGAAAAAGATGGAGACCTACTGCTAGTACAAATCCATGTCGATGACATAATCTTCGGTTCAAAGAATGAAGAGTTATGCAAAGAGTTTGCAGCAGTTATGAAGAAAGAGTTTGAGATGACTGCCATGGGGGAGATGAAATTCTTTCTTGGGTTACAGGTGGATCAGACACCAAATGGGATGTTTCTACATCAGACCAAGTATGTGGGAGACATTCTCAGTCGGTTTGACATGGAGAATGCTTTTGCTGCTCGGACTTCACTTGCTACAAATCATGATATAGCACCTGACAAAAATGGAGATTTGGTAGATGCCATAATGTACCGAGGAATGAGTGGATCCCTCATGTATCTCACTGCCTCAAGACCTGATATCATGTATGCTACATGTTTATGTTCTAGATATCAGGCTAAGCCTAAGGTTAACCATCTGATCGGGGTCAAAAGGATATTTCATTATCTGAAGGGTACACCCGCACTTGGGTTGTGGTATCCTCATGATGATGACTTTGAGCTCACGACGTATAGAAAAGGGTCAACTAGTAATATATAAGGAAAAATAAAATCTGTTTGTCGGACTATATCATGAAAATCAGTATGGGATTAACTCACCTAAAAGGGTCATGTCTGAGATGGCCACATGTGTTTTCAAAGTTTAAAAGGGACACGTCTGAGGTGACTAAATTGTTTAAAAGGATCACGTCTGAGGTGATAAAAAAGTTTTCAAGTTAAAATGATCATGTCTGAGATGATCAAATGCTCATAATGTTAATTTCAACAGGTAAAAAGGGTTTAAGTGCTAAATGTTCATAAGTGTAACCCATTTGCACGACTGGATCATAAGTATGGACCAACCATGCGAATGGATCCCATTCGCACAACTGGACATGAGATTGCGCCATTCACCCGAATGGCTTATCAGAATGATCCACTCGACCGAAAGAAAGAGTGTGAATGATTCAGTCGACCGACTGAGACTCAGTCGGTTAACTGATGGTGCGAATGAAAGGGCACGAATGAGTCAGTCGACCGACTGAGACTCAGTCGGCCAACTGAATGCGAATGACTGGGCCAATCGCACGACTGAGCCTCAGTCGCCCGAATGAACTGAGGATCGAGGCCAGTCGGCCGATTGAACTCAGCTTTAGTATTTAAAGGGCCGTAGTCGATCGCATTCCACTCATCACCCTCAATCGCTCCTAAATCACACCAAGTACCGTTACTCTGCTGAAATTCCTCGAGACCTTCTTTTTACATCTTTATTGATCTTCTAACGTGGGTTGATGGTTATACAGGTATATTGCAGTGAAATCTTCCCGAAATCAGAAGACATTGAACCCTAAATTTGTGATATTCGAATGAAACAAGAACCGGACTGTAAATGACCTAATAACCAAGATAAACTAAGCAAAACGTTAAAATTAATTTTAATAGGTTATTAGTGACAAGATGGTGAGTCTAATGGACCATTAAACCATGTTAAATTACTTGATTTGGTCAAGATTCAAACCACAGGCGAGTGAATAGTGGGACAAGCGACTAGTCGACCGGATGAACTCCAATCGCACGATTGAATCTTGCGATTGGGTCAATCGACTGAATGCACCATGCGAATGAACTCAGTCGGCCTGACTTAGCCAACAGATTGAACTAAGTCGCATGTCTTATTCACCCAAATGAGCTCAGTCGCATGAAAGGACAACCAACTGACTTCAGTCGCATGATTCATTAGCATGATTCATTTGCACGAATGAATGAGATTGAATTAAAGTATACACCTTGAACTGAATTTTGAATGTATGACTTACTAATGGTTCTGTGTCTTGTGTTTCAGGTCAATGGCTGATAGATGGTCCATCAATCCAAAGCACAATATATGTGCACATTTGGACCATACGACTCGGAATGGGGCCGAGTTTACAGAGATCATTGCGTTCCTTTGACGTTCTCGGATACATAAAGCCATATCCACACCATGTACTCCGTACAGATCGTTACATCAGGCTTTCTGGTAAAATGCCTACATAGATCGTTCGAGTGAGCCTTATAGCATACGGAGCTCCATTCATGGTCATGATATTAAGATCACCGCAGCTGACATCCAGAGAGTACTTGATTTTGGGGACGATATACAGTCACCCCACGAGACTACATCCATATACAGTCAGAGGTTGCTTTCTCAGGATTAAGTACGCTGGGGACATCAACTCAGGTGTTCTCAACAAGAGCAACCTGTGTCCCCAGTATAAGTACATGGCGCATGTGATCCTAAAGTGTATTGCTTCTCGAAGGGGTGGGTTTGATGACCTATCAGACCAGATTCAGAATGCCTATGTGGCACTGGTGATGAACCACCCCTTCAGCTTCTCGAGCATGATCTTCTCGTATCTGGTGGAGAATCTGGAGGCCAACGAGAAGGAGGGTTTTTGTATGTACCCCAGATTCTTGCAGCTGATCTTCAATGAGAAATAGCCATCTCTACCAAAGGAGCGCCACGATGCAGTGACATTAGAGATAATGGATGATACGACTCTGGGTCGTATGAGAGTTTACCGGGTCAGCAGGCTAAGCCCCAGGTAAAGAGGTTGATCGGCCAACTGGCCAATGAAAGATATGTGGCGCCAAGTAGACGCAAGTGGTGTCATGATGACATCGATTCAGACGATGAGAGGCTATTGCTCCTAGAGCATGATTCAGACGATGATGACAATGGGGATGCTGGGGATGATATGCCTATTCCACCGAGGGGCACAACTTCAGATGTTATACTTCGAGCATCTGCCCCAACAGGCGACATAGCTGAGTCAGCGGGTTTCCACCAGGACTTCATACCTCGTGAGGACGAAGAAGAGTCAGATGAGGAGCCCTTGACGCGGACTGTGGGAAGCAAGGTTATTCCCACAGAGTATGGACTCCGAGCAGTTGGTGAACGCCCCAGGGATTCGGGAGAGATTTCTCCACATCCTAGCTGGGCCCCTTAGTCAGCTAGCCGTGTTCTAGGGCGAGCATCCACCTCGACTGGATCGAGGAAGAAAAGGATGGCTCAGCCCCACGGCCCGAAGAAGAAGAAGAGAAGACTCACCTTCGTCACCACCACAGCCACTACATCTACCACCACCACTACCACTTCTACAGCCACACCATCCACCACCACAGCCACCACAGCTACCACTACCACCACCACACCTCCCACCACTATACATATGCCAACCACCACTATATCTTTCACTCCTACATCACCTCCACTATCTCGCAGACCCAACCCCATCTTCACCACAGCCACCACCACCACCACTAGCCACCAAGAAGGACCCTCATCCTATCCCGCACATATATATGGATCTTCTATACCTCCATTTGGGGTAGAGGAATAGCTTTCTGCGTTGAACCGGATGGTGATGCGTTTATTAGCTGATGATGAGGAGAAGACGGCGCATATCCATCGTGTGGCAGATCTTACTGCAGCGCAGTCTCAGGAGATCTTGGAACAGGCTCGGTTGATAGATGAGCAGGCCCAATAAATGGCTGCTGAGAGCCACGAGATCGCCTAACTCCAAGAGCACAGTGTCACATCTACTAAGAAGATTGAGAAATTGGAGGAGGCTAAGAAGACCATCATGCTAAAGCTTAAGGGATCTAAAGACGAGCCACTAAAGATTAAAGAGGGAGACGAAGATGATAAGGATGATGATGAGACTGAGGATGATGAGGGGATTGAGGACAAGAGGACAGAGGAGAGGAATTAGGATGATGATGATGAAGGAGGAGATGCAGCTGCATCTGCCTCAGCTCAGGGTCAAGATAGAAGATCAAAAAGAAATCAAGACCAACGAGCTTCCTCTTCTGCCACACCTACTGCTGATCCAGCGATTCAAGATAAAAGTAATGATTAGATGATCATGTATTTGATAGCTTTTGTACTCGAATCATGTATTAAACATATGCATTTGATGTTTATATTAAGATTAATGTAGTTCTGTCTTGATTATTAACTAATGTTTGCTGTGTTGAATGTTTTGTTAAGTGCTCTAAGAAAGATTAACATGTGGTCGTTATTTGCCTTTTGATATTTTGTAATAGTATAGGGACTATTTCTGTAATTTGTTAGTTCCTTTACTTTGTGTTTTCAGTATAAATAGCTTAGATTTGCAGGTAGATAGTAACAAATACACAAGATATTCGAATCTGCTTTTCATACTTGTAATCGTCTTAGCTTGATATGAATGAAAATTTAAATTTTATTGATATCTTGTTTTGATTTGATCACTTTCTGTGAATTTCATTGAATTGTGTTATAAATCATCACAGATATACTCATTTGATCCTATCAAATGGTATCAGAGCTGTTGGTAAGCTGTTAGTGATTGATTTTCTTTTTAAGTTCATCGAACTTGAAAACCTAAAAATCTCACTGAATCTGTGATTGAGATACAATTCAATTGAGAATTTGTAAATTTCAGTTGTGTTTCATCATCAGAAACATGATTTGAATCACAATTAGCAAATCTATTCATCAAATTCAAGCCAATTTGCTGAATTTCTTGTTCAAAAATGACTTGAAGTTTCGAACTGAAATTTCAAAAATTGAGTGAGTTGTTGTTGAAATTGAGGAAATTGATATTAAGAAGAATGTTTATCGACATAAAAATTGCTTAATTGAAAAGTTTCAATTGAATTCATCAACATTTGAAGAATTTAGATGATTTGAGTCTGTTATGTTCATATGAACATGATGAATGTGACGCATTAGGGTTGAAGTTTGCTGAAAAATATGTAAGTGTTAGGCGTTTGACTACTGTTTAGTCGCAACAACACTGTGTAAACGTTTTCAGTTCAAACGTTTGATCACTGTTCGAGTGTCCAAACGTATCATTGTTGAGAAGTTTTTGAAATGTTTAGACGTTTGATAACTGTGTAGGCGCATCAACACTGTGTAGACGCATCAACACTGTGCATACGCATTACAACTGTTCAGACGCATCAATTTTAAACTTTTTTGGAAATATTTTCTAAGGCATTCCCTTAGACGTTTATCAACTTAGACGCATCAACTGTTGAGATGTTTGAATACTGTTCAGTCGTTTTAACCTTGATACTTAGAATTATTTTAAAGAAAATTCTTTGAAAAACTTTTTCAAATTAAACAAAAATCAAAATATAAGAAAACAACAAAAATATAAGAATGGTAAAATCAGAAGATTCTGAAAACAGAGTTCCAAAACTTAAAAATAGAGCTGATTTCAAAAATTCGTCTCTTAGACTAAAACAACATTTTAATTCCATTGACACTGATCTTTGGAAATCTATAGAAAAAGGATCATACATTCCTATAATAACTGATGGACCAGACAGAGGATTTGTGTATACTAAAGATTCTCCAGAACCTTATCGAGAAGATGATCTTCAAGGAGATGATCTGAAAAGAGTTAAGAATGATATTAAAGCCTATTTATTGATGTGTAAAGGACTAACTTTGGAAGTTCTTACAAGGCTTGATGCATATCAAACTAGATATACACTATATAAAGCATTGAAGATCATTTGTGAAGGAGGTAAAGAGATTCAATATTAAAGAAACAAAAGCTTAAAAGGCAATTAGAATTATTTCAACATTTGTCTGGAGAGACAATAAATCAAATGATGAATAGATTTGTTCAACTCATAACTGAGATGTCAACAGCTGGTATGAAACCTGATCTTGAAGATTTAAATCTCAGACTACTCAATGCTTTACCATCTTCATGGAAACAAACTGTAACACTACTAAAGCATACTGAGAAGTTTCCAATGGATCTTGATCTTCTTATTGCAAAAATAGAATCAGTGGAGAGTGATGAAAGCTCAAGGAACAATGATAGAGCAGCATCAATGTCTCAATATTAGTTTGTTGCTTCACCTGCAACCACCATAGAAAATGCATTCATGGCAAAGAGTGAGAAAAGTCCTGAAGAAGAAGGAGACTTGTTTGTAGGAGAAAGATTTTTCATGACTCATCATTTACCAGTGCACCTGCATATACAACTCAGTCTCATTCTCAATCTCCTCCTAAACCACAGTCACAATCATCAAATATTCAGACAAAGACTTCTTCATCATCTAACTCTGCTAAATCTTGCAAAGCTAAAGATGTGATTAACATCCTATTAAAGGATGTAGAGTCCAAAACTAGATTTACTGCTTTTATGGCCAGCTTTCAAGCATATCAAGGTAGCCATTTAACTCAACTAGATTTTGTTTTACAGGATTTATTTGAGATGGATCCTGAAGATGTTGAAGATATGGACCTGAACTGGCAGATGGTGATGATTGCCTACAGGACTCAAAAACATTCTTATGTCAACAAGAAATACAAGCCTAGTGCAAACAAGACTGTTGGATTTGACAAGTCAAAAGCTAGATGTTTCAACTGCAACAGTTATGGACACTTTTCAAGAGAATGCAAAGCTCCAAGGAATAATGGAGGAAGTGCTCATTCAAGCCCAAATAATCAAAGGTTTCAACAAGCTCAAAAGACTTTTCAAAAGCCTTATCAAAGTCTTTCTATGCCAGAGCTTAAAGATGAAACCAAATCATCTGATGAAACAAAGAAAGCACTAGTAGTCAACATAAAAGATGGATATGATTGGAGTGCATATGCAGATCAATTTACAAATGACTTAACATCAACTTTGTCTCTTATTGCAGAAATTCAACAGGAAGATTGGTGAGAAACAATGACCCAAAAGTGGAAAGTGATGAAGAGGAAGATAACTATGATTGGAGTGACAAGTCTGACCCTAAAGGGGATACAAAGGAAGTAGCTCTAATGGTTCAGTCTGATCAACCAAAGGTTAAATCTTCTACTTCATCATCTCAAATCACAGTTCCAAAATTTCCTGAAATACCATCAGAAGTAAGAGAAAAGCTTTGCACCAAATCATGCTTTGAACATGTTGAACACTACACAAACTATTCATTCAAAATCTGTGAAAAGCTAAAACAAGAGGAATCTATGCATAATCCACTTAAATCTGATCATAAAACTACAGATCAAAAGATTATCTCTCCTCAAAATTCATGGAACAAAACAATCAAATATTTAGAAATTGTTACAAAACAACTAGAAGAGATGACCAAGAATCTTGAACAAGAGAAAATAGCACATGCTGCTACTCAAGTTGATCTAGCAAAAGTAAAGAGTTCAAAAATGATAGTAGAAAAACTAATCAGTAAAAGGAAAGATAAACAAAAAGTAGGATTAGATTTCACTCATGAACCTATGCTTGAATCTATCACAAACACACTACCAGAGAATTTCAATACTCATGATCATTCACCTGAAAATAAAACAAAGCTTAAAGCCTTTCAAATCAAAACCAAGAATGCAGAAGAAGAAAAAGAAAATGTCCAAGTGTTTGTTGAAAAAGATTAAGAAAAAATCAAAATGGACATCCAATCAAGATAAAATCATATGAACCAAAACAACCAAAACAAAATATCTCTTCTCATCAAATTCATAATGTAATAGAAGAAGTCAGAATTCAAAACAAGGATAAACAACAAATAGGAACATCAGAAGATTCAAACACAATCAATATGAAACAATTTCAAACAGAAAAGGAATCTTCTTCTCATGATGTTCAATCTGAAAATAAACCAAGCTCTTCTAAATCAAAGAATCAAAGAAGAAGAAAGAAATCTGCAAAAGCAACATCTGAACAAAACAAAAGTTCAGAAAATTTGATTAAAGCAACAATTCAAACAACAAAAATAAAACCAATTAAATTTGTGTCAGCAGGTATGTTAAATATGAATTCTCTTCCAAATAATAAAGCAAATATTATGAACAAATCAAACTCTAATCTGAAATCTAGTTCAGATTCAAAGACTTCCACTGTAGCAAAAAGGTTTGTTTCTAATACATTGAAGAAGGAAGTTCATGTTAAACAAATGAACAATAATCTGACACAAAATCAAACTCTGAAAAATGAAAGACAACAGCTTAACTATATGACACCAAAATCAAACATTATGTCATTGTCAAAAGTTAACAAAAAGTTGTTTTTAACACCACAAAAGTACTGTGAAATTTGTGATATGAAAAATCACAATACTACTGAGTGCTACTTCAACAAGTACTGTCACATATGTGACATGAGAAATCATTCGACAGCAGATTGTTACTATAACAAATATTGTACTTATTGTGATGAAAAGACTCACAACACTGTAGATTGTTACTTTAGAAATAGATCTCTCACTAGAAACTTTGCAAAATCAAAAACATAAGCAAAGGATTTGCTAATCCATAGTATTTGAGAAATCAAACTAATGGATTTCAAAGAGACATTAATCAACCTAATGTAGGTTTGAGATCTTTTCTTAAGAACAACTATATGAGCTCAAAACATAATATGCAAGAACACTTTATACCAAGATCTGTAAGGATGAATAATAAAAATGTTAGACATCAATACATTTCAAAAGATGATCAATCGAATGGTATGATTGTTAACAAAAATAAATCAAACAATTTTCAGAATAAAATTGGTAAATTCATCAAAAATAAACCTAATTTGAATAATCTCCATTATAAACAATTTACAATTGTTGATAAATTTGAAAGCCCAAGACCATTTCGGCTTGGGTAGATATTTCAACTTAACTTTCTTGTAGTGCAGGTACGCCCAAAAAGTCGAATCAATACATGGTATGTGGAAAGTGGATGTAGTCGGGACATGACAGGCAATACTGCCTTGTTAAAAGATTTTAAGTCAAAAGATGGAACTCACGTCGCCTTTGGTGGTGATGCTGGAGGAAAAAAACTGGAGAAGGAATAGTATCCAATGGGATAATAAGCTTTGATAAAGTCAACTTTTGTTCACAGTTGAACTTTAATCTTTTATGCATATCTCAAATATGTGACAAATGTTATTCTGTTTGGTTTGATAATTCATTCTGTTTGTTTTGAAACCAGATTTCAAGAGAAGCAAAGATTGGGTGATTGTTACTGCTAAGAGGCACAGAGATGTATATAAATTGGATATGTCTCAAGTTGATCCTTCAACTGAAACAACATGCCTAATTGCAAAGGCATCAAATGATGAAAGCCAGCTTTGGCATAGACGTCTCGGTCATTCAAATTTGAAGAACATGAACAAGCTTGTAGCTGGAAATCATGTCATTGGACTTCCATCCAAGAAGTTTGCAACAAATGATCACTGCTCAGCATGTTTGAAGGGAAGGCAACACAGAGCGTCTTATAAGTCCAAGCCTATAAAATCAACATCCAAACCTCTCCAGATGTTGCATATGGACCTTTTTGGACCAACAAACGTCAAGAGTATCGGACGAAAATCATATTGTTTAGTTACCATTGATGACTTTACAAGATTTTCATGGGTTTTCTTTCTTTATGCCAAATCTGAAACAACTGAATTATTAAGAGGATTTATCATTAAAGTTGAAAATCAATTAGACAACAAAGTGAAAATAATAAGAAGTGATAATGGAATAGAATTCAAAAATGCTAACATTCAAATGTTTTATGCACAGAAAGGGATAGCTCATCAATTCAGTGCTCCCAGAACTCCTCAACAAAATGGAGTTGCTGAAAGGAAGAATAGAACACTGATTGAAGCTGCTCGTTCTATGTTAGCTCATGCAAAAATACCGATCACTTTTTGGGATGAAGCAATATCAACTGCATGTTTCGTTCAGAATCGAATCTTAATTGTCAAAGATAAACTGGAAACTCCATATGAGTTAATGTTTGGCAGAAAACCGAACATAAATTTTTTAAAATCATTTGGTTGTCCTGTTATGATTCTTAATTCAAGTGATCAATTAGGAAATTTTGATGCAAAATCTCATAATGGATTTTTCGTTGGATATTCATCAGTTTCAAAAGCTTATCGAGTCTACAACTCTATGATGAATGTAGTCCTTGAAACATTCAACGTTAAATGTATGGAAAATTCTTTTCCATCAGTTTCAAATAGTCCTGCATGGTTATTTGATCTAGATTCATTATCAAACTCTTTTCAATCCACTTTGTTTGATCAATCAAATTGTCTTAATTCTACAGATAAGAAGAACTCAAAAGGAGATCTTGGATCTTTCAGTGAATATTCAGATTCTGATGACCCAGATGATTCAAACTCAGACTACCCATTTTTATCATTTGTCAAGGATTCAACAATTCAATACGTGATTCAATTAATGAGGAAGAATCACAAAATATTCATAATGATGGTAATGAGTTTGTGATACCTGAGTCTGGAACATCATCAATTTCAGGTGATGTAGTTGATACAGGTAACTTTGATTACTTTGTCAATTCACCTACTCAAGTTCCAAACTTCAATCCACATTCATCTACTTTGATACATGAGTTTTCCAACTTGAATCAAACAAATCTGGATGTTAATGTTGAATGTGATGAGATTACTACATCTCGCATTCACAAGAATCATCCAATTTCTCAGATTATTGGTTCATTGAATGAGAGAACAACAAGGAGTAAATCAAAACAAGCAAATGTATGCTTATACTCTTGTTTTCTTTCTCAAATTGTTCCCAAAAATGTTACCGAAGCATTAAAGGACAATGGTTGGATAGAAGCCATGCAAGAAGAATTACTTTAATTCTTCAAACAACAAGTGTGGAATTTGGTGGTTCTACCTGAAGGAGAAAATGTAATTGGCACGAAATGGTTATTTAGAAATAAGACCGATGATCGTGGTGTTGTAATAAAGAAAAAAGCAAGACTTGTTGCACAAGGATACACACAGGAAGAAGGTATAGATTATGGTGAAGTGTTTGCACCAGTTGCAAGACTTGAATCAATTAGAGTTTTCCTGGCTTATGCTTCATTCATGAAATTCAAGGTGTATCAAATGGATGTAAAGGGTGCATTTCTATACGGTCCAATCACTGATGATGTGTTTGTGAAGCAACTTCCAGGCTTTGAGGATGCACAATTTCCACATCGAGGTATATAAACTGAGTAAAGCTTTATATGGACTTCATCAAGCCCCTAGAATTTGGTATGAGACGTTATCACAACACTTAATCCAACATGGATACACACGAGGGAAAATTGATCCAACTTTATTCATAAAGAAGGATAATAATGATCTTTTATGTGTACAAGTGTATGTTGATGATTTCATGTTTGGTTCTACATGTCCAAAATTGAGCAATGAATTTGAAGAAATAATGAAATTTCGATTTCAAGTGACTTCTATAGGAGAGATTAATTTCTTTCTTGGACTTCAAGTCAAGCAAACTACAGATGGAATCTTCATCAACTAAGAAAAGTTTGTTGACAAGCTCTTAAAGAAATTTAAGTTGCAAGACTGTCAGTCCATACGAACTCCAGCAGATGTTAACACCAAGATTGAACCTAATCCAAAAGGAAAATCTATTGACCAAACGTTATACAGATCAATGATTGGATCTTTGATGTATCTTACTGCATCTAGACTAGACATTATGTATGTTGTTTGTGTATGTGCCAGGTATCAACAGACCCGAAAGAATCCCACTTAGTTACTGTCAAAAGAATATTCAGGTATGTCAAAGGTAAACCAACCTTAGGGCTTTGGTATCCTTACGAGGGAAATTTTGAATTATATGGATATACTCATAGTGATTATGGTGGATGTTTTCAAGATAGAAAATCTACATCGGGTGGGTGTCAATTTCTTGGTCCTAGATTAGTCTCATGGCAATGCAAGAAACAAACAAATGTCTCTGTTTCAACTGCAGAAGCTAAGTACATTGCTGCCACAGCAGGATGTTCTCAAATCCTTTGGTTGCAAAATCAATTACTAGATTATGGATTCAACTTTCTTAAAACACCAATCTATATTGATAACACAACTGCTATGTTCTTAACAGATAATCCTGTTCAACACTCAAAAACAAAACATATCAAAATTCGATATCATTTTCTTAGAGATAACTCTGAAAAAGGATTAATCATATTGATTCAAATTGCAACAGAAAAACAATTGGCAGATCTATTTACTAAGCCTTCCTACTAGGACGGTTTGAGTACTTAGTAGAATCAATTGGTCTTATAAATCATATGTGATCTCCCTAAATCAAAAGATCCTAATAAGTTATACTCTCATTGTGAATTGCCTGTTTATATTTGTGTGTGTGTGATTTTATGTTTTTCATAGAAAAATCAAACACAAAAATATTATCAAAAATACAAAAATATTTTTTTTGGAAAGGATTATGTTTTGCAATATGTGAGAAATGATAGTGCATTAGTGAGATCAGTTGCATACTACACTCATTCATAAGTCTAGACATGATCAGATATGATGTGTAGCTAATATATGATTATTATGCTAAAAAGTAAATTCTTTTGATCAAACTAAACATACATGCTTGTGTGTATTCATGAGAGTACTTTTGAGTTGCTTTAGCTTATCAGAATGAATGTTTGTTAAGATACATCTCTCACACCTGTTGAAACTATGTGAAATCATGAGATCTGTTACAAAGCATCATTTCACTTCTCAGTTATGAGTCATCATAGACCTGAAGTACCGAGATATCCTTTGTTGTAAGTCATTACAGACCTGGATTCTCTTTTTGATGGAAAGATATGCCAATGTGCACAACCTATTCAAATGAATAGTCAGAGCTATCAATCCAAGAATTGAAAAGTAAGTGAGTTGATAATTGTGTTAAAAACACTCATTGTGTGTCCTTAGATCTTGTGTCTCCTTTGCTGTGATATCATTGACCTGGAACACACTTGATCAGGATATATTCATTGTCTATGATCTTCCATTTATTTTATTTTAATGTGCCTGATTTTCAATAATATGATCTCTCTGTAGACATTTATTCTAAGCTTAATATTAGATTTTGATTCTATTTTCTTTTTCTTTTATGCATGTCTTTGTGTGTGAAGGCAATGTCTCAATGTGCTGTGTGATCTTATTCTCTTTCATAAGAAACTTATAAGTTTTTTCAAACTTAAAAGTTTAGGGGGAGTAATAAATGAAAGAGTTCTCAGAAAATATTCAATAATCATAATCAAATTTTGAAATGTTGAATTGAAAGGATGATGCTTTATGTTCAAAGTATTTGTGTAAACTGAAAAAGAATGTGTTTGAAAATTACAATATGAATATACATAATCTTTGCAAATAAATGATTTTTAAGTTGAAAATTAGATCATATTTGATTTTATGTTGAGACTAAAATGAAGGGACAAAAGAAATTTAAGAAGAAATAAAATAAAAAAATTTATAAATTGAAAGTGCAAAATGCAAAAAGTTCAAAATTTGAGGATCTAAATTGTAAAAAGTGTGCAAGTGAAAAAATTGGGAATCACAAGTGTATGTACATAAACAGTGCACATGCGTCTCAATAGGAGCATGATGAAATTTTCAGGATTATACAAGTGTTGTACGTTTTCCATGCATCTAAACAGTTGTAATACATTTATGAAAATTACAAGTGTTGGACGTTTGATTCATTCCCATGCGTCTAAACAGTTGTAATACATCTGAAAATTTCAAGTATTGGGCGTTTGTGATAATCCCATCCGTCTAAATAGTGTGTTAGACTTTTGTCATGTCTCATATGTCTAAATAGTTTCAAAACTTTCAAGTGTTAGACGTTTTACAAAGTCCATGCGACTGAACAGTGCAAAAGCGCCTAAACAGTGCTTATGCGTCTGAACAGTTCTCATGCGTCTGACTTAAAACGCACAGCAGTGCTCATACATCTAACAAATAAGTGAATTCTAGGTTTTCATATGCTCAAACAGGGACCATACGTCGGAACAGGGCTCATATGCCTAAAATTTTACTTATATATATTGAACACTTATGCGTATTTTTCATTCACACTTCAAAATTTCAGAACCAAAACTCTCGAACTGCGACTGTCGAGCACCAACATATCCTTATTTCATCAGAATTCGAATCAATCCTTTGAGTATACTTTGTATTTCAGTATATAAACGTAAGTTTGTGATTCAAATAAAAATTTTGGTTATCAGTGTTTTGTCATAGACGGTGATGCTATTTGGGCGTTCGAACCAATATAATCCAAGTTTAATCTCATCAAATGAGTATCGTATCAAAAATTGATACTGGATTATTGATAAGAACCCATTTTCGACTCTATTGATGTATTGTTTTGATCTTAAAGTGCAATTTTTGTGGATGATGAAATCTGTCGACTTTGCATTGTCGAGAAAGAAGAAGATGAACAACAATCAATTTTTGAACAAAAAAATAAAAAAATAAAAATTAAATCAAAATTGAAATGTTAAATAATTAATTCAAATGAATTAAGATAAATTTCAAACTCAAATAGTACAAATTCAATGTTTTACAACTTCAAATCTCAATTCAAAAGTAAAAAAAGGTCCAATTCAAAAGTCAAAATCAAAAGTCATATGTGGAAATAAATTCATTAAATCATATTCAATGTTTTCATATTCTTTTGTTGTTTTTGCAGATGGCAGAATTAAAATTTGAGCCAAAACACAATGTACTGCTTTCTTAAATGATGAAAACAGAGAAGCTACAGGATATGAAGATATTATCAGATTCTTACTAAGAACAAATATGTGTATGCCATGTGTGCAAGGCCCATGATAAATAGAAGAATGATTAAAAATTTATGGAACTGCTCAAGTTGAAAGAGATGATCAAGGAAATAAAGTCTTAAGAGACTTTATCACTTCAGAAAGAATGCTTGAAGTTTCTGAAGAAGCAATTAGACAAGCTTTAAGACTGGGAGATAATGATCCTGAAGATTTATCTGAATATACATTTAATGAGTGTAGAGAAGTTTTTCTACAGATGGGTCATCCTGATCATTTCCCTAAGAAAAATTTTTTAGAGCTCGTGTATTTAAGCATTGAAGCTTTTATGCTATATCTTTCAACTTGCATGTCAAAAAGAAGTGCGGGTTGGGATTCATTCCCTGTTGACATTGCATCTCCAATTGTAGCCTTATCCACAAACAGAAGATTTAATATGGCTAGTGGATAATGAATGGATTCATTTTAATCTGGAAAGAGGAGTAAGGCATAAGTATCTGATGTACCCAATTTCTTCAACTTCTCATTAATGATGCAAATCCAGATTTGTATGCTGAAGAAGTTATTGGTGATAAGATTCAGGTAGAGCACATGTCAGAGAGTGTGTACAAAAACTGGCAATGATCACGGTGCTCAAAACATTCCAGTTTTTGATTATATCAGGAATGTATCAATGGATGAAGTTGATATTACTCAGCCACACTTCCATCTAACTGAAGAAGAACCAATAGATCCAAATGATCTGATTGAAGATGTAGAAGTTGATGAAGAAAGTGATGATGATATGTCTGAAGTTCATCAAGTGAAGAAAGTGATGATGATGATGACAATAATGATATCACTGAAGTAAATCAAGAAGGAATGAAGAAGGGAATGTTGAAGATACTGAAAATGAGCCACAGGCTATGATTGAAGAAAATGTTGAGAAAGCTGTAACAGAAAGGAATTCTCAAAATCAAACATCTGATTCTGATTTTATCAATGATATTTCATTCAATCAATATTTGAAATTGATACAAATGAAGGAGCAGAAGAAATCCTGTTAGTATGTCACTCAATGTGTCTATACAAACAGAGGAAATAGTTGAAGTTGATGAGATTGAAAGACTGAAAGAAGAAAATGTAAACAAAGAAAAATAGATTGAAGAGTTGAAAGTTAAAAATGAAAGAATGAAAGAGATAATCAGTCCTTGTGCAAAAGAAATTCAAAAGCTCAAAGATGAAAACTTAAAGTTGTCTCAAGAAAATGTGTTAAAAGATGAAAAGATTGTTAGTTTTGCCAGAGATAAAAAGATGTGATAAAGAACTTTGAAGTTATGATTAAAGATTATGATAGTGTTGAGGAGAAATTCAAGAAGTTATCTGAAGAAAATGAAAATCTCAAAGTTGAATTGATAATGGAAAGAGAAGCTCAGAAATCTATATCACCAGTACATGTGATTAGTACTGAGATGCAGGTTGAAGAAAATCTTGAGCAAAGAAAAGGCAAAAGGAAAGTGAATGAGTTAGAAGATATTGCTCAAACTGAATCCTCTTCTAAGCTTCAAAGAACTGAAGAATGGTTGAAGAGCAAAATGTTCAAGAACAGATTGATGCTTTAGATGATATTGAAGAAATATATAATGATGATTGGTATGATGAAGTTCTTGAGAATGAAGATATTGATGAAGCTGAATTTGTGTCACATTTCTCTTCACAAGAACATATACAAGAACAAGATGAAGTAACACAGTATTTTGAAGAAAAATATAACTATCTTGTGAACATGAAATACAATCGAGTGTATTTGGATGGACTGACTGTTTCTCAAATTAATGATGAATACGAGAAATGCATCTATGCTGAGTCAGTTGCTTCAATAGATCCAAATGAGATAGTGGTTGAGCATGGTGAATGGATAAGAACAAAGGAGGTTATAAATGTAGAAGAACTGTCTAGTTCTAAGCTGCACCATCCTGATCCTGATGATATGAGTATTCCGGCTCTTAGATCATGGTTGCAAGCTAGAAATTACCCTTGGAGGAAGCTGAAGAGATTACAATTTGTATCTCTGAGAAATCTTGTAAAAAGCTTTCAAGAAACTGAGAAACAAATGAAGAAAATGATAGTGCTTGATACAGATAACCCTCAGTATCTTGAGATAACAAAAAGAACAAGAATGTTAAAACCTCCGGAAATAAAACAAATGTCAAGATTTGATGAAGCTCATGCTCATAGAAAAGAATTAATGGAAATGTTTGCTGATCCAGAAAGACAACTTATAAACCTCAACTGATCAAAGGCATATTCCATAGTTCAAGAACAACGGAGATTTGGTTAGAAATATATTGCAAAAAGGACAATCGGTTGCTGAACTGTTGAATGCAATGATTGCTCCATATTTTACAAACCAAGTAAAGATCATTGCATGGAAGTATGATGAAGTGTTTGATGCCTTCTTGATAAAGAGAGTAAATGTTGTATGTGATGTTTATCATTTTTACTCCAGTATCATAAAACTTCGTGTGCAAGACTTAAAAGAGCTTAATAGATTACCTCTGATCAATCATACTGATTCAAAGCGTGGGAAGATGTTTGTTGAATTATTAAGACGTGGATTGGATAGATCAAGTAATTTTCTTAACACAAGATGTGATCAAGAAGACAAGGGTATTTTGTTATTTTGAAGAAAAACAAGAAACTTAAGGGAGTTCAATCAGAAGAAGAACATTTGTTGATACAATTCTATGATAAATATTTTGAAAAAGTTACAACTCCTGGACTAAAAGTGATTGACGGTAATCAAAACTCAAAGCCAATTCTCAGATGGTTTTATAACATTGAGACATTTGAGCTGAAGTTAGTCTGAAATCTAGAAAGATGGGATGAGGAAATTATTACTTTATTTGGAGTTTTTGAGCTATCACTTTTACATCCAAGTTATATCTCATTTTTGTCGGTACAAAAAATTTGAGAAAGTTTCTCCTGAAATGGCTGAGCAAGACAAGAAATATTTCATTTCTATTATCAATGTGATGAATGTTGCTAAGGAAAGGATTTCTTTGAGAAAAGCGCTTGCATATGCCAACATTCTTAAGAAAGATATTAAAGATATTGAATTCATGAGAATATCAAGGAAAGGGGTCTTATAAGTGTACTCAAAGGAAAGTAACAAACCTATTGAGTTATATGCTAACATTGATATTTCATGTCTTTCAAAAGATACATTGGAAAGAATGGACAAGATGGAGATTAAAACAAATGAAGCTAAACCAGAACAAGGCATTCTTGCAAGTAAATTCAAGTCTGCTATATCAAAAGCTTTGAAAGAGTTAGATATGTACAAACAAAAGCCAATGTTCAAAGTCAAAGAAGAACCACAGATTTCTTTGAATGATGAAGTCAGGGCTGAAGATAGAATTGAAGATAGAGTTAGCAGTCAAGCTTGAAGATTTTGAAGACTGAAGACCATGTCAATCTTAGGGGGAGTATTGTTAAGTGCTCTAAGAAAGATTAACATGTGGTTGTTATTTTTCTTTTGATATTTTGTAATAGTATAGGGACTATTTCTGTAATTTGTTAGCTCATTACTTTGTGTTTTCAGTATAAATAGCTTAAATTTGCAGGTAGATAGTAACGAATACACAAGATATTCGAATATGCTTTTCATACTTGTAATTGTCTTAGCTTGATATGAATGAAAACTTGAATTTTATTGATATCTTGTTTTGATTTGATTACTTTGTGTGAATTTCATTGAATTATGTTACAAATCATCACAGATATATTCATTTGATCCTATCATGTTTTAAATCAGGCAGATCCTGATTTCCAAACAGATGAATACGATATTGCTCCCATCCAACAGGTCAAGACTCAACTGACGTTGATTCTTGATCTGCAGGGTATTGTGAGGAGATTGGTTATGTATACTCCTGAGGAAGGAGAAATCATTCATAATCTTACTAACGAGCAATTAGCTGAGATCTTCAAGTTAAATCCCGATGAGATTATGAAGGATGCTCCAACGTGTGACTCGACAAGTGACGAAGAGCTCAACGACGTTGATGAAATAGAGATAGAAGATGTCACTGTAGAGCACTACCCTCAGTATGCTGACAATGAGGGAATGTGGTCCCCAATATGGGTGAATCCCTTGTTAGTGATACGTTTCAGGTGTTAGACAAAATGGAGTAGGAGTCAGAGAAGACAGAGGGAACGGCACAAGCCTCAAATGATGATGTTGATATCCGAAAGGCTGAGTGGGCTGCCTGTTTTGAAGAAGTTAGAGCCCAATGCGATGCACCTAAACAGGACGCCTACACAAAACTCTACAGATCATAATGTGTCAGGCAGGATTATAGCATGGGCATATTTTGAGGACCTTAACGTCTATGCAGTTAAGAGGGAGAAGGGCATAGAGTACTTTCGATTTCCACATGATCTAAAGACTCTACCAGGTTTTGAGCTCAACCAGCTGGCCAAACTGAAGCTGTTGTATGTTGACCCGAGAAAGATGTTAGGCTGCTTTGAGGCTGCCCTAAGGAAGGAGTACCACACCAGGTGGGTTAACTTTAGACCCCAACAGCCTACAAGGTACATCAGGAAGTCTGATGTTGATGCCTTACTGGAAAGCCAAAGATAGTGTTGAAGATGGAGTCCTCCGCCCACGATATCAAGAATCCCTCTGAGGGAAATGCCACAGGACTTCACTCCACACTTTAAGTGTGGTACTATGATTGGAGGACAGGAGAAGCGGTCATAGTCCTAAACAAAGATGGCCAAATGGATACTATCCAGGGTATTTGACCCAATGTGGCTTACCAACTTGTCAACTAATGTTAGGATCAGTGATCTAAGTTTGATTATTTGAGTAGATCGTAGCGGAATTTGAACAATGAATTAGACAATTCACAAGAACACAATTGATATTCAATGAAAAGTAAACGGTTATAGAGAGAGAATTCTGCAAAGGAATATTTCATTCATATGCTTTCGTGGTGGCTGAATGTCACACATTACAACTAGGTCAACATCCTCTTATAAGAGATGTGACGTCTGCTGATGTCACTTGATAGTGACATCTAACAGAATTATTCAAACTACTCAAACTATGAAAACTACTGAGAATGTTCTCAACTATTGATTACATCTCAGAGAATGCTAAGTACAAAAACATAAAACTACTGAAACTATAACTACTGAAAACTAAATTACAAGTACTGAAAGGAAATCATCACAACTACTGAAGTTAATAACTTCGGCTCTTGTGACAACTACTGAAGTTATAACTTCAGCTGTTGTGACAACTGCTGATCACTTTGGTCTTCAGTCTTTGTCATCAGTCTTTGTTCTTCAGACTTTTACTTTCAGACTTTGCCTTCAGCTCATAGCTTCAGACTTTGTCTTCAGTACTTTACTTTCAGACTTTGTCTTCAGTACTTTACTTTCAGACTTTGTCTTCAGTACTTTTCTTTCAGACTTTGTCTTCAGACCTTGTAATCAGCTGATGCCTTCAGCTGTTGTGATCTTCTTCAGCAGTTGTAATGTTTGTGGGACTTAGAGGTTTTTCTGATCATGATCATTGGTTCTTTTGGTCCAACAAACTCCCCCTGAACCAATGCAGCCAAAACCTCTAAACTTATTGATGATCCCACTTATTCTTGGCAGAAACACCCTCTTGATCAGCTTCAGAGGTAATCAGTTAAGCACAGGCCGGGAAAAGGTTTCTGATCTTTTGATTGGCTAAGTATGGAAGGGAACTCTGTCTTGGGGAAACTAGACACAGAGTCTTATCCTAAGCATGAAACCTAATTCCCATTAATGAGTCTATAAGACTCACTAGCATAGGCCTCAAGGAGAACAACTTGTTCCTCCTTGGTGAGTTCTTCTGCTTCTCCCTTGAAGAAGAACTCTGGGCCATAATACTCAGACAGGTATCTCACTGTCTTTCCATTCTTAACTCCACAGTTGTGATCTCTCTTAAGCAAATTCATCAGGGTGAGAGCCTTCAAGCAACAACTGGAGTTCACTCTTCTGAAGATCTTCAAGTCTTTTGTATAACAACCCCTTCTTGATCATTTTGTTCTCAAGAATAGATTGAGGGGTTGTCTTGGAGTTGTGAGCTCTCTTGAATTCTTCAATGATTTCCCAGGGTGAGACTACCATGGCCACGTAATTGCAACATTCAAGGTCTTCTTCACTTGGCCATGATATCTACTTGGTATATTCTTCTTATGAATTCTAGAACTTACCCTGGGGTCTGGCCAAATCCGCACTCTTTCTCTTTGATGTTGAAAAGTATGTCTAAGAGTGTACACCTCAGAGCTTGTTTTCTTCATTTCTTGAATGGATGAGGACTGAGGGAAATCCTTGTCAACCATCTTGAGAAACTGCTCATCATGCTGCTTCTGCTGTTCTGCTTCTTCAATCTTTACCTTCACCATTTGCATTTGCAAGTCAGGTGTAATCACTTGTTGACTTCTGTGCTCAGGTGATTTAAGTTTAGAACAGCAGAGATTGGCAGACAATCTTCAGCATCATCCTCTTCTTCATCTCCTTCTACCCTCAACACCCTTCTCCCCCTTCTGGGTGTATCACTGGGTACGGTTTGAGGTGGTTTTTGGGGTAAAAGGATTGGTTTTGTGGGTTGAGTTGTGGGTGGCTTTGGTTTAGGGATAGATTTGGGAGATTTTAGAGATGAGGGTTGTGTTTGAGTGGGAGTGTGAGAAGACTAATCTAGCATTTTGGTGGTGAGTTTGGCTTTGGGGAGCTTTGCCATTTCAGTTCTCTTCCCTGCACCTGCTTCATCCAGTGCTTCGATGATCAACCCTTTATTATAGCGTCTAGCAGAGCAGATTTTCTTGGTTATCTCCAAGATACTGTCTCTGGACCAGGACTTTATCTCTATCAATGATCTTCTAAGGTATTTGGCAATAAATCTGATCATTATCTCGAATCTTTACCTTTCCAACACACTATAACCAGTCCATCTTGTTTGAATCTCTTCTATTTCCAGCCTTCTGATCTCAGAGTCTAATATGGCTGTGTCATGACCATGTCTAAAGAGCTGATCTATAATTTTATCCATGGATCTGCTATGAGCTTCACCAGCATCTTTGACAAGATCTTCTAAGGATTTTTCTTCATCAGCTTTTGACTCAGCACTTTTCCTTTCGTTTGTAGGTGATTAGCTGTTCTAAGATCAGCTCTTTCTCCACCTCCTTCTCTTTTTCAGGTTCTTTCTGATCATCAACTCTTTTCCTTTTCTTTTCTTTCCCTGCCTTAGTAGTCTCCCCCTTTTTGTTTGCATTGGGATCAGGGGCTTGTAAGCAGAAAGAGATTTGTGAATAGTATCATCAATATGGGTTTGTAGATTTGAGGAGATCCTCTCATCAATGGCTTTATTACAATCTCCGTAATGATGGGAGTGATGAGAGGTAAGAGTGTTTGAAAGATAGCAACCATCTGCTCAGAGGGGTTCTGTCCTTGCGAGGTGGTGCCAAAAGCGTGGCTGGTGGCTTATTTATGTGTGTAGGAAAAGTGTTTGGTGAACATTCAATTGAAGGTGCCATCTGTGGGGTTATTGGGGTAGATGAACTTTGATCCTGAGACATTTTGGCTAGCAGCTCTTTGAGTCTGCTTACCTCATTCTCTAGGATGGTATTATGGGCTAAAACATCATAGAAAAAGCCCAGGTCATCATTAGTCTTTGTTGAATCACCTGACCTCCTGATTGAATGAGGATAACATGCTCTGAGTGTAGATCAGTAGATACATGTGCCCCTTGTTCTGGGTACTGGGGACTTCCTGCCTCAGGACTATGTCCTGCATTGGCAGTTGCCTCTGGTGAGGTCTTATGGATGTTACCAACTTCATCCTGATCATTTGCTGAATCAGTAGAAGTGGCAGCCTTACCAGATGTTCTAACCTCCGTTTCTACACTTGAGATTGAACATTGTAACCCCTGTGCTGTTGGTTATCAGAAGCATTTTGTCCTCCCCCTCAATGGTTGAGGTATTCCCAGTGGTAATTGGTTTCTGGGGAGGGGGTGAGGAATGCAACTGACTCAGCACTTTAGCAACTATCAGTATTGGGCTTTGAGGGACGGTTGCATGTGGAGATTGGTCCGAAGCAGATTGCACCCAGGGTGAGAGGTGCTCTTCAATGGTAACCCTCTCAAATGAGATAGGTTCCAGTAATGTGGGATCCCCAATTGTGGTCGCAACAGGATCCTGTTGAGGGATACCTGTGTGGCTTCAGCAGGTTGAGTCTTGGACATAACTGGGGGTTATAACCGGTATGTGCTTCCTGTATTGGTGGTACAGGGGCATCCTCAGGGGACTCATCTCCCTGAGTACCCTTTTTGGGCTTTTTGGATTTGGTTTGGTGGGGACTTTGGATCTGGAAGTGGAGGCTGTGGGTTCCCTCTGCTTGGTTTTAGCATCCCGGCAGCCCTTTAAGAGTAGGGTCTGAGTTATGTCTGGAGTATACCTCAGCTAAAACAACTGGAGCAGGGACCCCAAGACCAACAAGGCCATCATATTTTAATTGATTCAAAATTATGGCCATCAAAAACCTGGATAAAGTAACCATCTGTTTGCCACAGGTTTTGAGCCAGATCCTTTAGTTCCATGAACACTATCTCAGAAAAATTTAGATTTTGGTGTTCAAAGATAGAGTACAATACCTGTTGCCACCATGAAGACATCTGATCCGGAGAGGATTTCTTGAAGCAAGGCAGACATTCACCATATGAAAGATAAGTCTTTCGGCATCATGGAAGTGCTTTTTAAGAATGGTTGTAGCACTTAAGTCACTGCATACCCGTTATTGATGAAAGACATATCAGTGGTGCCTTTGAGGTATTCTTTGGTATAGGTGCCATCATGCAAATTTAGGGTTTTGCGAATAATGTCAGGGGTGATGAGCACCTGTTTCTGATTCACCAACGACTGGAGAGTGATTTGGCTATCATTCTCACCAGTTGTGACAGAGACGTTGGTACAGAATTGGGTTAAGGAATCAGGGTAAATGGTAGGATTCAGAAGAAAGGCTGTTTGGTATTGGGAATCCACCATAAGATCGATGGCAATATCAAACTTGTTCGAGAAGCTGATTTCGAAAGGTAGGCAACACAGTTGTGTCGGTGTTTGAGTTTCTCGCCATTTTTGAGAGAGAAAAGGTTTGAAAAACGGCTAATGAAACGTTTGGCTATAAGTGCAGGTATTTATAGGTTAAGAAAAGGCTGAAAAGAAAATGACTCAAAGTGTTGGTGTTATCAACAGTTGTATGAAAACAATTGAAGACTTGTTTTAACTATCAAACGTTTGAAAACAACTGAAGACTTGGTTTTAGTCATCCGTAGTTGTGAAACTACTGAAAACTTGTTTGTCTTCAGTGTTGGAACAACTGAGGACTTGGTGTTAGTCATCAGTAGTTGTGAACTACTAAAGACAAGGTTTGTCATTAGTTGTTGTAAACAACTGAGGACATAGTGTTAGTAATCAATAGTTGTGAAACTACTGAAACATGGTCTTGTCATCTGTGTTTAGGTGAAACAGCAGTTTGTGGAAACAACTGAAGAGAAAATTCTCATCAGTAGTTTTCGTCAATTCTTAGCTTTTCAGCTCTTTCATACTGTCCTCAACACTTACTCATCAGACGTTTTAGCTGTTTCAGTATTTCATAGGACATCAATACTTATCTGTTTTTACTGACATCAGTAGTAGTAACCTCATCAGTATTTTGTAACAAAATCAGTACATATTTGTGACATGTTTACTAATGATCATCAATACTTGTTTACTGAGATCATCAGTAGTTGTCACTTATTCTAGCTGCTGCATACCAAGCTTAACACAAGGTTTGGAAAGTTGAACTATCCAAAGGCTTAGTAAATATATCTGCAATCTCATGAGCACTAGGCATAAACTTTGGATCAATCAGACCTTTTTCAAAACAATCCCTAATAAAATGGTGTCTGGTCTCTATATGTTTGGTCCTAGAGTGTTGGACTGGATTCTTGACAATGCACAGAGCTGAAGCACTATCCATTAATAATGGAGTCTTAGTCTCTGTAATGCCATAATTCAATAGTTGGTTCTGAAGCCAGAGTACCTGAGATGTACAACTTCCAGCAACAATGTACTCTGCTTCAGCAGTGGATGTAGCAACAGATGTTTGTTTCTTACTCTGCCAAGAATCAAACACTTGCCTACTAATTGACATCCACTAGAAGTTGACTTTCTGGTTAACTTACACCCTGCATAGTCACTATCACAAAAAGCAACTAATTTGCAAGAGTGTCCAGTGGAATACCAAAGACCTAGAGATTGTGTACCTTGCAGATATCTTAAGATCCTCTTGACTGCAATCAAATGAGACTCTTTAGGAGCAGCCTGAAATCTAGCACAAACACAAATTGCAAACATGATATCTGGTCTAGAAGCTGTTAAATACATCAAGGACCAATCATACATCTGTAAAGTGTTTCATCAATAGCTTTACCTTTCTGATCTGCATCCAATTCTGTGGTGTTGCATGGGAGTAGAACAGGGCTTACATTTTGTAAATCAAACTTATTCAAAAGATCTTTTGTATATTTTGACTGATGAATAAAGGTTCCATCAGCCTTTTGTTTGATTTGCAAGCCTAGAAAGAACTGTAATTCTCCCATTGCACTCATTTCAAACTTTTGTTCATTAAACTTGTAAAATCATCACACAACTGGGGATCAGAGGATGCAAAAATTATATCATCAACATAAATTTGAACAAGTAGCTTATGCTAATCCACTTTCTTAATAAACAAAGTTTTATTATGGAGCCTCTAGTGAAATTATTTTTAAGAAGAAAATTTGAAAGTGTTTCATACCAGGCTCTAGGAGCTTGCTTCAACCCATAAAGAGCCTTATCAAGTTTATACACCTAATCAGGATGTTTATTGTCCTCAAAACCTGGTGGTTGACACATATAAACCTCTTCTTTTATTTTTACCATATAAAATGCACTTTTGACATCCATTTGAAAAACTGTAAGATTGTGGAATGCAGCATAGGCTAAGAACAATCTAATTGCCTCTAGTCTGGCTACAGGGGCAAAGGTTTCATCATAATCAATACCTTCTTCTTGTGAAAACCCTTGTACAACCAGTCGAGCCTTGTTCTTGACAATAAGCCCATTTTCATCAGTTTTATTCCTAAACACCCATTTAGTGCCTATTGCACACTTACCTGGGGGTAGAGGAACTAGTTCCCACACTTGCTGCTTTTTGAACTGAAGTAGCTCCAGCTGCATGGCTTCAACCCATCTATTGTCTCTTAAGGAAACATGGTAGTTATTTGGCTCTAGCTGACTGATGAAGAGAGCATAGAAACAGAAGTTGGACAATTGACTTCTGGTTGAGACACCAGCATTGATATCACCAATGATTTGAGACATGGGGTGATTCTTCAGCTCTTGGTACACTATAAGATCAGTGCAAGAGTTTATAGCAGGTTCAGTAGCATACATGTTGATCCAGACTCTTGAAACAAAGTATGAGATGGCATTCAATGATGTAGAGGAGTCAGAAATCTCATCAGCATTTGTTGTGGATAGAGCTGCAGAAGCTACAGGAACATCAAGTTTAGCAAACTCAGGTAGTTGATCACTACACTTGAAAAGTGAGTACTGATATCATCATCATCTTCAGTACCGCCAGGTGGAAGATTTTTGCAGAAGATGATTTATCCACACGATCTGCAACAGTTGGAGGGTGATAAGGAACATATTGCAGTATGTCCAGATCAAATAGCACCACTGGGTTTTGTGGAATTTTATCCTTAGGAGATTCATTGAATTTCACATGCAAGGTTTCTTCAACTATCTTTGTTCTGCAGTTGAAGACTCTGTAAGCCTTGCATGTGGATGAATAACCTACAAAATACCCTGCATCCACCTTAGGATCAAATTTGTGGAGTTGATCCTTTGTGTTGAGAATGAAACAAGGACACCAAAGGCTTTGAAAAATGAAATTAGAGGAGCCAAATGATGTAGAACTTCATATGGAGTCTTCATCAACCTCTGATTTACTAATACTCTATTCTGCACATAGCAGCTGTGTTGATAGCTTCAGCCCAAAAGGTCAATGGCAAACCAGAGTCAGCCAACATAGACCTTGCAGCTTCAATTAGGGTCCAATTCTTTCTCTCCACTACTTCATTTTGTTCTAGAGTCCTTGGAATGCTAAACTGCCTCTTGATTCCCTATGATAGATAAAAATCATCAGTGTATGGTTTCTGAATTCAGTTCCATTATCACTCCTTATACACTTGACTGATAGGGAATACTGCTTCTCAACATACAACACAAAGTTTATAATCGTCTGAGCAACCTCATCCTTTGAATGCAGTAAGAAAGTCCATACAAATCTGGAGTAATCCTCCACAATTACCAGACAGTATTTCTTCTTTGCCATGCTCATCACTCTTACAGGACCAAATAGATCCATGTGCAGTAACCGCAAGCATGCAGTGGACTTAGGTTCTTCAATAGGAGGGAATGAGACTTTGTGATGTTTTCCTTTCAAACAAGCGGTGGCAGTTTCATCACATTGGAACTACTTTATTAGTAGACCTCTCACTAACCTATTGTGGATCAGCTGATTCATGTTTTTGAGATTAACATGACCCAGCCTTCTATGCGACAGTTTAAATTCCTGAGGAGAGGCTTTGGAGAACAGGCAAGGATGACCCTTCAAATCAATCTTCTTTGATAAATCCAAGGCATATACTCTTCCAATCCTGTTGGCCTTCAGGAGAGTATGTTTGTCGAATACCTTGTCAATCAGCCTCAGAACTTGGGAAGACAGAATCCTGTAGTTCTGGCTTGTGAAAAGTGCAACATGCCCTTTATCACACATCTGACTCACACTCGGTAGATTATACTTGAGATTCTCCACATGGTTAACATCATCAAATCTGATATCTCCATTAGACACATATCATTTCCCGATGATGTAACCCTTGGCATCATTTCCAAATGAAACAAATCCCTCTTTCCTTGAGAGTAGTCATTAAGAAGAGAACTGCTCCCAGTCATATGCATAGATCCTCCACTGTCTACATACCATATGCTTCTTTGGCATGCTGAAGAACCCTGCATTTATCACAAGAACTAAGGTTTTAAGACCCAAACCTTTTTGGTTTTGGGTCTGTTTTCATTAACAGATTTAACCATTACTTGTTTCTCATGATTACAGCTGATGAAGATGGATATGGTGCTGAAATGGATTCCTTGGATTTGGACTTGGAATGCCTTTTCAGTGGTTTGATCACAGGTGCATCTAGTTGGTTAACTCTCCCCAACAAATGCTGAACCATCATAAAAGTTGTGTCTGATTTGTAGCCAAAGCTTATAACTCTGGTGACATATCAGTACCTGTTTTTGATGAGTTCGTGTGACCCACCATTTCCTCCTTGAATTCACAGACGTAGTATGATGTTTATCATGAGAAGCACTATCAGTAGTTTTATGATAAACCCTATCCTTCTTTTTGGATTTGGATGAAGTCTTGGGTTATCACATTGGGATGACTGTGGTACAAACATGGTTTCAAATCATTTTTCATTTCATCCATCTGGATTTTAATGAACTTATCTCTGTTGTTTGGAACCCTTTCTGTACCAACATTCATCGGAAAGATGATTGAATTACCACATATTTCACATGGCTTATTCTTCATCTTGGATTGATCAACTGCAGATGTGGAAACTACTGAAGGTGTGATCTTCAGTACTTTCCTCCTTTCAGTACTTGTGTTAAGTACTGAAGGATCTGTAACAACTGAGGACTTGTTCTTCAGCTGTTCTATATCCGTCCTGAAAGACCGTATGACAGATTCATCAGCAGTTGTTAATCTTTTTATTTCAGCTGATTTGAAATGCTTTTCAGATGTTGTTACTTGCCCTTTAGTACTTGAGGTACTTTAAGGGACAACATCTGAAGTACTGAGCTTCGTGTGCTTATCAGTAGTTAACCCATCAGGCAATTGATTTGCTGACGTATCAACACTAATTTCATCTTGTGATTTTGGGTGATCACTTGAGGATGATGCACGTGATGATGTGGTTTGGAAATTACTTTCACCTTCAGGTTTTACCATTGATTTTGGAGTAAAATCTATAGGTGGTGCAATGTAATTGTAACCTATTCCAAACTTCACATTCGAAGCAGATTGCTTGCTGAGCAGCATTTCAAATCCCTTTCAGGATGATACCCAACGGTCACACTCAACTTGGGTAGCTGCAAGATTTTCTTTGAGTTCTCTGTGGTTCTCAAGAACGACCTCTAGCTTAGCCTTTTCATCATTTAATTAGCATTTAAGCTTATAAATCTCATCATCTTTATCATTAAGAACATACTCATACTCAGCTTTTCTTTTGGAAAGGATTTGCTCAAGCTCAAGATTTTGATTTATTAAAGCTACATTTGCCTCTCTAATAGAGATAAATGCAGTTATGCAAGATTCAGAACATAGCTTGGCCTTAGCCTCAGAGGATACCTAGGTTACCTGTGATGAAGATGCATTGGAGCATGAACTCTCAGTAGACTCCAGGGCCATGAGAGCAAGATTCCCAAAAGGATGTTCACCACCATGTTGACCATCACCAGCAAATAAATGCTCATTACCAGAGAGATCATCTGGTAAACTGCTCCAGTCAATAACACCAGGGGTGAAGAAGCTGTGACGAGGTTGTGATTGAGATGATTGAGATGGTAGAGGCTCAGGTAAGGCTTGAGGTTGTTGTGCAATAGGAACTTGAACTGGATTTGGCTGTGGCATGTAATAGCAGGGATATGGATATGACATTGGACCCTGAGGGACAAAATATGCAGGAGGTATAGGTTGTGCATGATGACCAGAACTAGCAGGATGTTGCCCTCTGTTTTGTGGACTATTTCTTGGAAAAGTCACAAAGGGTGCAGAGGAGTTAGATCCAGTTGATCTACACTCTCTTGCAAAGTGTCCAAGCCTGTGGGATTTGTGACACCTCAACTTACTCTTATCAAAACCAATTTGGTTTTGCCAGAGAGTCCTGGAAATTTCCTACCAGTTCTCTTGTAGAACTTTTGAGATCTAATATTATTCAAGGCCATTTGGCTTAGAATATCCATCTCTTCTAAGTTATCATCAGCAATACCATTCAAATCATCCATAATGAAACACAAATTGTCACTATTACAGCCTGACTGACTGTTAACACTAACAAATGCATGATCTGAACTTTTTGAAGAGAAATCTATCTGCTCATCATAATTGCTTTCTCATGCAGCATATTCTGACTCATGACCAACCAAGGCAGTGTTCCCTGGTACAATGTCATCAGTGAGCTTTCCTCATGATGCCAATTTCCTTTTCTGCTCTATCTCTTTTTCAAATGTAAGCAGTTTCCCATGGAGTTGGGTGAGAGATAGGCTATCCAGATTTGCACTGGAGCGTAGGACAATGGTGTATGTGTCCCATCTCTCAGGCAGTGATCTGAGGAATCTGTTGTTCATTTGGCTATTAGTGTATACATGTTTGACCATTTTCAGCTCAGAGATCAAACAAGAAAAACTCTTAACTGTTGAGTTAGTGACTCACCCTTCCTATGAGAGAATGTCTCATATTGTTGGGCAAGGATTTCTTTGTTGTTTGCTAAGACCTCGTCTGTTCCACCAAAGTGTTCCTTCAATGCATTCCAGAGGTCATGAGTAGTTTCATGATGCATAAGCCCAGAATAGATTTCATTAGGCAGAGCCATGGCCATAATACCATGCGCTTTAGCATCAATCTCAAACAGTTTTCGATCCTCCTCTGAGTTTTCTTCCTTCTTCTTCGAAACCATTTGGTTAGTTTCCGGATTGTTCACCATAGGCTTGTGTGGACCATGTACCATAGATGTCCAACAACCTGAACTGTTAACAGACAGGTTATGAAGCGTTCTTCGTTGCCATATGTTATACTCAGTCCTAACCAGCATCGGAGGCTTGGTTGAGGAACCGGTATTATGAGGGTCATTAGAAGGAGTAGTCATTCTTAGATTCAACCAAATTCAATTAACTTTTAACTAATTTAGTGTAAAACACAACAAACTCAATATGAACCAAGAAAAACTCAAAGCAAATAACCGAAAGCAACAGAAATTCAATGATCTATAACCAATTCTTGCAAATATGCTAATTCAATCAAACTTAGATATTGAAATAGAAGTTTCAATGATCAATTGTTAGATTGATCAATGATTAACCTGCTCTGATACCATTTGTTAGGATCAGTGATCTAAGTTTGATTAATTTGAGTAGATCGTAGCGGAATTTGAACAATGAATTAGACAATTCACAAGAACACAATTGATGTTCAATGAAAAGTAAACAGTTATAGAGAGAGAATTCTGCAAAGGAATATTTCATTCATATGCTTTTGTGGAGACTGAATGTCACACGTTACAACTAAGTCAACATCTCTTATATAGGAGATGTGACGTCTGCTGATGTCACTTGATAGTGACATCTAACAGAATTATTCAAACTACTGAAACTATGCAAACTACTGAGAATGTTCTCAACTACTGATTACATCTCAGACAATGCTAAGTACAAAAACATAAAACTATTGAACTGCAACTACTGAAACTATAACTACTAAAAAGTAAATTACAAGTACTGAAAGAAAATCATCACAACTACTGAAGTTAATAAATTTAGCTGTTGTGACAACTACTGATCACTTTGGTCTTCAGTCTTTGTCTCCAGTCTTTGTTATTAGACTTTTACTTTCAGACTTTGTCTTCAGGTGATAGCTTCAGACTTTGTCTTCAGTACTTTACTTTCAGACTTTGTCTTGAGTACTTTTCTTTCGGATTTTGTCTTCAGACCTTGTAATCAGCTGATGTCTTCAGCTGTTGTGATCTTCTTCAGCAGTTGCAATGTATGTGGGACTTAGAGGTTTTTCTGATCAGGCTTATTGGTTCTTTTGATCCAACAACTAATGATGTCTACACTCTATACAAGTGGCCACTGTTCTATGATACGCAAGATATAGTACAAGCCCTCCAGTTCCAGAATGCCATAAGACTCTATTTTGCATTTGAGATTCATGCAGGAGTCACAATAGAGGATAAGTACAAGAAGTTTGAGGTGGTAATGAAGAAAACAAGACATTAGAGAGATCTAGGTCCAAGGGGGAGTTTGTTGATACATGTATGTCCCTAGATCATGATATGAATGTAATAGATATTGTTTGTCTGATTCTGATGTAATGTTTGGAATGATTAATGAAATGATATTTGTTGTTTATTATTTATAATGTTTAATATTTCATTAATGAGTCGATGCTGAATTAGTTAATTAGGTTTGTGGTTGTTTGAATTGTTACACATAATGATATATTAATTAATACATTCAAACTTAACAAAATGAAGTTCTCATGCGAATGGACCATACGCATGAATAACTTCATACGAATGACTAAATCGCACGACTGAACCAGGAGACGGGATCAGTCGTATGATTGTAACATAAGATTGGCTCAGTCGCACGACTGAACACTCAGTCGTGCGGATGAATCAACCGCATGGTTCAATCGCACGACTGAACCATACTAATGGTTCTGTCGCACGAATGAACAATACTAACCTATAAATACAACCCAATTCATGGAAAAACGAGAGCATTCATTCTATTTCGACTCCAGACGTACCCTAGCCGTCCAGAAGCCTCCAAGTTGATACTCCAAGTTCATAGAACGCTGTAGATCGATTCCTAATCGATTCTTAATGTTTGATTCAACACTTTATTGATTCTACGTGCGTTCTCACTGATTGGATCGCCAATCAAATAGGATTCCGCACTATTTGGTTTGGTTTACACGCCAATCATTCAGTAGTTCGTTCAAATACCAGGTCCTAACACCATACGCATCTGCTATTGGATCCATCATGTATGCAATGATATGTTCCTAATCTATGGATCTCGTGATGAGAAACTCGTTGCAAAAAGTAACACGGATGTAAGTTTCCAAACCGATCGTGATGATTCACAGTCACAATGAGGATATATTTTCATTCTGAATGGAGGAGCGGTCTCTTGGAAGAGCTCCAAACAGGATGTTCTGGCTTTATCAACTATAGAATCTTAATACGTCGCCACCTCACTGGCAGCTCAAGAAGCTGCATGGTTGAAGAAATTCAATGCCGATCTAGGGGTCGTCCCTTACATTCAGGACCCCCTAGAGATCTTTTGTGATAACGAGGGTGTGATTGCCCAAATCAAGGAACCTCGTGCTCATCAAAAGACTAGGCACATTGAGTGGAGATTCAACTACATACAAGATGAAGTTGAAAAGGGAAAGATATGTATTCGCAAAGTTCACACGGATCAAAACATTGCAGATCCTCTCACAAAGCTTCTTGAAAAGGCAAAGCATGATGGTCATACTTGTGCCATGGGACTTCAATATTCTAGTGATTGGATTTGATCTGTAATTTTGTATTTGGATATGTGGAACTTTTTATTATTTGAATAAAATTATTTGGTTATAATGTTTCAATTAATATTCCAATTTAGCATGTTTAATCCATGAGTAAATTGTTTACTCTAAATGTCTGTAGTAGTTCAGACTTGTGGGAACAACTATGAGGGTAAGATTATTATGATTTTGGATTGGTAGATATTCATATGGATGAATATAGAACAAAAGGTTGCTTCCAAGGTTCATAGATATTTGTGGGATGCAAATATTGGACTGACCTGCATCTCATATATTACTACATGGAATCTTCGTGATTGATCATAAGTAATTTTGAGTAAAGGCGAACATCATTTGGTATCCTCTGACCTGAGATACATATTGGGTGTTGATATTTACCAAATATTATAGTTTGACTCAGTTCTTCGCTGTTTTGAAATATGGCAGTACATAAGTCTTGTTTCAGGTATGATATAAGGTAATTGTGAGAGACGTATGTAGTCAAGAAGGGATTTGTCCCTCTTATTCATTAAGAGTAAGATGTCTAAGGCCTGATAAAGTTAAATTAATGGAGAATGATCACTTTGTGTTTCTAGGATTTAACATGACATCCGCGACAAAGGGATTGATGATTGATTCACCAAAAACATTTCAAGTATAGTGCTTGAAGGAGATGATGTTATTGAATGGCACATAGTCATACGTATTAATGGTAGTAAACCGTTGTTAGGCGGTATTTACTGCTTGCATCAATCTTCTATGAATCTTGTGCAAGTGGGAGATTGTTGGACCTCACATGCGCAACACACATACAAGATTGATGTGGTTAGTAAGTTATGATCCAATTTGGGTCATACCAAATAACAAGCCAAACATTCACCAATAAATATTTGTTTGTTGATAAGATCATACAAATAAATATTGACACTGTTGGACCAAAAGAACCAATGAGCCAAGATCAGAAAACCTCTAAGTCCCACATGGTATCACAACAATTGCTGAAAGCCTCATCAGCAGTTTGACAAGTGCTGAAGACTTCAACAGCTGAAGATCAAGTGCTGAAGACTTCAACAGCTGAAGAACTAAAGTACTGAAGTACAGCAGCTGAAGAACACAAGTGCTGAAGCTGAAAGACCAAAGTACTGAAGTACAACAGCTGAAGTGTTTACAAGTGCTGAAGATCAACAACTGATGTACAAAGTCTGAAGACAAAGACTGAAGACATCAGCTGATGATATCTACTGAAGTCATCAGCTGATGAAACACCTGAAGGTCAAAGTGAAGATCAAGTACTGAAGCCTCAGTAGTTTGTCACAACTGCTGAAGAGTACTTCTTCAGTAGTTGTGATATCAGTAGTTTTATATTTCTAGTTTCAGTAGTTTTATGTTTCAGTAGTTTTATGTTTCAGTAGTTTTGTAAAACGACTGAAGAGCTTGTTCTTCAGTCGTTGTAGTTTCAGTAGTTTCTAATCAGTAGTTTTATATTGTGTACTTAACACTCTGTTATGTTCTCAGTAGTTGTGAACATTTCAGTAGTTTGTTAAGAGTTAGTTATTTTTGTATTAGATCTGCCAGTTGTCACTTTCCGTGATAACAGCAGTGATTGTTGCACTCTATATAAGGAGTGACAACCTATTGTAATAATGTGAGTGGATGAATGAATGAATGTTTTGAATGATTAGATTAGAAATATTCTATATCTATAAACATTCCTTGAAATCAGAAATATATATTCTCTCCCTATAACCGTATGTGCTCTTAATGCATACAAGTATCGATTGCTTGGTACAATTTGTCTAATTCCTGTTCGTATTCCGCTGCTTTGAACTCTAATACATCAAACTTGTGATCGCTGATCCTGTCAAATGGTATCAGAGCAGGTTAATCATTGATCGATCTAATAATTGATCAATGAAACTGCTATTCAAGATCTAAGTTTGATTGAATTAGCTTTTGTTTTTGCAAGAAACGATTATAGAGAATGAATTTTCTGTATTTCTGGTCATTCATCCTGAGATCTTTTCTTGGTTTTCATTGAGTTTGTTGTGGTCTGTGTAAAACTTTTAAAAGCATGAATTAAATTGTTTTTGAACTGAAAATGACCACTCCCTCCAATGATCCTCACAATACTGGTTCCTCAACCAAGCCACCAATGCTGGTTAGGAATGAGTATAACATATGGCAAAGACGAATGCTCCATCACCTGTCTGTTAACAGCGCAGGTTGTTGGACATCAGTGGTACATGGTCCACACAAGCCTATGGTGAATAACCCGGAAACCAATCAAATGGTTCCGAAGAGGAGGGAGCAATACTCAGATGAGGATAAGAAGTTGCTTGAAATTGATGCAAAACCCCATGGAATTCTGGCCATGGCACTGCCAAATGAAATCTATTCTGGGCTAATGCATCATGAAACTGCCCATGACCTCTGGAATGCCTTGAAAGAACAATTTGGAGGAACAGATGAGATCTTGGCAAATAATAGAGAAATTCTTGCCCAACAATATGAGACATTCTCTCATAGAAAGGGTGAGACACTGACTCAACAATATGAGCGGTTCTCTTGTTTGATCTCTGAACTAAAAATGGTCAAACTTGAGTACACAAATATCCAGATGAATAACATATTTCTCAGATCACTACCTGAGAGATGGGACACTTATACTATTGTCCTACGCTCCAGTGCAAGTTTGGACAAACTATCTCTCACCCAACTCCATGGGAAACTGCTCACGTTTGAGAGAGAGATAGAACAGAAGAGAAAGCTGTCTTCATCTGGAAAGCTCACTGAAGACTTTGTACCAGGCAACATTGCCTTGGTGGGTCATGAGTCAGAATATGCTTCATCTGAATGCCAGTATGATGAGCATATTAACTTCTCTTCAAGCACTTCTGAATCTGCATTTGTGAGTGTTGATGGTCAGTTTACTGGGTGTAATAATGACAATTTATGCTTCATTATGGATGATCTCAAGGGGATTGCTGATGAGGACTTAGAAGAGATGGATATTTTGAGCCAAATGGCCCTGATAAATATCAGATCTCAGAAGTTCTATAAAAGAACTGGAAGAAAATTCCCAGGACTCTCTGGCAAAACCAAAGTTGGCTTTGACAAGAGCAAGTTGAGGTGTCACAAATGCCAAAGGCTTGGACACTTTGCAAGAGAGTGTAGATCAACTGGATCTAACTCCACTGCACCCTTTGTGACTTTTCCTGGCAATAGTCAACAACACAGAGGGCAACATCCTTTCACTTCTAGTCATCATCCTCAACAACAATCTCCGGCATATTTTGTTCCTCAGGGTCAAATGCCATATCCGTACCCTTGTTATTACATGCCACAGTCAAATCAAGTTCAAGTTCCTATGGCACCACAACCTCATGCACTACCAGAACCTCAGCCATCCCAATCTCATCAACAACCTCAACCTCAACAACACAGCTTCTTCACCCCAGGAGTTGTTGACTGGAGCAGTTTAGCAGATGACATGTCTGGTCATGACCAACTGTTCTCAGGTGCTGGTCAACATGGTGGTGACAGTCCTTTTGGGAATCTAGCTCTTATGGCTTTGGAGTCTGCTGATACTTCATTTTCTAATGCCTCTACACCTCAGGTATCACAGGTATCCTCTGAGGCAAAAGCCAAATTATGTTCTGAACCATGCATAGCAGCATTTGCTTCCATTAGAGAAGCAAATGTAGCTCTAATTAATAAGAACATTGAGCTAGAACAAATAATTTCCAAAAACAAAGCTGAGTTTGAGTCTGTGCTTAAAGATAAAAATGATGAGATTTATAAACTGAATTGCCAAATAATTGATGATAAGGCTAGAGAAGAGGTACTTCTAGAGAAGTACAAAGATCTCAAGAAACCCTTGCAGTTACCCAGGTAGAGTGTGATAGATGGGTACAATCATGAAAAGGTTTTGAAATGCTTCTTAGTAAGCAATCTGCTTCAAATGTGAAGTTTGGAATTGGTTACAATCACACTGCTCCACCTACAGATTTTACCCCAAGAGCAGAGGAAGAATCTGATGGTGAGAGTGATAACCAATCCATCACATCATGTGATCTACCTTCTCATACAGCACAATCAGAAGTAGCAGTCAGCATCAAGCCCTCTTTGAACCTATCAGCTGATGTTGATGGTTCAAATGCTGACACTCACATGATAAATGAGTTGATCAACTCAGGAGTTAATTCTGAAGGTCCTGAAAGGACTAGAGAGTAGGATTTAACACCTGAAGTTCAAACTTCAACTGCTGTCAGTACTGAAGAGAAGAAAACTGCCAGTAGAAAGAGTTTGAAGACTACTAAAGAGGCAGTCAAGAAAGCAAACAATGCTTCCAAAGCATTGAAGAACAAGTCTTCAGTTGCTTCACCCTCTTTAGTTGATAATCAACCTAAGATGAAGAAGAAACCATGTGAAGTATGTGGTTTGTTCAATCATCTTACACATGATTGTTGGTACAAAAGAGGTTCCAAACTCAAACAAAAAGAAGAAATTAATGAGAAAATGGTAAAAATGAAAACTGAGTTTGAGACCACATTTGTATCAGCAACATCAAATCCTGTAACCCTTAAGTCCTCAAAGAAATCCAAAAAGGAAGGGGTTAAACAGGTGACAGCTGAGAATGCTCAGAAGAAGAAGGTGCAACATAGGAACCTATCAAACTCCACTGGCAATATGTCTGATGAGCTGAAAGCTTTATCACAAAATCAGACACAGCTGGTTATGATGGTTCAACATCTGTTGGGTAGAGTTAACCAACTAGATGCTCCTATGTTGTAACCATAGAAAAGGAGGTCCAAGCCAAAGGACTCCTCTTCTACACCATCTTCTTCCTCTCAGGCTGTTGTTTCAAATAAACCTGTTAGTTTACCATCTATTGATGAGACCAGGCCCAAAACCAAAAAGGTTTGGGTCTCTAAAACTAACTGATTGTTTATTTTTGCAGGGTTCTTCAACATGCCAAAGTAGCATCTGGTATGTAGACAGTGGGGGATCTATGCACATGACTGGGAACAGCTCTCTTCTTCATGACTACTCTCAAGGAAAGAAGGGATTTGTTTCTTTTGGCAATGATGCTAGGGGTTACATCATTGGTAAGGGTTTTGTCTCTAATGGAGAAATCAAATTTGATGATGTTAATCATGTGGAAAATCTCAAGTACAATCTCTTGAGTGTCAGTCAAATGTGTGATAAAGGCCATGTTGCTCTTTTCACCAGTCAAAACTGTAGGATTCTGTCATCCAAAGTTTTGCACTTGATTGACAAGGTGTTGGATGATCACACTCTCCTGAGAGCCAACAGGACAGGAAGAGTGTATGCCTTAGATCTTTCCAAGAAAATAGATCTCAAAGGCAATCCTTGCCTATTTTCCGAAGCCTCTTCTCAAGAATCTAAACTGTGGCACAGAAGGCTTGGTCATGTTAATCTCAAAAACATGAATTAGCTTACCCACAATAGTTTATTCAGAGGCTTACCAATAACGGAGTTCCACTGTGATGAAACCTGCACTGCTTGTTTAAAAGGAAAACAGCACACAGTCTCATTCCCTCCTATTGAAGTGCCTAAGTCCACTGCCTGCTTGCAATTACTGCATATGGATCGATTTGGTCCTGTGAGAGTAATGAGCATGGCAAAGAAGAAATACTGTCTGGTAATTGTGGATGATTACTCCAGATTTGAATGGACTTTCTTTCTACATTCAAAGGATGAGGTTGCTCAGAAGATTATTCATTTTGTGTTGTATATTGAGAAGCAGTATTCCCTTCCAGTCAAGTGTATTAGGAGTGACAATGGAACTGAATTTAGAAATCATACACTGGATGACTTCTATCTTTCAAAGGGAATCAAAAGGCAGTTTAGCATTCCAAGGACTCCAGAACAAAATGGAGTAGTGGAGAGAAAGAACAGGACCCTCATTGAAGCTGCAAGGTCCATGCTGGCTGACTCTGGTTTGCCACTGACCTTTTGGGCTGAAGCTGTCAACACAGCTTCCTATGTGCAAAATAGAGTTTTAGTAAATCAGAGGTTGATGAAGACTCCATATGAAGTTCTCCATCATCTGCCTCCTCTGATTTCATTTTTCAAAGCATTTGGGTGTCCCTGTTTTATTCTCAACACAAAGGATCAACTCCATAAGTTTGATCCTAAGGTGGATGCAGGGTATTTTGTTGGGTATTCATCTACTTGCAAGGCATACAGAGTCTTCAACTGCAGAACAAAGATGGTTGAAGAAACTCTACATGTTAAGTTCAATGAATCTCCAAAGGACAAGATTCCACAAAGCCCTGTGGAGTTATTTGATTTGGACATACTGCAATATGTTCCTTATCAAACTTCTGCTGTTGCTCCTGTCAACAGTTCACCACCTGGTGGTACTGCTGATGATGATGATGATTGCAGCACTCACCTCTTCAGGTTTAGTGATCAGCTGCCTGATTCAGCTAGACCTGATGTTCCTGCAGCTCCAGTAGCACCATCCACAACAAATGCTGATGAGATCTCTTCGAATTCAACTTCCTTTGAATTACCATCCACTGATTGGTTTCAAGGAGATGATTCACCATCACCATCTGTTACTGCTGAGCCTGCTACAAACACTTGCACAGATCTCATTGTGTATCAAGATCTGAAGAATCACCCTATGTCTCAAATCATTGGTGATATCACTGCTGGAGTATCAACAAGAAGTCAATTGTCAAATTTCTGCTTCTATGCTCTCTTCATCAGTCAGCAAGACCCAAAGAATTATCACATTGCTTTAAAAGACAATGGATGGGTTGATGCCATGCAGCTTGAGCTTCTTCAGTTCATGAAACAGTAAGTGTGGGAACTGGTTCCTCTACCTCCAGGTAAGTGTGCAATAGGCACTAAATGGGTGTTTAGGAACAAAACTGATGAAAATAGGCTTATTGTTAAGAACAAGGCCAGACTGGTTGTTCAGGGGTTTGCACAAGAAGAAGGTATTGATTATGAATTTGTACTAAATGGTTGTTCAGGGGTATTGAAGACATCCAGAAGAATGAGCTCCAGTTACTCCTTGAAGGCAACCATCCTGATGAATTTGTATATAGGGAGGTAACTACGGTGGAGCTAAAAAATGGCAGGACCATGAAGTACTTATCAGAGTGCTATGGTCCAGAGTTCTTCTTCGAAGGGGGAGTAGAAGAACTCTCTCAGGAGGAACAAGTTGTTCTCCTTGAGGCCTATGTTCGAGAGTCATACAGACTCATTATGGGGAAGTAAATCTCATGAATGGGATAACAAGTCCGTGTCCAGTTCCCCAAAACAGAGTTCCCATTCATACTCTGCCAAACAAATATCTGAGATTTCTTCCCAGGCCGGAGCTTACATGGGTCATCTTCTCTACTGATCAAGAAGGAAAAAGACCAACATTTTTGCCAACAATAAGTGGGATAATAAATAATTTAGAGGTTTTGGCTGCATTGGTTCAGGGGGAGTTTGTTGGACCAAAAGAACCAATGAGCCAAGATCAAAAACCTCTAAGTCCCACATTGTATCACAACAACTGCTGAAAGCCTCATCAGCAGTTTGACAAGTGCTGAAGACTTCAACAGCTGGAGATCAAGTGCTGAAGACTTCAACAGCTGAAGAACTAAAGTACTGAAGTACAACAGCTGAAGAACACAAGTGCTAAAGCTGAAAGACCAAAGTACTGAAGTACAACAGCTGAAGAGTTTACAAGTGCTGAAGATCAACAACTGATGTACAAAGTCTGAAGACATAGACTGAAGACATCAGCTGATGATATCTACTGAAGTCATCAGCTGATGAAACACCTGAAGGTCAATGTCTGAAGATCAAGTACTGAAGCCTCAGTAGTTTGTCACAACTGCTGAAGAGTACTTCTTCAGTAGTTGTGATATCAGTAGTTTTATATTTCTAGTTTCAGTAGTTTTATGTTTCAGTAGTTTTGTAAAACGACTGAAGAGCTTGTTCTTCAGTCGTTGTAGTTTCAGTAGTTTCTAATCAGTAGTTTTATATTGTGTACTTAACACTCTGTTATGTTCTCAGTAGTTGTGAACATTTCAGTAGTTTGTTAAGAGTTAGTTATTTTTGTATTAGATCTGCCAGTTGTCACTTTCCGTGATAACAGCAGTGATTGTTGCACTCTATATAAGGAGTGACAACCTATTGTAATAATGTGAGTGGATGAATGAATGAATGTTTTGAATGATTTGATTAGAAATATTCTATATCTATAAACATTCCTTGAAATCAGAAATATATATTCTCTCCCTATAACCGTATGTGCTCTTAATGCATACAAGTATCGATTGCTTGCTACAATTTGTCTAATTCCTGTTCGTATTCCGCTGCTTTGAACTCTAATACATCAAACTTGTGATCGCTGATCCTGTCAGACACCAATTTAGAACACGAGTTTTCTAAATTATTGCTTTTGTGATACAACAACATTATATGGATATTTGTTCGTGAGATATTTATTTGTTTCTTTATTTAAGTCGGTTAAATAATGACAAATAAAATTGTGTTAATGTTATAAAATTAAAATAGGTTTTAAGTTTATAAATTTCAGGGATTGAAAGAGTTAATTTTATAAAACTTGAAATGGGTGGGAAACCCATTTGAAATGGGCAATTTCGGCCGCCCTTGGCCTTGAAACACCAATCTTTTGTCTTGGTTATTGAGTGACATTACTCACTTGAACACTCTTCCACAATCTCACCTTCTCTAACACACACTTAAGCAACAAAAGTTCCCTACAAGGCTAGACAATTTTCGGATTTTTCCAGCTCAAAAAGAGGCTGAAAATTTCGTGTTTTGAAGGTTCCTTGGTGTAGAACTTTGGTGTCAAGCATCCTAACAAGCTAGGTGTTTGAAGACCTTGTGGGTATTACAAGCTTGAGGTCCTCCACCTTGAAGGATTGCTGCTCAAATACCGTCATCTTCAAAGATTTCGACCCTTTTGAGCTGCTGAAAGGTAGTTTATGGCAGCCTCTATATGGCTGTCCATAATGCTCGTTTTATGTTTTCATAGCTTGCTTATTCACATAATATGATCCTTTGGAATATGGGTTTGTTTTATACATATATTTGTCACCTAAAGAACATGATTTTTCAGTTCTATAATCATGTTTCAAAATATATATCCGCTGCGTTTTTCAGAAAGTTTAAGAGGTAAAACTTTGATTTTATCTTCTAACAAACCCTTCAGATCTTTTCATACGCCCAGGTCTTTGTATACACAAAAACTAAGGGAATATGATTTGCAAAGATATGTAAAAAATGGTATCTTATTTCAATATGTTTTGTTTACTATGTTGCATTGCATTAGCAGTAATAAACATAGCAGTAATAAATGGTATCTTTTTTCAATATGTTTTGTTTACTATGTTGCAATGCATTAGCAGTAATAAACATAGCAGCTGAGTTGTCGATGCAAATTGTAGTATGAAGGAATTTGTAACCATAATCAAGTAATTGGTTATGCAACCAAAGCACTTGAGAGCAACCAATTGAAGCAGCTATGTACTAAGCCTCACCTATGGATATAGATACTTTTATTTTCTTCTTGCAGTGCCATGAAACTAGTCTTGGTTCTATAATTAATATCCACCAGTTGTGAGCTTCCTATTATTATTGCAACCTCTATAGTCACTATCTGAATATGAGTACAGAGTAAAATCACCATCCTTTGGATACCAAATGTAACACCCGGTTATTCTTTAAAAAGAAAAGATAAATAAGAAAGGAAGAATAAGAAAGGAAATGTCAATAAAACCCAAGTTGAGGGGATAAAAGTGTAATAAGGACAAAAAGAATAAAATATTGGTAGAAAAGCAACATGGCCGCCCATCACCTTTTCTACACCCAAATCTTGAGTCATTTTAGAGAGAGAAAGGAAGAGAGTAGAAACACTCTCGGTTTTTGAAGAAGAAGAAAAGAAGAGGCTAAATTCAGGGTAAGATTTCTGAGTTTTTAAGCGTTTATGATGGGTTTTGTCTCGGTTATATGCTTATGTGCTTATGTGTTTGTGTGTGTGTTTGTGTGTTTGTTCGTGTGTGTGTGTGTTTGGTGTGTTTTTAGGTGTTTGAACTCATTTGCAAACGGGTTAAAAGGAAGATACACCCAAAGTTGCACTAGGTGAGTTTCTAGACCCTGGTTTTCTTAATTTAAACTCTTCTTGGGGCTGAAAATGTATTAAAACAATTTTACAATGCTTATGTATGTATACCCGTATGTATTATCCATGTTTGATGATGTTCCTTAGATGTTCTTAGGTTGTTCATGCTTAGAATAGCCTTGATAAGCTTGGAACAATTAGGCTTGATGTTTGGGTTCAGAAATATCCTAGAAACATGTTGAAGAGAAGGTTCATGCTCCTAAATAAGGCCTATGCGCCTGGAAATCCCTTAGAAATAATTAAGTGTAACTCATGCACCTGAACAGTGCCCCCATGCGCCTAGAATCTGTAATCGGATGGCTAATTGTAGGGCCATGCCCCCCAATAATGCCCATGCTTCTGATTAACCCCATGCACCTAAGTTTCCATACGCCCAAATAGTATCCATGCGCTTGCAATAGCTCATGCGCCTAAGTGTTAAAGCCCTTAAGTGTTGGCTAATGCGCCGACATAGTGATGAAGCGCCCAAACAGGGCCCATGCGCCCAAATAGTGTCAAAGCATCTAACACTTAGGATTTATTTCAGCATTTTTGGGAGTGTGTGCTTTTAGGGTTTTGACCGAAGTTTGACTAGGGCTTATAAATGCTTGGTTTCAGGCATTATTATGATTGCCTTTGTAGGGGTTTGTTAGAACACAAGACATAGTTTAACCACTTAAACTTTGTAAAACGCAGCGGAAGTTTAACATTATTACATTGTTTGTAAACTGAAAAACATGTTCTATTTGATGTTTTAAAGTGTGAACAAACCCAAGAACAAAGGGGATCTTTTATGTGAATAAACAAGCTATGAACATAATGAAAGTGTACATAAAATCACAGCTACATGAAGCTTTGATTAACTATCTTTCTCCAGCTGAAATGTCGACCAAGGTAGAGAGATTAGATGCTAAAGCTTCAGCCAAGGCTCCAAGGAAGGATCCCTCAAGATAGTATACCCCAAGCACTATCACAAAACACTTTAGATGCTAGGATTGAACACCAAAACAAGGGAATCTCTTCTTGAAAAACGTTTCAGCCGAGTTCTCTTCAACAAGAACAAGAAAACCCTTTCTTGTGTTGTTCTATTGCATGTGTGAGAGAGAAAATGAGATGGAGTGAATGTGTATCTAATGTGTGTATGTTTTCAAGGATATCAACAAAACCAAGAGGAGGCCATCCATAATGGGCGGCCGAAACCTCATTGGGTTTATTTGATTTCCCCCCAAAAGTTAAATGAAATATTAACACATTAACAAGTCATTCATTTTTTTTTAAAAGTTGTTCATTGAATAAACCTTTTATTAGAATAACACATACACACTCACTAATTATTTGATGTTATTTAAATAACTTAAATAACATTACAAACAATATCTATAAACAAAATATCCATATAAATTGTTCAATCTCATATGCAACTTATTTAGAAAACCCATTTTCTAAATTTGGTGTTATTATTTAATTGCATGATCATATAATCAATTGAATAATTGTCGGTGATTGCAAAGCTTGTTATTGGGTATAACCCGACTTGGATCATGACATACTAACCACATCAATGTTCTATGTATCTTAGGCATATAGAATCTAACAGCCTGATGATTGTTCCTTATGATTACTATTAATATTATTATTAATATTAGTGCTATTAGTGCATGACTTTACATGGTGTGGTTATTATCGTAACCTAAAGTATTACTAATAATAAAGTGAAAGAGTAATAAAGAAGAGAAGTGTAACTTAATTTAAAATGTTAACAAGTCTTGCAAGCTTATAGGAGATGCACGACCATGAGGTCGTTAGCTCAACTGTGATGCGGGTTAGCTACCTTCACATGCACATGGGGCCAGTCAATTGAGATTGGCGGACCTTTGCAGCGTACCCTAGGTGTCTGTGCCAGCCTTTTATACAGTATGTAGAGCCCCTTGTGGGAAAAGAGGACCCATCACCATTTCCCCCGCGCACATAGTTTAGGGAAATTCGCATTGGTCCCCATAGACAGGGAAAGATAAAGAAAAAAGAATACAGAGTAAACAAGGGATACAATAAAGAGAAAAAGCATTATCTAATTGTATAGTTAATGCGTGCTCACATATAAAGAGATGATGTTTTCATAAAAAGAGTATTTTCATATGTATACCTAGAGAAAGTATTTTATTACTTTTAAAACTAGAACTCACTCAGCAACGCTAACTTTTATACATTTTCAGTTGGCAGGTAAATATTGTTGAGGATGACAAGAGGGTGAAGCTACTTGGCAGGAAAAGACTGACATCCATTCATACTTATTATTGTTGTTCTTTTGTAAAGCAATTAAACAATTCTTGTGTATTCGGTTAACCAATAGTGTATTGCTCAAGAACAGTGTTTTAATGAAATGAATGGTTTTTGATAAAATAATTCCGCTGCATAAGATTGTAGATTTTTAATGTTTAATGTATTTAATGCTATGAATGGCCAACTGTGAGGTCTCTGGGAACGGGGCCTTACAAGTTGGTATCAGAGCCAAATTTTAAGAGAATCGGGTTATATAAATTTTGAAGCCCAAACTTAAACTGAAAATGGGACAATTGGAGGGATGTTAGCCCAAGTAGCTACGTGCCATCAGGTATGTCTTTTCTTAATGTTAACCGATATTATGTGCACATGCTATGTGATTTATGTGCTCTTAGTAGATTTAGATACTGATTAAGTCAGGATAGGAAATGCTTGGGGTATGAAGAGTAAAGTAAGTGGCTAATCACAACTGGCCACTGTAATTAGGGACTTACGATACTTGACATAAACTGAGTTATTACCTTGAATGACCGCGTTAGTGTTTGAATCTTATAGAGTGTTAGAGGATGGCTGGACGAAAATCTTCCACGACTCATAGAGGCAGAGGCTGTCCACGTGTGGCTAGGAGTAGTGCTAAGGCTCCTGAGACGACCCATGAGAAACCTGAGGTTCATGGCCAGAGCGAAGAGAACGAGAATGGTAGCTTCAATGCCTAAGCTAGGGAGGCGATTGCTGATGAAGTACACCAGGTCATGCTGACAGTCTTACCGTCTGTGGTGACTGAGGTCATCAGGGCTATGAGAAGCAAGCAAAGGAAGGAGAAGGAGAATAGAAAGGGATTAACTAGTAAGGAAAGCAGAAGGGAGGAGGAACAACTAGAGCCTGAGACTGTGTTGTCCAATGAGGAGGAGGATGATGTAGTGGGGGTAGCGATCAGAGGGTACAGTTATGGCGCGTTCCGAAGGTGTAAGCCCCCAACTTTTGATAGCAATGGCAATGCTGCTGCCGCTCACCGCTGGGTGAGCGAGATGGAGGCAGTTTTGGAAATCAGTGAGTGCCGCGAAAACCAGAAGGTGAAGTTCGCAACTCACTCCTTCGTTGATTCAGCGTTGTGTTGGTGGGACAATATTGTCCAAGCTGAGGGTACCAGGTCAATCGGAAGGATGAGATGGAGTGAACTGAAGAAGTTGGTGGCAAGGAATTTTTTCCACACAGGGAACTCGATAAAATCGAGAGGGAGTTCCTGCAACTTGAAGCGGGAACCATGACCCACCGGCAGTACACTACTAAATTCAACGAGATGGCAAGACTGGTGTCGGATCAGGTGATGCCAGTGTCAAGGAAGATCAAGAAGTACATCCAGGGCCATCCGTCTGACATTCGCAGGCACCTGAATGCTGCTCAGCCAGGTACCTTTCGATCGGTGGTGGATTTGGCGGGTAGATGGTATGATAAGCGAGAGGAGACTATGGTGGAGGTTAAGAAGATGTGGGGATAATATAACTAGAATAGGAAGAAGTTGGATGTGGTGGTTTCACTCCAAACAACAAGAAGAGGAAGGTGGACGACCGTGGGGTGTCGTCAAGATCAGAGGTGAAAAAGTGCGGCAGATGTGTAAGGGAGCATGCCGGTGAGTGCAGGATGGGAATGAATGTATGCTTCACGTGTGGCAAGCCTGGCCACATCGCTAGAGACTGTAGGGTGCTGAAGTGCTATAACTGTGGTGGAGAGGGCCACGTTACCAAGGATTGTAAAAAAGCGAAGCGCGGAGAGCTCTGGAGGGAAGAAGAAGCCAGAGGAAGGAGGGCAGAGGGCAAGGGCTAGAGCCTACACTATGACCCTGGAGGAAGCCAGAGCTCATCTTGATGTCGTGTCAAGTATATTTCTAGTAACCAAACTTGTGTCTCTGTATTGTTTGATTCCGATGGTAGTAGGAGTTTTATTTCCACTACATTTTGTGCTAAGTTGCCTATTAGTAGTAGAAATGTCATTGAACCATTTGATGTTGAAACCGCTATTGGGAAGTCCACTAGAATTACTGATGTGATAGAGGACTATGCTATAGAACTAGAAGGTCATAGGTTTGCTGCTAGGTTACACGTGATGCCCCTGGGTGGATTTGATGTAGTACTAGGGATGGACTGGTTAGCAACCTATGAAGCAAACATCGTATGTCGCAAGAAGATGATTTGATTAGTTGCACCCGATGGGAGTTTGGTTATGATTTATGGAGATCGCATTACTACGATCCCGAAGGTGATTTCAATGGCAGTGGCGGGCAAGTGCATGAAACGTGGATGTAGTGCCTACTTGGCATACGTAAAAGATATGGACGCATCGGCACCGCAACTATCTAAGGTACCAGTGGTGTGTGACTTTTCAGACGTATTCCCGAAGACTTACCCGGCGTGCCACCGGATCGCGAGATTGAGTTCCAAATTGATTTGATACCCGATGCTCAACCCGTTGCCAAAGCACCACATCGATTAGCTCCGACTGAGATGAAGGAACTCATGAGCCAATTGTAGGAGTTTATGGGTAAGAGATTCATTCGACCGAGTATCTCTCCATGGGGTGCTCCGGTATTGTTTGTAATGAAAAAAGACAGAAGTATGTGAATGTGCATTGACTATCGAGAGCTGAACAAGTTGACGGTGAAGAATCGGTACCCGATACCAAGGATTGATGACTTGTTTTACCAACTCCAAGGTACCAGTTGGTTGTCGAGAATAGATCTACGATCTGGCTACCATCAATTGAAGGTAAAGAAATAAGACATTCCTAAGATAGCTTTCCGTACATGTTATGGACACTATGAGTTCCTAGTTATGTCCTTTTGTCTAACTAACGCGCGAGCTGACTTTATGGATTTGATGAATCGAGTGTGTCGGCCGATGTTAGCCAGATCAGTGATTGTGTTCATTGATGATACTCTGATCTACTCGAAGAGCGAAGAAGAGCATGCCGATCACATTCAAGAGGTGTTGGAGATATTAAGAAGGGAGAAGTTGTATGCCAAATTCTCCAAGTGCGTGTTCTGGTTGCATGAAGTTCAATTCATAGGTCACGTGATAAATCCTAAGGGGATTATGGTAGACCACACAAAGGTGGAGGGAGTGATGTGATGGAAGTGAGCGAAGACGCCATCCGAGATTCGTAGTTTCTTGGGGTTGGTGGGATATTATGGAAGGTTCATTCAGGACTTTTCCAAGATCGCTTCTCCACTAAACAAGTTGACCCAGAAAGATGTGAAGTTTGTATGGGGTGAAACTCAAGAGAAAGCATTCGAGGAGTTAAAGGCAAGGTTAACTCAAGCTCCTGTCTTGTCATTAGCCGAAGGAATCAAGGATTTGGTGGTTTATTCTAATGCTTCCTACTTGGGGTTGGGTTGCGTGCTGATGAAGAGAGGAAATGTTATAGCCTATGCTTCTCAACAGTTGAAGGTTCATCAGGTCAATTACCCTACTCATGATCTGGAGCTAGCAGCCATGGTCTTTGCACTAAAGATTTGGAGGCACTATCTCTACGGGACGAAGTGCACCATATTCACCGACCATAAAAGCTTGAAGTATTTCTTTGAGCAGAAGGACCTGAATATGAGGCAGAGAAGATGGTTGGAGCTCATAAAAGATTATGATTGCGAGATCCACTATCATGCGGTCAAGGCTAACGTGGTGGCTGATGCCCTTAGTCAGAAATAGAGGCCCAAGCTGATTCGGGTGAAAGCATATCAACTGATCATGACCTTTGATGTAATGAAGCAATCAACGAGTTTCAAGATGAGGCACTAAAAGAAGATCATCTTAACTCTGAAAGGATGAGAGGTCTGGTTAGGGAATTGTGTGAAAACACACTTGGTGTTAAAACTCGATTTGGGCGGGTGTGGATTCCACGTTTTGGGGATCTACGTGTGAAGATTATGGATGAAGCTCACAAGACTCGATACTCTATCCATCCTCATGCCCCGAAAATGTATCAAGATATGAAGAAAGATTATTGGTGGCCGGGTATGAAGCGTGATGTGGTGGGGTATGTGAGTAAGGGCCTTACTTGCTTGCAGGTAAACGCCGAACATCAGAAGCCATATGGAAAGATTCAACCTTGGATATACCAGAATGGAAGTGGGAGCACATCACCATTGATATCATTATGAAGCTAACGCATACTCCGAAAGGGTACGATGACATACGGGTGATTGTCGACCATCTGACGAAGAGTGCTCACTTCCTACCGATCCGTCAGATGTATTCATCTGAGAGGTTGGCGGATCTATTCATCAATGAAATTGTAACTCGTCACGGTGTGCCGATGTCTATTGTGTCTAATCGTGACACCTGGTTTACATCTAAATTTTGGAAGAAATTTCACGACGCCATGGGGACGAGGTTACATATTAGCACAACATATCATCCCCAAACTGATGGTCAGTCAGAAAGGACCATTCAGTAAATTGGAAGACATGCTTTGAGCATTTGTGATTGATTTTGAGGGAAGTTGGCATGACCACTTACCGTTAGCCAAATTCTCATTCAACAACAGCTGTCACACTAGCATTGGTATGCCACCACATGAGATGCTATATGGGAGGAGATGCAGAACACCCGTTTGTTGGGGTGATATTGGTCAGAAGGAATTAGGGAGTGTCGAGGTAATCAAGGCTACGACAAAGAAGTTCGAGAATATTAAAGCCTTCATGAAGGCAGCTAAAGATAGACAGAAGTCGTATACCGATAAACGACGCAGACCGATTGAGTTCCACGTGGGTGACCGGGTTATGTTAAAGGTTTCACCTTGGAAGGGTATCATCCGATTCCGGAAACGAGGTAAGCTAAGCCTGAGATTCATAGGACCTTTCCGAATCATTGCTCGAGTGGGAGAGGTGTCCTATAGATTGGAGTTACTAGAGGAGTTAAGTGGAATTCACCCGACATTCCACGTATCTCATGTGAGAGAATGCTTAGCTGATGAAGACATGATTGTTCCACTGGAGGATATAGAAGTAGACGAAAGGCTCAATTATGTGGAGCAAGCAGTGGCAATCATCGATCGAAAAGAGAAGAGGATGAGAAATAAAGTGGCTCCTCTTGTGCGTGTATAGTGGAATCATAAGAAAGGATCCGAATCTACATGGGAGGCCGAGGAACAAATGAGACAACATTACCCACGCTTGTTCAAAGAATAACAGGTTTCAGGGACGAAACCTATTTAAGGGGGGTGGACTTGTAACACCCGGTTATTCTTTAAAAAGAAAAGAAAAATAAGAAAGGAAGAATAAAGAAAGGAAATGTCAATAAAACTCAAGTTGAGGGGTTAAAAGTGTAAAAAGGACATAAAGAATAAAAGGTTGGTACAAAAGCAACATGGCCGCCGATCACCTTTTCTACACCCAAATCTTCGGTCATTTTAGAGAGAGAAAGGAAGAGAGCATAAACACTCTCTGTTTTTGAAGAAGAAGAAACGAAGAGGCTGAATTCAGGGTAAGAATTCGGAGTTTTTAAGCGTTTATGATAGGTTTCGTCTCGGTTATATGACTATGTGCTTATGTGTTTTTGTGTGTGTTCGTGTGTGTGTGTTTGGTGTGCTTTTAGGTGTTTGAACTCATTTACAAACGGTTTAGAAGGAAGATAAACCCAAAGTTGCACGAGGTGAGTTTCTAGACCGAGGTTTTACTTGTTTTAAACGCTTCTTGGGGCTGAATATGTATTAAAACGATTTTACAATGCTTATGTATGTATACCCGTATGTATTATGCATGTTTGATGATGTTCCTTAGATGTTCATTGGTTGTTCATGCTTCGAATTGCCTTGGTAAGCTTGGAACAATTAGGCTTGATGTTTGGGTTCGGAAATATCCTAGAAGCATGTTGAATAGAAGGTTCATGCGCCTCAATAAGGCCCATGCACCTGGAAATGCCTTAGAAATAATAAAGTGTAACTCATGCACCTGAACAGTGCCCCCATGCGCCTAGAAACTATAATCGGACGGCTAAGTGTATGGCCATGCGCCCCAATAGTGCCCATGCTACTGATTAACCCGATGCACCTAAGTTTCCATACGCCCGAATAGTATCCATGCACCTGAAATAGCTCATGCGCCTAAGTGTGAAAGCAGTTAAGTGTTGGCTAAAGCGCTGGCATAGTGATGAAGCACCCAAACAAGGACCATGCGCCCAAATAGTGTCAAAGCTTCTAACACTTAGAATTTATTTCAGCATTTTTGGGAGTGTGTGCTTTTAGGGTTTTGACCGAGGTTTGACTAGGGCTTATAAATGCTTGGTTTCATTCATTATTGTGATTGCCTTGTGATTGTTCCTTATTATTATTATTAATATTATTGCTATTAGTGCATGACTATATGTGGTGTGTTTAATATCATAACGTAAAGTATTACCAATAATAAAGTGAAAGAGTAATAAAGAAGAGAAGTGGAACTTAATTTAAAATGTTAACAAGTCTTGCAATCTTATAGGAGATGCACGACAATGAGGTCGTTAGCTCAACTGTGATGCGGGTTAGCTACTTTCAGATGCACATGGGACAAGTCAATTGAGATTGGCGGACCTTTGCAGCGTACACTAGGTGTCTGGGCCAGCCTTGTATACAGTATGTAGAGCCCCTTGTGGGAAAACAGGGCGCCGCACCATTTCCCCCGCGCACATAGTTTAGGGTATTGCTCATTGTTCAACATAGATAGTGAAAGATAAAGACAAAAGAATACAGAGTATACAAGGCATATAGTAAAGAGCAAAAGCATTATCAGATTGTATAGTTAATGTGTGCTCACGTATAAAGAGATGAAGTTTTCATAAAAAAGAGTATTTTCATATGTATACCTACACAAAGTATTTTATTACTTTTAAAACTAGAACTCAGTCAGCAATGCTGACTTTTATACATTTTCAGTTGGTAGGTAAATATTGCTGAGGATGGCACGAGGGTGAAGCTACTCGGCAGGGAGAGACTGACATCAATTCATACTTATTATTGTTGTTGTTTTGTAATGCAATTAAATAATTCTTTTGTATTTGGTTAACCAATAGTTTATTGCTCAACAACAGTGTTTTAATGAAATGAATGGTTTTTGTTAAAATAATTCCGCTGCTTAAGATTGTAGATTTTTAATGTTTAATGTATTTAATGCTGTGAATGACCAACTGTGAGGTCACTGGGAATGGAGCCGTACACCAAAGTCTAAGAGCAGGTTTTCCTTTTAGATATATGAAAATCCTCTTCACAGCATTCAGATGAGACTCTTTTGGATCTCATTGGTACCTAGCACAAACACACACAACAAGCATATTGTTAGGTCTAGTGGCACTCAAATACATAAGTGATCCTATCTTTGATCTATATAATCTTTGATCAATAGATTTTCCTGTAAGATCAGGTATAATTTAATTAATTGTTGAGGCTGGTGTTTTGCATGAAGATGTATGAGCTAGGTTTTACTTCTTCAATTTTTAATCTATGTATTTCACTTGATTGATGAAATGCCATCTGTCTTCTCATGAACTTTTAGACCAAGGAAGAAAGTAAATTCTCCCATTGAACTCATCTCAAACTTCGATTTCATCAACTCTACAAAGCTTACACATAATCTCTTGTTTGTTGAGCCAAATATAATGACATCAACATCAATTTGAGCAACTACGAGATCTTGATGTTCTTGTTTGAGAAAGAGAGTCTGATCAATGGTTACTCTTTTGTATCCATGATTGAGCAAGCAAGAAAATAATGTTTCATATCATTTTCTTGGTGCTTGATGAAGACCATACAACGCTTTTTGTCTTAATGAGGATCTTCAAATCCAGTAGGTTATGATACATAGACTTCTTCATCAATTTTCCCATGCAAGAAAGCACATTGGCATCCATTTGATACATAGTGAACTTCTTAAATGATGAATTTGCTATGAATACTCTTATGGCTTCAATTCTTACAACTGGTGCAAAAATTTCATCATAGTCTATTCCTTCGTCTTGTGTGTAACCTTGTGCAATCAACCTTGCTTTGTTTCTCATAATACAACCTCTGTCATCTAGATTATTTTTGAAGAGCCATCTTGTTCCAATTGGATGTTGTCTTTCTTGTAAATCAACTAGATTTCAGACTTTTTGCTTTCTGAATTGTTGAAGCTCTTCTTGCATAGCTTCACTTCAGGTATTGTCCTTAAGAGTAGCTATGATGAATATTTGTTATTGGAGTAGATTCAACTGACATAGATGATTCGAAGTTAGTCATATTCATTGATGCAGATGGATCCAATCCAACTAATGAATTTAGGAAGTAGTCAAAGTGTTCCTCTTGTTCAACATTGGGTATGGAATGATCTTCCTGAGTCTGATCATTAGGAGCATCCTAAGTATCTTCCGCAAGAACTTATTCAGAAGCAATTTGTTCTTGTGTAAGAGTTAAAGGAATTTCTACGGATTATGTATGACGATTTGTTAGATCATCTCCAATGTTTGTTATATCTTCTTGAAAATATGGAACACCTGTTGAGGCATTGTTCATATCTCGGATGTAGCACACTCATCTGCAGATGCAAAGGTAACAGTTGTGGATGATGTGTTTTCATCTAAAGATGTAGGTCCATGAGGCTTAACTTGTGCAGCATCATTATTGTTATTTGTTATTTCTCGTTCGCGATACTTCATGAGTGTTTTCTTGGAGGATCAGCAGATAGTGATACTTCATTCATATTTGGAGGAAGAATGGATAGCATGTATCATCGAATCTTGCATTATTCAATTAACCTGAGTTAAATGAATCTATTAGAGCATCTATATCAAACAACCATGATTATCCTTTTACAAATTTAAGAAATAAAGACTTATCAAATGATACATTAGGAGATTTTTCCACAATGTTATATTGTGGAATGTAAATCCTATAAGACTTAGATGTTAAAGAATATCCAACAAAGAAATCATCATAGGCTTTTTCAGAAAATTTACCTAATAGTTCTTATGTGTTTAAAACAGATACATGACACCCAAAAGCTCTAAGATATCCTATGTAAGGTTTTCTTTTAAATAAAAACTCATGAGGTGTCTTATTATGTTCTTTTACAATCAATGTCCGATTTTGAACATTGCATGTTGTATTCAATGCTTCAGCCCAAAAGGTGATTAGCAATTGTGAATCAGCTAGCACTGTTCTTGCTGCTCCAATAAGTGTTCTGTTTTTTTCTTTCAGCAACTCCATTCTGTTGTGGGGTTCTTGTTGCACTAAATTGTCTTGCAATACCTTTATTCCTGCAAAAAGAATGTAAGTCAGTATTAATAAATCTAGTCCTATTGTCAGTACTAAAAATTTGAACTTTAAATCAAGTTGATTCACAATCTTGATGACAAATTCCATTAATGTTTGTAAAGTTTCACTCTTTTGTTTTAAGAAGAAGACCATATGAATCTAGTGAAATCATCCACTGTCACTAAACACTATTGCCTCTTTCCAATGCTCATCACATTGGTTGGACCAAACAGATCCATGTGAAGCAATTTGAGTAGTGTAGCATTTGTATTTATAACTTTGGAAATATGTGACACTCTATGTTGTTTTCCTTTATAACATGAAGGACAATGGTTTGAACAATGAAATTCTTTCTTTGGCAACCCAATGACTAGGTCATTTTTCACCAATTTGTTCATGTTCTTCATGTTAGAATGAACAAGCCTTCTATGCTACAATTGAGATTCATCTTCTGATGATTTGGATAGAAGGCATGTTTCATGTCTTGTGTGTGAAGTGTTGTTCATATCCAAAACATATGTGTTTATTTTACTTGATAGTTTAAAAAGGATCCAATCTTCTGGAACTGAAAAGCCTGGCTTAAGAATGTATCAATTAGTGCTATCAAATAAAGTGGTATAATTTTAATCACAAATTTGAGAACACTCGATAAATTATATTGTAAATTTTCACAATAGTTTACTTTCTCAAATTTGAGCAGAACATTGGTTATCATTCCTTCACCAACTATTTTACCTCCCTTCTTATCCCCACCAAATGCCACATTTGAGACATTTTTGTGCTTGAAGTCATGGAGAAGAGAACAATTTTCAATCATATGCCTGGAACAACCACTATCAACTTACCACTTGTTGTCAACTATCCCAGATTGTTTCTGCACACAGAAAGAAATCAATTAGAATTGACAACCCAAGCCTTAATGATATTGGGTTTGCCAGCAGTATCTAAAATTGTTACTCTTTCATGAATAAGTCTTGAAGTTTGAGTATTATTTTTAGTTTTAATTGATTAATTCTGAGTTGTTTCAGGTGAAGATGATTCTGTTGAAGATGAGGTTGTTGAACTAGCTCCTTGTTTCTTATTCTCTTCTTCATTCATCTTTTCTTTATTGGTTTGCTATTTTGATTCTGATGATGAGCCTTGATTGTGGAAAGTTTCATCATCTTTTGATTTTGAATGAGGTACATGTGTTCCCTTTTTAAAATTATCAAAGAAAGCATCATGAGCTTTTGTTTCTTTTTCAGTCAAATCCACCCTTTTGTGAGGTGTTTTTGACTGCTGAAATGTTGTTCTTTTCTTCAAAAGTTCAACATCAGTGGTTGTTTTCTCCTTTGCTTTTGGCTTTTGATTTTGTTGTTGCTACAAAGATTTTGAGTCGTTTTCACTATTAGTAGATTGAGTGTCTGATTCAGCTATACCAGATTGTTTCTTCTTTGTGCTCTTTGTCTTGTTCTTTTTATTGAAATAATATTCCTAAGTTGAATGGTTATTTTGTTGCAAATAGCACAATGTTTGTTAAAATAATAGTCAGATGTCATTTGATTGTTCATATTGCAAATGGAACAATAATTCCTAAAGTAACAATATTCACTATTGTGATTTTTCATATCACACAATTTGCAATACATATCCTTTTATTCTTCATCAGAGTGGACTGCTTTTTTCTTCTTTGTCACTTTTGAGGCTTCGCATCCTTCTCCAACTTTTTAGTTGATTTATTGCAGGATCGATGTTTGTCACTTAAACATAATGTTTTTCTCTCAAACTCACCTACAATCACACTCGGGTAAGAATCAATTAGAGTTGATCACAATATGAAAAGTAACTAAGAACACGGAAAGATAATTTTCAAGATACTTTTATATATTGATTCTCAACTCAAGATACAAAGACTCTTACAAGCAGATGATAATCTTGCCTCTATGAGTTACAAGGAGAACCTATATATAATACTATATACAGCAAGATATACTTTGATACTAGCTGGGATCCTTTAGCTAAAGCCAATACTACAAGACTATAGTTAAGGTATCTCAGATAAAGTCTTATGTGAGATTTGGTAGTTAGGACATGTCACTGACTTACCTTTTGTCACCAACTAAAGATGGCAACTGTACTATCAAGAAAAGGTAAATAGTGGAATAAAGTATGGTCAACAACATGGCTCTCTAGGAAGAAGCCATGCTGTATCAAAAGTCTGCAGTGGAGTGTCAGATACCATACTTGTGTCCACTAGTTATAGCAGTGTCTTCCGAAGGTTAAATGGCTTCGGAAGAGTAAGTACTTCTGAAGCCACTTTATACTTCTGAAGAGGCTGCTTCTTCCAAGGTTTGGAGACTTCTTCTTTTCATCATACTTCGGAAGTGGTCTTCACTTTATTCTTCTAAGTCTTGAACTTCGGAAGTACGCATTTGTCTTCGGAAGTAGAGTTCTGTCTTTAGAAGTAGAGTTCTGTCATCGGAAGTTGGACTTTCCCTTTGTCTTCGGAAGAACTCTACAACCTTCGGAAGTTCCATGATAAGCTTCGGAAGCCTTTGCATGCAGCACCAAAATAACTTAAGTGGTCTAATTTTGGTTGATTAGCCTTCTTCTTCATCCAACAAACTCCCCCTAGGTTGATGCTACCAAAACTTCACTTATCTCGACTTCTCAAAACTTTCAGCACCAAAGAGAGCAAATATTGGTCTATCTCTTCGTTCTTCCCTGATGTGGTGCTGAGAAGTTTTTACAGATCCTTGGTAGACAGGAAATCCAGTCTGTCACCTTGGATAACATGTACCCTTTGTTGTTGCCCTCTTAAAATAGTTAGTTGATGGGAACTGTAATCATATTCCCATCAAACTATAGGTTCCAATTCAAGACCTTCGACCATCTATAGAAAGGCAGCACCTTTGGTGGGAGATCTTTCCTTGTCTTCTATCTTCTCAACTTCAACTCTTCTTCAATCTTAGCTTTTGCAGTTAGCTCAACTAAATGAAGACTGCTGAGATGATTTCTGAAGAGTGTAGCAGTTTGAGAGTTGGGGGGGGGGGGTTGGAGAATGGCTTCTCTGCTAACTCAGCAATGCCGAATCTGCTAGAGTGTAACAAAGAGGTTGCATTGAGTCTGTTGACTTCACCATTCTCTCTTTCCATAACAAAGTTTTAAGAAGGTTCATCGAACCTCCATTGGATTATCTTCCTTCTAGGCACAAGAGACTGACTAGGAATCTTGTCCTCTTTTCTTGTATCCAACAGAGTCACCAGTTTCCTTCTGAGGTTCTTTTCTTCCTCATTTAAAGAGTCTGAATTGAGGCCAAAAATCTTGCAGCCTAGTCCAATGTTCCTCTAAGCAAATCAAGGAATCTATCTCTTGTGAGGGAACTTGAAGATCCATCTACATAGGTAATGTTAATAGAGTCTTTTACACGAGAGACTTCCCTCAAAGTAGTGCAATTAGTGAGGTTCATCTTGATTGCCTTAAACTCCTCAAGGGAGAGTGTTGAGAAGGCTGAAGGGATGGTTTGGATGGTAATTGGGTAGGCTTAGGTTCAGAGGTTCTGCCTAGTGTTTTGGGTTGGATAATGGGAAGTTTAGGTGGTTGAGGTGAGGGAGTAGTAGTGGGTAATGATGTGGGTTCAGGGGTGAAAGGTTCAGGTTGTGGTTGGGTAGAAGTAGTGAAGGTCATCCCTTTTACCCTTCTATACATCTCTTCCTTTTCCCCATCCGGATGTCAGCCTTAATTTCACTGACAATCCGTTGGAGTGTCCTTTCAGACATAGGACCCACCTGCCTTCCAGAGAAGCCATGAGCCGAAAATAGTCCCTTATCTAGGCTTTCTCAGTGAGCTTCTTGGAGGCAGTGACCCTAGCCTCTTCTTATTTCTTCTTCTTCTCTCTGGCCTTTTCTTTTGCAGCCTTCTTCCTTTCTTTCTCCATTTGATCCTGCTCTTTGTTGTAGAGCCAGAGGATCGTATCATCATTGTGTGGAGAGAGTTCTTGAAGATCAAAGCCTCTAGAGAGTAGGAAGTTTATCCTGTCTCTCCTCAGCTGCAATTCAGCCTCTTTTTGTTTCTTTTCCTTTACCTCTAAGGCCAACCTGGCTTCTTCTTCAAGTCTCAGCCTGATTGCCTTCTCTAGATCCACCAACTCCTCTAATGGTAGCATGAGTGTTTCTTCATTGGCAGCTCCCATTTCAATGAGCTGGTCAATGATCTGCTCTCTTCTTTTATTGATGACAACCTCTTGATTGGAAGCAGCTGCCTTTGTGTTGGCAGCTAGCAACTTCTCAGTCTGAAGTCTTCCTTTCTTCTTAAGTTTCTCAATCTTCTCCTCTTCCTGAAGTTCTTCCGCAGTCGTCTTCCTTTTTCCTTTATCTTTTGAAGATCATGACTGTGGTGGTTCTTGGATAGAGGTTTCTGATTGTGAGAGAGTCAGAGATGGTGTCTGAGAAGGAGGTGTAATTGGAAAGTCCTCACTGCTCATTTCAGATGCCATTTCCAGGATAGCATCTGTGATGATCAGTTCCTCAGACATTCTTCCGCAGCTTCTGTTTCAGCTTCGGAAGATTCAGCTTGTTCTTCTGAGACTTTAACTTCAGCTTTGGAAGTTAAAGGAGATGCAGATTCTATCCCAACTGTTTCAGTTGCTGGGCCATCAGTTCCTATTTCCCATTCGAATTGAATCTTAGGTTCCATGAGGACCTTAGGTTACCAACTTCTTCCACAGTGGTAGAAGGTGCAGTCAGCCTTTGAAGCTCTTCTGCTCCAAAGTAGATCATTGCAGCATCATAGCTCGACTGCTCAAAAGAAGATCTTAATAGAAACTTGGTGAAGAGTCTGTAGAGATCATTGAGCATCCTTGGATAAATCTAAAGAGTGACTTGAGATGTTTCAGGCACAGAGATGATGGGAGAGGAAGATGTTGAAGTAGAAGGCTGGCTCTGTGGTTCCTTGTGTGTTTGTCTTTGAACATTCTCCCCCTTTTTGGTAGCATCATCTTGAGAGCTAGATGAGATGGATGAGGAATTCAGGGAGACCTGAATAGGTACATGCCTAACAGACCTCTCTGTCTGTTTCTCAGCTAGTTGAGCCTTGAGATTGTCAATCTCAAGTTGCTGAGTGATAGATCTTGCCTCTAAAGTCCTGACCTGAGATTCCAGGTTTGAAACTTTAGAAAGAATATCTTGAATGAGAGTTGCATGCTTCCCTCATCTTCTTTCGAAGAATCACGGGGAGATGAAGTAACATACCTAGTATGTTCACCCTCACTACCAGATGTGATTTCTTGGCACCCTGGTTTCCCATGCTTAATGTTGTCTCTTTCAGAGTCATCAAAGGGCTCGGTTGCGGTAGATTCAGTCTGAGAAATGTTACCACTGTCCACAAGGTCCATTGAGGCACCTTCTGTAGTGGCAGCTGAATCTACATGAGTCCCCTCCACATCAGTGGGACTCACCTTAGTTGTTGGATACTGATGGGGGATAGAGATAAGGGATTTCTACAAGCTTTGTTGATCTTGGAGAGGGTGTTGTAGATCAACTTCATTGCCATGGAGAGATGTCACCTCTTTATCAGTTTTAAACAGAAGGTCAGTGAAAGACACGATGGGTAAACCTACCGACTCGAGACTTTGGTCAATGTCTACAGGCATTGAGCCTCTGGTGGGGCTGTCCCTTGTTGGCTGCTCAGGGGAGTATAGAGACTCACCCTGAGGGCTTTCAGCTTGGGTTGTGGGCTCAGGTTTCTAAGACTGAGGATACTCAAGACCCAAATTGAGGTCAAAAGAGAAGGATGGAGAGACCTCTGACTGAGTGGGAGCCCATGTTTCCACTCTAGTCTTTTTGGATTAAACAAGAGGGGCTTGTTCAATGAGAGTAGATTGAATAAGGGTTCGTTTGCGCTTGTGTGATAAGTGATGGTGATGGGTGGAGTAGGTAGTGTTGGCATTGTGGGGGTAGTGATGAGTTTGCTAGAACACAAAATCCATGTTTAACCATTTAAACTTTCAGAAAACGCAGCGGATATGTAGCTTTTAAAACCGATTTTAAAGCTGAAAATTTCATGTTCTTTATGGTGTTTTAATATGAAAAACAAACCCAAATCAAAAGGATCTTTTATGTGAATAAACAAGCTATGAACATAATGAAATAGAACATAAAATCACAGCTTCATTAAGCTATGATAAACTACCTTCCCAGCTGAAATGTCGACCAAAAGAAAAGAAGAATAAGATGCTCAAAATCTCGGCCATGACTCCAAGAAGAGGAACCCTCAAGTTAGTATACCCCAAGCTTGTGAGCAATACACCTTCTTGTTAGGAAGAATAACACCAAGAACAACTCCAAAATCTCTTTTCTGGCTGCTGCTGTTCGTGAACTTCAGGAGAGAAGAAAAGAGTTTTTGAGTGTTTTTGCATGTGAAGAACCAGGGTTTGGAGAGTCCTACACTCTACCTTTAAGAGTGTGTGTCTTACCAAGATAAAAGAAGGGAACCTAATTGGTCCAAGGGTGGCCGAAAACTTATTCAAAAGGCTAGGATTCCCTCTCTTTTAATCTCTTGTTAACACATTAAAAGTCCATGGACCCTCTTGGATTTTTAATGTGTGACAAGTGCAAGAACCATACTAATATGTTTTATGCACTAATCTTTAATTAAAAATTTTAATTAAACATCACTAACATTACATTATCTTATGTTATTTAAACCCTTTCAAATAACAATGTGATTAATAAAATCCATCAACAATCATCCTTATGGTTTAACCCTTTTCACATATAATTGTTTAGAAAACCAATTTCCTAAATTTGGTGTGTGTTGATATTTAATTACATGATCACATCCAAATACAAAATTTACAGATAATTGTATTCGAATAATAAAGAGTTGCACATATCCAAATACAAAATTTACAGATCAAGTCCAATCACTAGAATATCGAAGTCCCATGGCACAAGTATGACCTTCATGCTTTGCCTTTTCAAGGAGCTTCGTGAGAGGATCTGCAATGTTCGGATCCGTGTGAACTTTGCGAATACATATCTTTCCCTTTTCAACTTCATCTCGTATGTAGTTGAATCTCCACTCAGTGTGCCTTGTCTTTGATGAGCACGAGGTTCCTTGATTTGAGCAATCGCACCCTCGTTATCACAAAAGATCTCTAGGGGGTCCTGAATGGAAGGGACAACCCCGAGATCGATAATGATTTCTTCAACCATGCAGCTTCTTGAGCTGCCAATGAGGCGGCAACGTATTCTGATTCTGTAGTTGATAGAGCCACCACATCCTGCTTGGAGCTCTTCCAAGAGACCGCTCCTCCATTCAGAATGAAAATATATCCTGATTGTGACCAGATCCATAGATTAAGAACATATCTCTTGTCCTCCTTAGGTACTTAAGTATGTTGTTAACAGCCATCCAATGACTGTTTCCAGGATTTTGCTGGTAACGGCTTGTCATGCTCAAGGCGCATGACACGTCCGGTCGAGTGCATATCATTGCATACATGATGTATCCAATAGCAGATGCATATGGTATTGCCTTCATGTTATCTTGCTCATCCTTTGAGCTTGGACATTGAGTCGTACTCAATATCGTTCCTCTTTGAATAGGTACGGTACCTTTCTTAGAGTTTTCCATCTTGAACCTTTTCAAGATCTTATCGATGTATGCACTTTGATTCAAACCAATCAACCGCCTTGATCTATCCCTATAGATCTTTATTCCCAGAATGTAGGCGGCTGCACCAAGATCCTTAATGGAAAAACAACTTCCAAGCCAGGTTTTTACACCTTCCAGGGTTGGAATGTCATTTCCAAATAGTAGTATGTCATCAACATACAATACTAGGAAAGTTATTGTGCTCCCACTAGCCTTCTTATACACACAAGCCTCATCAGCATTTTTGATGAAGCCAAATTTCTTTACCTCCTCATCAAAACGATGATTCCAGCTTCTCGACGCTTGCTTCAATCCATAGATTGATTTCTTTAACTTGCATACTTTATTGGATTGTTTTGGATCGACAAAACCTCAGGCTGAACCATATAGACATCTTCCTCAAGATATCCATTTAGGAAAGCGGTTTTGACATCATTTGCCAAATCTCATAATCATAATGAGCAGCTATGGCAAACAATATCCTTATAGATTTTAGCATCGCAACAGGTGAGAAGGTTTCATCATAATCAACCCCTTGGGTTTGAGTGAAATCCTTTGCTACAAGTCTAGCCTTGTAAGTATCCAAGTTTCCATGCATATCGGCTTTCTTCTTAAAAACCCACTTGCTTCCAACTATTTTGGAGTTAAGAGGTGGAACAACCAAGTCCCATACTTGATTGTCATGCATGGATTGCATCTCAACGGTCATGGCCTCGAGCCATTTGTCACAATCCGAATTGGACACTACATCATGGTATGTGGTTGGTTCATCTGAATCTACCACATAGCATCCATCCATGAAAAATCCGTATCTTTCAGGTGGATTACTAGTTCTACCACTTCTGCGAATGTTTTGTGTGTATTGATCAACCATTTGATCATCTTCAACATCCTCATGTTGAGTGCTAGTTTCAACCAAACGTGCATTAGGTTGTGGTTCTTGATCCTCCTCAAGATCCACTGTTCTACTACTAGTTCCTTCCATGAGGAACTTTGCTTCTAAGAACTCACCCTTTCTCGCAACAAACACCTTTTGTTCCAGTGGATCATAGAAATAATATCCCATAGAATCTCTAGGGTATCCAACAAAGATACACTTGGTGGATCGGACTTCCAATTTGTTTGGGGTGGGAGTCTTAACATAAGCCTCACTACCCCAGACCCTTAAGTATGATAGGGATGGAAATCTTCCATGCCATATCTCAAAAGGTGTCCTTTCCACCTTTTTGGTTGGGGCCATATTTAGAATACGGGCTGCGGAGAGCAAAGCGAAACCCCAAAATGATAGAGGTAATATGCTTCTACCCATCATAGATCAGACCATATCCAATAAGGTTCGATTCCTCCTCTCAGACACACCATTATGTTGTGGTGTTCCAGGTGGAGTGAGTTGTGAGACAATCCCAAAATTCCTAAGATGATCTTGAAAAGCATCACTTAGGTATTCACCTCCTCTATCGGTGCGGAGAACTTTAATCGACTTGTTGAGTTGATTTTCCACATCATTCTTGAATATTTTGAACATTTCAAAAGCTTCATCTTTGTGCCTCAATAAGTACACATACCCATAGCGACTATAATCGTCGGTAAAGGTAATGAAGTATCTTTCACCATTCCTAGTCATTGGCTTAAAGGGACCACATACATCCGAATGTATGATTCCTAATAAATCTTTTGCCCTTTGGCTAGTTCCACTAAAGGGTGCCTTAGTCATTTTACCTTGTAAACAAGATTCACATACATCAAATGAATCACATTTATTCGCTTTTAAAAGACCATTCTTTTGAAGTGTTTGTATACGTTTCTTGTTTATATGACCAAGATGACAATGCCAAAGATAGGTATCACTCAAAACTAAATTGAGTTTCTTGGTGTTAGTATGGTACAATGAACTATTTAAAGCATTTTCATGAACCAATTCATAAATACCATTAATGGTATAGCTTTAAAATAGAACATATCATTTAAAGAAACATGAATATCATTTTCAATAAAAGATAATACATAATCATAAAGTCTTAATTGGGATACAGAAATAATGTTCGTAGTCAAACTAGGAGCATACAAAACATTCTTCAAAATAACATCCAAGCCACTTGAAAGTTTCAAGATTTAGTCCCCACGAGCTTCAACTTGGACTTTGGTTCCATTGCCCATGAAAAGGCTAACATCCCCTTGATTGAAGTCCCTACTTGTTTTGAACCCCTGCAACAAATTGCAAATATGAGTTCCACATCCGGTATCTAATACCCATGTGTTTCAAGATGTAACATTAAGATCAATATGAATCATGTATATTGTACCTGAGGTCTGCCCGACATCCCTCTTGGCTTTCAACTCTTGGAGATGAACAGGGCAATTTCTTGCCCAATGTCCAATCTCCCCACACTTGAAGCATGGGTCATTGGTAGCAACCTTTTACTTCTTCTCTTGCGGTTTGGGTGGCACCCTTGCCACCCCTTTCCCTTTTCCCCATACTGGTCCCTTACCCTTGGCAACCTTTGCTTTGGGTGCGGGATGAGGCCTTTTCTTGTTCCCACCTTCATTGATGGTGAGAACGGGTAAAACCCTTTTACCCATGGCCGCCTCGGCCGTTTTCAGCATTGAGTGAAGCTCACCAATGCTTTTGTCCCAAGCATTCATGTTGTAGTTCAACACGAATGTCTCGAACTTCTTGGTAAGGCCATTGAGGATCAAATCTGTGGCCAATTCCTTCGAGACAGGACAATTAAGCCTCTCGAGGCGGTCAATATGACTTTTCATCTTAAGTACATAAGATGAGACAGATTGGTTGTCGTCCATATGACATGCATGGAGTGCTCGAACTATTTCGAAGCGCTCAACCCTTGCTTGCATTTGGAACGTTTCCTTGAGCTGGGTTATCATGTCATATGCTCCGTGATGTTCATACTCCTTTTGGAGATCCGGAGTCATGCTCGCTAGCATGAGACAACACACTTGGACAGAGTCCTCAGTGTACTTGAGCCAATCGTTGTAGGCCTCCTCATCATCCTCAGTAGTTGATCGGGGATAGGGTCGTCTAAAACATATGATCTTCTCTCTTACTTGAGAACGATTCTCATGTTTCGATACCAATCAATAAAGTTGTTATGATTTAGATGTTCCTTTTTGAGGATCGCTCGTAATGATTGGTTTGACGCGGATGAGTTATCGTGATTATCATTATTTGTGGCCATCTACAAAATTTAACAAAGATCTATTTTAGTATTTTCGATATTGTTATTTTTAATAATTAATGCCTTTTAAGGTCTTTTCATATTAAAATCTAGAACCCAACATTACATTTAAATTGTGGTTAGGTGATCTTTATCCCACGTTTTAAATTAATAAGGTGGTCAACGTTTGACGATTGCAACCATTTGCAACTTCTAGAAATATGGGATCGACTTGAACATCATATGTAAAGTCGGCATGTTAATCCCATCAACACCATTTGGAAACCACATCGTAGGTGATCCATTTGACATGATTTGCAAATCAAGACACCCTACTTACACCCACGTGTGTGTTTGCCAAAACAAGTGGTTAGGTGACCTTTATCCCACAAATAAGGCATTCTCACCTTGAATCACGAGTTCCCTCAAAGTGGTTGGTTGACCTTTATCCCACTAAGAGCTCTCAAGTGACACAAGTGTTGTATAAAAGGACGGTGTTGATCTTGTTAAAGAATATTTAGAGGTTACATAATATTAGTTTAGAAAACTCTATGTACTTGTATTTGCATGCAATCAAATACAAGGTACCCTATGGTCCTTTGATTAAAACCAATTTTAATCTTTAAAATCATTAAACCATTTTAATAACTTTATATAAACTTTTAGAACCATCAAATTTCAGCTTGTTAAGTTGTTAGTGAGTTTGTTATGTATGTCAAAACATCAACCATTCAAACAAAAACAAACATTTAAACAAGCATAAACATTAATGATCATATGTGCATAACCATAGCCCTTATGTTGACAACACTTGTTTGCCATCACAAGTGTTGTCATTTGGTCTTTTCTAAGGTTACAACAAGAGAACACATAGAAAGCTTCCAAAAGCCTCCTACTTGAAACCGCATCCAAAATGCTCCATGTTTCTTTAGTGTCTTCCTTTGTGCTTCCAAGGCATATGTCTTCATATTACAAGATATAAGGTCCTAATACATGATATCTAGTAAAATGAAATTACACCTAATCTATTTATTACAACCCAATAATAAATAAAATTACACTTGAAACAATAGATAATACAACCCAATTGAATGAATGAATACAACCATTACAAACACCCAAACAACACAAGGTCAATGGCTAGGTTATGCACTAAAATAAGCATCCATTATATCATCCAAAATATAACTATGAATCCCCTTAAAACCAACGAATTTTCAGCCAACATAAACTGAAAAATTCGGGTTTAGATGTTGTCCAAACAACACAACATATCAACATATATATATCTTTCAAGATTTAATCTTAAGCATGTATAATATACTCTTGAAAGTTGGGGATTCAACAAAACAGAAACATAGCAGCCCGAAATCAGCTTATATTTAGATTAATATCATCCTTTAAAACCTATTTTAAAGGACAAAACAAGCAAGTCATCCACATAACCGGCTCTTGATGCCATTTGACGAGTTTGCTAGAACACAAAATCCATGTTTAACCATTTAAACTTTCAGAAAACGCAGCGAATATGTAGCTTTTAAAACCGATTTTAAAGCTGAAAATTTCATGTTCTTTATGGTGTTTTAATATGAAAAACAAACCCAAATCAAAAGGATCTTTTATGTGAATAAACAAGCTATGAACATAATGAAATAGAACATAAAATCACAGCTTCATTAAGCTGTGATAAACTACCTTCCCAGCTGAAATGTCGACCAAAAGAAAAGAAGAATAAGATGCTCAAAATCTCGGCCAAGACTCCAAGAAGAGGAACCCTCAAGTTAGTATACCCCAAGCTTGTGAGCAATACACCTTCTTGTTAGGAAGAATAACACCAAGAACAACTCCAAAATCTCTTTTTTGGCTGCTGCTGTTCGTGAACTTCAGGAGAGAAGAAAAGAGTGTTTGAGTGTTTTTGCATGTGAAGAACTAGGGTTTGGAGCGTCCTACACTCTACCTTTAAGAGTGTGTGTCTTACCAAGATAAATAAGGGAACCTAACTCGTCCAAGGGGTGGCCGAAAACTTATTCAAAAGGCTAGGATTCCCTCTCTTTTAATCTCTTGCTAACACATTAAAAGTCCATGGACCCTCTTGGATTTTTAATGTGTGACAAGTGCAAGAACCATACTAATATGTTTCATGCACTAATCTTTAATTAAACATTTTAATTAAACATCACTAACGTTACATTATCTTATGCTATTTAAATCCTTTTAAATAACAATGTGATTAATAAAATCCATCAACAAATCATCCTTATGATTTAACCCATTTCATATATAATTGTTTAGAAAACCAATTTCCTAAATTTGGTGTGTGTTGATATTTAATTACATGATCACATCATTAATTAAATAATCATTTGTATCTGCAAAGCTTATTATTTGGGTATAACCCGACTTGGATCATAACGTACTAACCACATCAATATTCTAAGTGTCTTGGGCACATAGAATCCTACAGGTAGTTGCTGGTGTGGGTGGGTTCATCACCTGTGGGGTAAACAGGGTTGTCATTAGGAGCCGTTGGCTCAGTCATACCTGGAGGAAGTGCAGTATCTCTTCGTGTGAAGTTGGTGGACACTCTCTTCAAAGTCTTGAAGATGGTCGACCTCATTTGAGGAGCATTCAGAGCAGCTGCACAGACAAGCTTGCTCTGCTCCATTTCGCAGTTGATTATGTGTCGGAGAAACCTGGGATACATGAAGAATATGTCCTTTTGTAGATTTCCCATGAGGTTAGTCAGCACAAATCTTGAATAGTTGAAGCGGAGGCGTTTTACCAACCCATGAACTAGGCACCCAAGTTCATATGGGATTTGATCCTATCCCCCAAATTTGTTCGACAAGCAGTGAAGGACCATATGTAGCAGGAACTTCCATTTATACAAGAAGTTAAATTGGTAGGCAGTTGACCTGCTAATGTCTCCACCATATCCCATTTGGAGATAAGTATTGTCCAAATTTTCTTAGGGAATTCCGTTAGAGCGTCCTCATCATGAAGCTCTAGATGCTCCGTGATGATCTGTTCAGAAATGACCAACTCCTGGCCACAGATGCTCGATAGAATGACACGAACCCCATTTAGGGTTTCAATTTGACCATTTGCCCAAAATTCAGACATATGGTTTGAGTAAATTGTGGGGTTTACAGTCGAAGCGGTGTAGTAAGAATATTGGGTTAGAAAGGAGATGATATCTGAGAAGTCAGCATCTCTTGAAGAATCAAGAAGTGCGACTTGGTTGTGCTGAGGGTTGAAGGCCATTTGGAAAGGTGAATAGGGATGATTTGAGCTAGGTAAAGTTGAGTAGGAGAAATTTCTAGGGCAGTAAGAGTTGCAAGTAAGAGAGTGATATTGAATAGTCGAGATTATTTAAAAGATTGTGGAATGGCGGTAATGGGGTTAGGATAAGGTGATGTGATGGTTTACTGGATGAAATGACAGTGGCGGTAAGGTTGAAATCGGTTAAATAATCCGACATTGTTAACAAAATCTTTGCTTTTTACAGTGTGGGGCCCAAGAAATTTACGTTACATAGTGAAATCTCTCTTCCGAGTGTAAAACATTTCCCAAGGTAACTTGTCTTTCGAAGGCAATTCTTACTTCCGAAGCCAAAACTTTGCTTCCGAAGGTTAGAGTTGCTTCTAAATAAAGAATTTGTAAGTTTCGGAAGTAGATCTCATATACAATCAATCGCTTCTTCCAAGACCAAAAATTCTTCCGAGAAGAAAGTTATTCTTTGAGAAATTTTGCTTCGGAAGATATAAGAATGTCTTCGGAAGGTTAATTTCTCTTCGGAAGGAATTTACACATAGAAAATTTCAGAGAGAATATCTTGTAACAGGGCTTAAATTGTATTGACACAAGACTTACATAGTAAAAGGTTTTCAAAAGAGATCAGATTAATCAATGTTTATCATCCCAATAGTTGTTATGAGATACTTAAACCTTTGTTCATCAAAAGCTTTGTTAAACAGATGAGCATATTGTTTATTTGAATCAACTTTGATTAACTTGATTAGATTTTTCTTATGAATGCCTCTAATGAAATGATACCTGATGTCAATGTGCTTAGTCTTGGAGTGCTTCACCGGATTTTCAGTAATAGAGATAGCACTGTTGTTGTCAATATGGATAGAAGTACTCATAAAGTTAAATCCATAGTCCGACATCTGTTTTTGAATCCATAGCAGTTGAGCACAGCAGCTAGCAGCAGCAATGTATTCAGCTTCAGCAGTTGATGTAGAGACACAGGATTGTTTCTTGCATTGCCATGAGATGATCCTTCCACCAAGAAATTGACATCCTCCTCATGTCGATTTCTTGTCAATATTGCAGCCTCCATAGTCACTGTCAGAGTATCCATAAAGATTGAAATCCTTGTTTCTGGGATACCAGAGACCTAGTTTAGGTGCTCCTTTGAGGTATCTGAGTATTCTGTTAACAACACCTAGGTGAGACACCTTTGGGGAAGCCTGATATCTTTCACAAATGCAAGTAGCAAACATGATATCAGGTCTACTGGCTGTTAGATACATCAGAGATCCAATAATTGCCCTATACTAATGTTGATCAGTATCCTCCCCCTCGAGGTCAGGACAAAGATTATGGACCCTGGGTATGGGTGTCTTGGCAGGCTTGCGATCCTTCATTTCAAATCTTTCTAAGATGTTAGAGACATATTTAGATTAATTAATGAAGAACCCTTCCTTGAGTTGCTTTACCTAAATTCCAAGGAAAAAGTCCATTTTTCCCATGGAGCTCATCTCAAACTTCGTCTTCGTAATACTCTCAAAGTCCTTGAACATTTGGTCATTTGAGGAACCAAATATGATGTCATCAACATAAACTTGTACGAGCAAAATGTCCGTTCCAGACTTTCTGATGCAGAGAGTCTTATCAATGGTACCTCTAGTGTAGCCATTCTTTAGAAGAAACTAAGACAAAGTCTCATACCACAGCCTAGGTGCTTGGTGCAACCCATATAGAGCTTTATCCAATTTGCACACATAGTTGGGGTGCTGTGGATCTTCAAATCCAGGAGGTTGGCATACATAGACTTCCCTGTCTATATCCCCATATAGAAAAGCACACTTGACATCAAGTTGGTATACTCTGAAGTCCTTTAATACAGCATAAGCAAGGAAGATCCTAATTGCCTCAAGTCTTGCAACTGGTGCAAAGACATCAGCATAATCGATTCCTTCCTCTTGAGTGTGTCCTTGAACACAAGTCTTGCCTTATTCTTGGTAATCAAGCCTCTATCATCTCTCTTGTTTTTGAAAACCCATTTGGTGCCTATAGGTACTTGACCAGATGGTAGCGGACATAGGTTCCATACCTTTGTCTCTTGAATTGAAGCAGCTCCTCTTGCATCGATTCAATCCAACTACTATCTTTCAAGGCATCTTCTACCTTCTTGGGTACCATCTCAGATAGAAAGCATGAGTACAAACAGACATTCCCTTAATGAGTCTGTCCTCTTGTTCTCACACCCTCAGAGACATTCCCTATGATGTTCTTAGGTGGATGAGTGTTGTGAATCCTAAGACGAGGAATCACTTCCAGTTGCAGAGATAGATCCATGTTAGACATATTCTGCTCAGAAACTAGAACACTCTGTCCAGCTGTTGTTTCAAAGTCATTCAATAAGGACTGATTGAATGAATGAGAAACATCATCAATAGTTGGCTGTGAAGTAGTATTAACAGCTGCCTGTTCCTTCAAAACACTACCTCCTTCTGCCTGGTGTTGTGGTGGATCACCTGATGAGTTTTGAGGCTCAGTAGGTGATTCACTTATTGAAGCTTCACTATTCCTTGATATATTTAAACTATCGGATCTGTGAATAGTGGAAGCTTGATGTATTGCAGCACTTTGAGAATTTGGTCTAGGCCTGGGAAGCTCAAACAGTTGATCATTAGCAGCATCATTAGCATCATTTTGAGCACCTATTCGAGCTGAAACATTCTCACAAGAGGGTTTAGAATAGTTTGGAAACAATTCTAAATCAAAGATGTGATCAGGTCCATTCCCCCTAACACAAGGAGTGTGCTCATTAAGAACTATATTGGATGACTCCTCAAATTGTTGATTCTTAATGTTGTATAATCTGTAAGCTTTTGAGCTAGAAGAGTATCAAACAAAGATAGCATCATTCGACTTTTCAACAAATTTTGCTAAATTTTCCTTTGTGTTAAGTAAGGTACACCTGTTGCCAAAGGACCTCAGGAAGCCAATGAACGGTTGCCACTTGTTCCATAGCTCATAAGGGGTTTTTCCATGGGGCTTAACTACAAGAACTTTGTTTTGCACATAGCATGCAGTGCTGACTGCCTCTGCCCAGAATGTTAGAGGTAGTTTTGAATCAGCTAACATAGTTCAAGCAGCCTCAATAAGTGTCCTATTCCTCCTCTCAACAACACCGTTTTGTTAAGGAGTTCTGGGAGCACTATATTATCTGGCCATCCCTTTTGAGTTACAGAATGACTCAAGAACGAAGTTCTTAAACTCAGTCCCTTGATCACTTCTAATAGTTTTAACCTTGTGATCAATTTGATTTTCTATTTTAAGAATAAAAGATTTTAATGTTTTAGCAGTTTCATCTTTAGTTCTTAAAAAGAATACCCATGTGAATCTTGTAAAATCATCAACTATCACAAGGCAATATGATTTCCTTCCAATGCTCATTATACTTGTGGGACCAAAAAGATCCATGTGCAATAAGTGCAAAGGAGTAGTGATAGAGTTTACACATTTGGATTTATGAGACGTCCTGTGTTGTTTCCCTTTCAGGCATGCAACACAGTTGCTTTTGCAGAAAAACTCCTTTTTAGGCAAACCATGTACCAAGTTATTTTTAGCCAATTTATTCATTGTCTTAAAATTTACATGACACATACGTTTATGCCAAAGTGTTGACTCATCACTATCAGCCTTGGATAGAAAGCATGATACTTCACCCATTGGGGAAGCATTGTTCATATCAACCTTGTACATATCCCTTTTCCTGGGAGATCTAAGAAGCACCAATTCCGGAGGAATTGTCATCCCTGGTTTGAGGATAATGCACTCATGTTTTGTGAAAAGCATTTGGTGCTTTTGATCATAGAATTGAGAAACACTTAACAGGTTGTGTTCAAGCTCTTTGACAAAATTAACTTTGTCAACTGTTAACATACCATTGGATATACTCCCTCTACCAGAAATATATCCTCCGGCCTCACCTCCAAACTGGACAGGACCTCCATCATAATGTTGAAATTGTTGAAGGAGAGATCTGTTTCCTGTCATGTGCCGAGAGCATCCACTGTCTACAATCCAAATGTTGTTATTCTTGTCAAATGGATGTCCCTGCATATAAGATGAGATGATTACTTTTGATTGGAAACCCAAGCTTTATTGGTCTTGGGTTCTTCCAAAGATAATGACATAATTGAACCGAAGTTTATGCATGGGGGTTCAACAGAGGTCTTTGAAGAAAAGGTTTAGGCTGCAACATCTTCCTTGATCTTCCAGTCCACCCTTGGGCTGATCTTGGAGGATGAGCTTGTTGAAGCTTTTGCAACATGGTATTCTTCCGAAGCTTCTTTCTTTTCGGAAGAAGTCCTCACCACCTTTTCTTCCGAAGCAGTCTTCTTCTAGGATAGTTTCAAGGGAGCTTTCTTGTTCTTCTGAACCTAAGTAGCTCTTGCTTCCGAAGCCATTTTCCCTTCGGAAGAAGGAGTTTCTTCCGAAAGCAACTTGGCTTTGGAAACTAGCTTTCCCTTCTTCAACACTTGAACCGTATGTTGGGTTTGGTAGATGTTTATCAAAGTCATATTAACCATTAATGTGTCAAAACGCAGCGGATTTATAATCAAAGAAAATTTTCAGATTAGTTAATATGTGTATATCAAATATATGTGGAAAACAAAACCCATTAACATGGATCTTTATATGAAAGAACATGCTATCAAACAAACAAACAAAACATCTAAACTACCTTCTATAAATCATGGATGAAAGGGAAGATGAAGATGAAAGCAAAATCTACAATGTAGAAGATCTCAAGAGGTGATACCCACAAGCCTTTCTAACACCATGCTTGTTAGGATGCTCCACCAAGGATTGCTCTTTTCTTGTTCCTCAAAACGAAATCAACAAGCCTTTTTCCGCACATGAAAACCGAGAACAGGCTAGTCCTTTCGAGGTTTTTAAAAGATAATGTATTGAGAGCAAAAGTGTTATCGAATGATTGAGTGTTTTGGAGGAGAAAACCTATTAAGGACCAAGACCAAGGCTTGCTCCTAGTGGCCCTCTTGGGCGGCCGCTTATCAGCCTCAAAAAGGGGTTTCCCCCCAAAAATTTTAAGTTTTATCAAAACTACACTCTTAAATCATTCTTTTATAAAAGTAAAACCCCTTTTAATTTTATAATACTTACACACTTGTATTTGTCATTTCATTTTTTTAACTCAAATTAATATGAAACAAAAAACTTCTCATGAACAAATTATCCATATAACATTGTTCATTTACAAAAGCAATGATTTAGAAAACCCATTTTCTAAATTGGTGTTTAATATATATTTGTATGATCTTATCTACGAATAAATATTTATAGGTGTTTGTATGGCTTCTTATTGGGTATGACCCGACTTGGATCATAACGTACTAACCACATCAATCTTATATGTGTCTTAGGCATAGAAGATCCAACAATCTCCCACTTGCATAAGATTCATAGAAGATTGATGCAAGCAGTAAATACCGCCTAACAACGGTTTACTACCCTTAATACGTATGAAAAAGTGCCATTTAATAACATCATCTCCTTCAAGTACCATACTTGAAATTTTTTAGGTGAATTATTCATCCATCCGTTTGTCACAAATATCATGTTAAATCCCAGAGACATAGAATTGTCATTCTCCGATGGTCTATCTTAAATAGGCCTTAGATATCTAACTCTCAACGAATAAGAGGAACAAATTCCATCTTGACTACATACGTCTCTCACAATCACCTTATATCATATCTCAACCTAGCCTTATGTACTGCCAATGTTTCAAGACAACAAAGTTCTAAGTCAAAGTACAATACTTGGTGTGTATTAAGACCCAATATGTATCTTAGGTCTGAGGATAAAATGATATTCGCCTTTACTCAATATTTCTCATGACTAATGATAAAGATTATATGTAGAAATAATTGAGAGCGGGACAGTCCTATATCTATATCTCATAGATATCAATGAACCTTGGTAGCAACCTTTTGTTCTATATTCATACTTTATGAATATCAACCAATCCAAGTTCATTATAGTCTTACATTCATAGTTGTTCCCATAAGTATGATCGACTACGGACGTTTAGAATAACTTACTTATTCACGGATTTAAACATGCTAAAATAGAAGAACAAATGAAGATTATAACCATATAATTAAGTCAAATAACATAAGTTCCAATATCTAAATACAAAATTTGATCAAGTCTAATCACTAGAATATCGAAGTCCTAAGGCACAAGAATGACTTTCATGCATTGACCTATCCAGGAGCTTTGTGAATGGATCTGCAATGTTTTGATCGATGTGAACTTTGCGAATACATATCTTTCCCTTTTCAACTTCATCCCTTATGTAGTTGAATCTCCGTTCAATGTGCTGAGTCTTTTGATGTGTACGAGGTTCCTTGATTTGAGCAATCGCGCCCTCGTTATCACAAAAGATCTCTAGGGGGTCTTGCATGATAGCAACGACCCCTAGATCAGCAATGAACTTCCTAAGCCACGCAGCTTCTTGACCCGCCAATGAAGCGGCGATGTATTCTGATTCTGTTGTAGATAGTGCCACTACATCTTGTTTTGAGCTCTTCCAAGAGACCACTCCTCGGTTCATAATGAAGACTTATCCTGACTGTGATCGAGAATCATCTCGATCAGTTTGGAAACTTGCATCCGTGTAACCCTTTACAACGAGCTCCTCCTCACCAGATCCATATATTAAGAACATATCCTTATTGTTCCTAAGGTATTTCAAAATACTCTTAACAGCCATCCAATGACTATTGCCAGGATTTTTGTTGATATCTACTTGTCATGCTTAGAGCATATGACACGTCCGACCTAGTACATATCATTGCATACATGATGGATCCTATAGCAGATGCATATGGGACTCCATTCATTCTTTCTTGTTCAACCTTTGAACTAGGGCATTGAGACGTGCTCAATATAGTCCCCTTTTGAATAGGTACCAAACCTTTCTTAGAATTCTCCATCTTGAACCTTTTCCAGACCTTTTCAATGTATGTACTTTTGTTTAAACCTATCAATCGCCTCGATCTATCCTTGTAGATCTTTATTCCCAAAATATAGGCGGCTTCACCAAGATCCTTAATGGAAAAACAGCTTCCAAGCCAGGCGTTTACACCTTCCATGGTTGGAATGTCGTTTCCAAGTACTAAAATGTCATCGACATATAATACAAAGAAAGTAGTAATGCTCCCACTAGCTTTCTTATAAACACAAGCCTCATCAGTGTTTTTTATGAAGCCAAATTTCTTTACTTCATCATCAAAACGGCGATTCCAACTTCTCGATGCTTGTTTCAGTCCGTAGATTGACTTCTTTAACCTGCATACCTTGTTAGGATGTTTTGGGTCAACAAAACCTTGAGGCTTTTCCATATGGACATCTTCCTCAAGATATCCATTAAGGAAAGCGGTTTTGACATCCATTTGCCGTATCTCATAGTCTTAATATGCAACTATGGCAAACAATATCCTCATAGATTTTAGCATTGTGACAGGCAAAAAAGTTTCAGCTAATCAACCCCTTGAGTTTGGGTGAAACCTTTTGCTACAAGTCTAGCTTTATAAGTATCCAAGTTTCCATGCATATCAGTTTTCTTCTTGAAAACCCACTTACTTCCGGCTACCTTGGATTTAAGAGGTGGTGTTACCAATTCCCAAACTTGGTTATCATACCTGGATTGCATCTCAATGTTCATGGCTTCTTGCCATTTGTCAAAATCAGGTTTTGACATTGCATCACGTTATGTGATTGGTTCATCCGAATCTACCACATAGCATCCATCCATAAAAAAATCCGTATCTTTCAGGAGGAACACTAGTTTAACCAGTTCTGCAAACGTTTTGTGTATCTTGATCATCCATATGATCATTCTTAACATCCTCATGTTGATTGCTAGTATTAACCAAATGTGTATCATCTTGTGAATCTTTAACCTCTTCAACTTCCACTGTTCCTCCACTATTTCCTTTCGAAAGGAACTTAGTTTCCAAAAATTCTACCTTTCGAGCAATAAACACTTTCTGCTCTGTTGGATCATATAAATAATATCCAATACAATCACTAGGATATCCAATGAAAATACACTTAGTGGATCGGGCTTCCAGTTTATTTTGAATGTATTGCTTAGGTTAAGCCTCACACCCCCAAACTTTTAAGTATGACAATGATGGAACCCTTCCATGCCATACTTCAAAAGGCGTCCTTTCCACTTTCTTGGTTGGGGCCATATTTAAAATACGGGCCGCGGAGAGCAAAGTGAAACCCCAAAATGATAGAGGTAGTGAACTTCTAGCCATCATAGATTGAACCATATCCAATAAAGTCTGATTCCTCCTCTCAGACACACCCTTATGTTGTGGTGTTCCACGGGGAGTATGTTGTGAGATAATTCCACAACTTCTAAGATACTCTTGAAATTCACTACTTAGGTATTCACCTCCTCTATCTGTACCAAGAATTTTGACGGTTTTGTTGAGCTGATTTTCTACTTCATTCTTGAAGATTTTGAACATTTCAAAAGATTCATCTTTGTGTCTTAATAACACATACCCATAACGACTATAGTCATCGGTAAAGGTAATGAAGTATCTTTCACCATTCCTAGTTATTGGTTTAAAAGGTCCACATACATCCGAATGTATGATCCCTAATAAAACATTTGCCATTTCATTAGTCCCACTAATAGGGGCCTTTGTCATTTTACCTTGTAAACAAGACTCGCATATATCAAATGAATCATTTTATTTAGTTTTTAAAAGATCATTCTTTTGAAGTTTTTGCATACGATTCTTGTTTATATGACCAAGGAGAAAATGCCAAAGATAGGAATTACTCAAATCTAATTTGATCCTTTTGGTGCTTTCTTGGTACATTGAGCTATCATATGTTGTGTTATCATGAACCAATTCAAAATACCATTACAAGGTATAGCCTTAAAATAAAACACATGTAAAGAAACATGAATATCATTGTCGACAAACTTGAAATCATAATCACATTGTCTTAGACGGGAAACAGAAATAATGTTCCTAGTCAAAGTAGGAGCATACAAAACACTCTTTAAAATAACTTCCAAACCACTTGGAATCTTAAAAATGTAGCTCCTTAGGCTTCTACGTGAACCTTTGCACCATTGCCCATAAAGAGACTAATTACATCTTTTGCATAATGATCACTTCTTTTGAACCCTTGCAACAAATTGCAAATATGAGTTCCACATCCGGTATCCAATACCCATATGTTAGAAGAAATAATATTTAGCTCAACATGTATCAAAAAGATCGTACCTGAGGTTTGCCTCGCATCCCTCTTCGATCTCAACTCTTTGAGATAGACCGGACAATTGCGTTTCCAATGGCCTACCTCACCACACTCATAACATGGGACTTCATGAGCAACCTTTTGCTTCTTTTCTTTCAGTTTGGGTGGTTCCAATTTAGCTTTACCCTTACACTTTCCCTTGACGTGCCCCTTCCTTTTGGCAACACTTGCCCTAGGGTTGGGGAGGATCCTTTTCTTACTACCTCCTTCATTGATCGTAAGGACCGATAGAACCTTTCTACCAATGCATGCCTCAGCCGTTTTTAGCATTGAATGAAGCTCACCAATGCTCTTGTCCCATCCATTGATGTTATAGAAAGCTATCAAACTTCTTGGATAGGGAGTTAAGGATCAACTCCAATGCCAACTCGTTGGACACACGACAGTTAAGCCTTTCAAGGCGATCAATGTGGCTCTTCTTCTTAAGAACGTAATATGATAATGATTGGGTCTCGTCCATCCGACATGCATGGAGCGCTCGAACCGTTTCGAAGGGTTCCACCCTTTATTGTTGTTGGAACATTTCCTTCAACTGGGTGATCCTGTCATAGGCATTGTGGTTTTCAAAGTCCTTTTGTAAATCGGAATCATACTCGCTAGCATGAGACATGAGACTTGCACAGAGTCCTCGGTGTACTTGACCCACTCGGCAAAGGCCTTTACGTTATTCTCATCGGGTTGATCGGGATTGGGATTGTCTAACACATAGGACTTCTTTTCTTGCTTGACAACGATTATCAAGTTTCGATACCAGTCCATGAAGTTCCCATGGTTTAGACGTTCCTTTTCAAGGATAGTCCTTAGTGATAGGTTATGGACGGTCGGGATTGAGTTGTTGTTGTTTGCCATCTACAATTTCACAAATTGTGGTTGGAGGTGTGGTAGTGGTGGTAGGAGGTGTGGTAGTGGTGGTAAGATGTGTGGTAGAGGTGAGAGTTGTGGTAATAAGGATGATCCTCCGTCTCTTGCTCTTTAAGCCCAACGGTTAAGCCATTCACTTTTTCCTCGAGCCTTTAGAAGAAGATGCTCCCCCGGGGCTGATGGGCTGGTTAGGGATGTATGTAGGATGAGTAACATTATTAGCGACACCCCTTGACTAAGCTTACATCCACCAACCGCCCTGATCCCTCTCTTAGTGGCCACAACCCGGCTCCTGACTGTCTGTACCAGAGGCTTATAATCTATCTCTTTCTCTTCATCAGAGATGAAGTCTTGTTGAAAAGGAACCCTCTTAGTTTCACCAGGTGTCTCACCACCATGACCATCATCATGGTCCTCATCATCATCATCTCCTTCTTCACTTGGTAGCTCAATGGGCTTAACATCTGAGTCACTATCATGGTGTCGCCACATCTTGCGAGAGGGCACCACATACTCTTCACTAGCCAAGTGCCTGAACAATCTCCTGACTAGGGGTTTCAGTTGCTTCCCCCTATAGACCTTCATCCAATCCAATGTGGTGTCATCCATAACCTCCAAAATCACAGCATCGTCTTTCTCCTTGGGCAGCAAAGGAAGCTTTTCATCAATAATCATCTATAGAAAACGTGGGTACATACAAAAGCCTTCCTTGCCCTTGGCCTCGATGTTCTCTACCATGTATGTGAAGAGCATGCGGGAGAAACTGAATGGATGGTTCAGCACCAGAGCCACATATGCATTCTAGATTTGGTCTGACATCTCATCATAGCCTCCTTTCCTTGAGGCTATACACTTAACGATGACATGGGCCAAGTACTTGAACTGGGGGCACATGTTGCTCTTGTTGAGCACACCAGCATTGATGTCCCCAGCATACTTGAATTGGATGCATCTTGGTTCGGTAGGCTCCATCCTCACCCTACTCAAAGACCTTCCTCAGATCGTCTTCTCTAATCTTAATCTCTTGTCCAAAGATAGAGCTCCGGATACTATCAGGCTCAACGGACCTGTCAACTGTAGCACTTTCCCAGAAAGCTTGCTAAATAGATCTTTATGGTGTGCATGGTGTAGAGATGGCCTCGAAAATCCTCGATGTGTGCAAAAAGGCAATAATCCCAGTGAACTCAGAAGTATTGTAGGATGTAGCATTAAGATAAGCACAGATGTTGTGCTTGGTGCTCATAGTCCATCTGTTAGCCATGCTTTTGTAACACAAGACACATATACGTTAGATTGTGTAAATGATGACATTTGATTCTTAAAGAACTTGGTTCATTTTGTTCGGTCATGAAAATGGACAATAAGACTGAGTCTTAGTTGTACGATTGAGCTTAGTCTTATGATTGAGCCTGCGACTGAGCTTAGTCGTATGCTATGTCATGCGGTTGAGCCAATCATGTGATTGAACTCATACACATGGTTCATTCGTGCGACTGAGTCATACACAAGGTTGAGGATTATGCCTGGGTCCTAGGTGCTACCGGATGAGAGGGAAGATCATGCTCGATCTCCCCTTGCCAAGAGTCTTGATTCTTATGTTGTAACAAGCTTGTATTCATTAGGTTTTATCAATGAAACCATTTTATTATAGTTCGTGTTTATTGTTTGTCTCTTGGTTTTGGTTTTGTTTTCTTCTGTCAAGAACACGCTCGGATGTCTACCGATCCAGCGACTTCACACAACTATTCTAAGAGAAGTGCTTTTTACCTTTTGAACCAAAGTAACAACCCATGTGGCCTTTACCGTTTGGAACATACTTAGCAGACTGACGTCTGGAAAAGCAATTTGTTTTGCCTATACCATCCATAGCAAATCTTTGACGACACTTCTTTACCACATGACCTTCTTTTCCACACTCAAAAGAAGCCTTTAAAGGCTTTTGATGCTTGACTGACCAGTGTGAAGTATTTTAAAGTGGAGATTGCTTTGAGGTTGTTGCATATTCTTGCTTGTTTTGGTGTTTGTTGTGCTGAACAGGGAATGAGATCTTCACTGATTGACTGGGTTGTTTTGCAGTTGGAGAAGAGATCCATATTGGTCTTGATTAAGCTTTTGGAACCTTTTATGATTTGGCAATTTCATATGATATCTTGATCTTTGACGAACCGACACCTCCTCTATGTTTGATTCATCATGTGAGCTTGTCCAGTCTTTTATACACAGATCTGCTTCCAATGGATCCTGGTTGACATGAATATGATGTGTTGCTATTGTTAGAGCTTGATGATTAGGTGATTCTCGATTTATCTCTTCTTTCACAATCCTGATCGCTCAAACATAGGAATTTCACCTGCCTTAGACATATCAAAGAAGTTAGAAGAAACAGTAGATATAGAGTTACAAACCACCGGGACTAAACAATCATTATCTTGACTATCAGCATTCGGATTATTCTATCACATACCAATTGTAGAATAATGTAAGGATTCCAATAGGTCTAATGCAAACAAAACATTCAGAAACATCCAAAGTCTCTTTGCATGCATGCACCAAAGTACTGAAATAGAAATGCTTCGGAAGTTTTACACCCTGCACTAGAAATATTGTAAGTGAAAATCTTCTGAAGCCAAGACCAATATCTTCCAAAGCCAAATATGAAGTCTTTTGAAGCATCGGAGACAAAGTTTTCAAAGGCGAATTTATGAAAATTTATTTCTTCTGAAGACTTTTATGAACATGCTTTTATCTGATGTACTTTACCAAAAAGCTGGACCACCTTTCCGCTAAAACTCTGTTTGACTTGCTAACTTTCACAAGTTGGTAAAAAGGTCCATGCTTTTGTTAATTGTACATTGAGGTTTTAAGTCTGAGCTTTCTACTTTATGTACTTAATCCTTTCTTTAATATATTAGGATGTGAGGTAGGGCATTCATAGGCATAAAATCAAAGGGCAATCTGCTTTTGAACTCTACATTTGATTTTGTTGTCTAGCCTTATGTATCCAGCTAGCCTTCACAGTATGGCCAGCTCGATGTAGTATATGTATCTCAAGTACTTATAACTTTCCAGTATGCTTTGTAACACTTTGTAATAGAACTTGAGAAGCAATAGACAACATTCTTGAAACCCAAATACTTATGTTGTTTGTTATATTGTTCTGTCTCTTATGTACTTGTGTTTTTAGAATCCTTTATTATAGTTAACCAATTCCCTATCTTATCTGCTAATCGTTCTAAATAACTCTCCTCAATTTATTGTTGTGTTGGTAAGTGCATCACCCCTTCTAACGGTCCTATATTTGGTATCAGAGCATTTCAAGATCTTTATATAAAATTTGACCATCTTAAGATCCCTCACACATACATAAATCACTTAACAACTTAAATGGTAGCTATCTCTAAAGCTGATACGGAAACTAGAACTATGACAAAGTCTCCACTGATAACTCTTGAAGACTTTAATACTTGGTGTTAAAGAATGGAAGGCTTTATCAAGACTCAAAACTCCAGGATATGGGACTCTGTTGTTAAAGGACCTTACATACCAAGCACCTCTTCTACTGCTGGTAGTGGTATGATTCCAAAGACTGTGGCTGATTTCTTTGATAAATACACATAGAGAATAAAGATTGATCAAAAAGCCATGACAACCCTTCAAACTGCTCTTTCAAACTTCATCTGCTGAGGTTTCAAGAAATGCAAAACAGCTAAGCAGTTGTGGGATGCATTGAAATTGATGTCTGAGGGTTCTCCTCAAGCAGCAGTTTGAAAACTTCACCTTTAAAACAGGTGAGACCATGACTCAACAATATTTTTGATATGTTGAGATTGTGGATACTCTAATGGATGTTGGAGTAACTCTTGAGAACAGAGACATTGTGAGGAAGTGCATGTCCTCTCTTCCTAGGCAATTGAGACATTATTGTGTTGTTATCAAGAGGACTTAGTACCTTAAGACTCTTACTCTAACTGAGTTGTATGGTATTCTCAGTGGATACCAAATGAAGATGAACATGAAAAGTTCATCTAGTAACTCCAACAATCAAAAGGGTTCAGCCCTTCATGTGATTGAAAGAGATAGCTTAGAACCTCATCATCATCTCAAATGCTACCCTAAAAACTCACAAAAGGGTCCATTCATCACCTTCCCAGAGACTCCAAGAAAAAGATACACTTAAGGAATTCCTTTCCAAGAGACAAGTTCTTCTCAAGATTTTGTTTCTGCTAATCAATCCACATGTAACTTTCTCTTCACCCTTGAAGACTTGGACTGCATCCATCTAGATGATCTAGAGTATAAGGAGATAGTTTAGCAAATGGCTCTTCTCACTCATAGGGCCAAGAAGTTCTACAAGAGGACAGGGAGAAAGTTTCCTATAAATGCAACCAGTAGAAATTTTGGGATGGATAAAAGCAAGGTAAAGTGTTAGAACTATAACCAGATGGGACACTTTGCTTGAGAGTGCAAGGCAACAAGAACAAATGGTGGCCAGACTCAAGCTAGACCAAACTACACTGAGAGAGCTCACTAGAATGAGAAGCCAAAGTAGCAAGCTGTTGTTTCTATTGAAGAAGGAGTCTTCAACTGGAGGTTTTAGGTTGAAGAAGCATCTCCAAACCAAGCACTCATGGCTGACCAGGATGAAACCAAGGTATTGGAACATCTTTCAACTCCTAAATGTATTGCTATTGTTAATAGATACAGGTCCTACAACATAGAGATGAGATCTGATCTTAAGTCCTTGAATATCTTAAAATCTGATTTCAAAAAGGATGAAAATGATTATAAGTTAAAGATAGAGGACTTAGAGAAAACCATTTCAGTTCTTAAACATAAGCACACAAATTATAATACTTAGATCAAGGATCTCATAACTAAGTTGACAGAATCCAAGGCTGAGCTTCTCATCGGTAAAGCCAGGGCAGAAAAATGTGTTCATGAAGAAGAGACCCTCAAGAACATGATATCCTCATCCTTGCATGCAAAATATTATTATTAGAATAAGCAGGGACTGGGATTTTGTGAGATAGGTGAAGGGATTTAACAAATTTATCAAAGTTCATATAAGCTTGTATATATGAAAAACGTAGCGGATAATTAGTTTTAAAACTTGCTAATATGATTATGATTAAAACCATTTAATAAGCAAACCCCAAACCATGGATCATTATACGAGATGCATACAAGAAAAGATATATATATATATATATGATGTTAAAAACAACCTTTGGAGTAGCAAAAAATTGATATAGTTGAGGTGAAAAGGATGAGTTTCGTGGCTGAATCTTCAAGCAAGAAGACCTCAAGATCGTGATACCCCAAGCCACAAACGAACCTCTTGAATGCTAGGTTTCTTGACACCAACTTTCAGCAACAAAACCCCTTTTGATGCTGAAACTTTCAGCTTTTCTTTTGCCCTCTTCACTTCAAATTCGAAAAAGAGAGAGAGGAAGATGAGAGCAAAATCAGCCTTTTTGCATGTGGGAGAGAAGTCCCTTGGGAAGGATAGTGATAATGCCTTTAATCTTGTGTGTTTACAAGACAAAGATGGGACCCCCAACGCAAGTGGGCGGCCGAAAATCCATTTGAAAATGGATTCCCACTCTTTGTTTTGTTGCATAATTAAACACTCACTAAACCCTTATGTTTATAAAGTTAAACTTATTTAAACTTTATAAACTTAGTACTTTTATTAGTCATTATTTAGTAAGACTAAATAACAAAAAACAAATAGTACCATATGAACAATTATCCATATAATGATGTTTATCTACAAAGGCAATGATTTAGAAACCCATTTTCTAAATTGGTGTCAAAATTTATTGGTGTTTGTTTAGCTTGTTATTGGGTATGACCCGACTTGGATCATATCACACTAGCCACATCAACTTAATATGCATCTTCGGTAGATCAGGTCTTTTCAATAGGTCCTCCACACACAATCTTGTATGTAAGATCTCCTAGGTATGGAACTTTTTAAAATGAGCTTCCCCTCATAGACCCATTGACTAAAGAAGATGAAGTGGAGATGGTGAAGAATGGCTCTCCAAAGAGTGAAGAAGAGCATTCTAAGAAGGGTCATCATCCCTCTAAAGAGAGTAAAGCTGTTGGGATGACCAAGTCCAAGAGAAATAACTTGATCAAAAGAGCAAGAGAAAGGAAAAGAAGGCTCAAGAGATCAAGGCCATCTTCAACTCTACACAAAAACAAGTCTTTATTTCTATAGGATTTGAAGTGGTTAAAGCAAAGGACACAAACTTGAACTCTAACAACAAGAGTTCTAGTTCATGTCTAAATCATCAGATCATTAAGAAGAAAGCTAATAAGTTGTGCACCACTGATGTACAACATGAACCGTCAAGCTACAAAGGTAGTTCTCACCCCACAAAATTGCCATATGATCTTAAAAGATGAATATGGAGAGTGAAAGTGATCAAGTTTAGGTTTGTTCTCAATAAATGACTCGTAGAAGGAAGAAAATGGACTGTGTTATGTGTGGGAGTACCTCTTATCTTGCTAAGGATTGTCCTTACCATCCAAGAGGTACTCTCCACATGAACAAGGTAAAGACTTCTAAGAGTTCCAAGAAGACACTAGCTTCGGAAAGAAAATTTATTTCTTTCGAATGCTCCGAAATGAACATGAAGGCATGTGGAAAATTGCCTTTCGAAGAAAATTTGGTCTGGGAAGAAAGGAATATTTCCGAAGTACTGAAGCCTGCTGTAGTGAAACCAACATTTTCCAAAGGCCCAGTCATCAAATCTTCTATAGTCAACAAAACTTGCGAAGTATTGAAGGTCAAGTATATGCTTCCAAAGGTGGTGTGGAAGTCTAAGAAAGACCAAGTGATTTACAATTTTTCATCAACTTTAGCAAATGATCCTTTTAGCATGACTATAGGATCAATTACTGTTGTATTGTCTTCAACTTCTTTTGATGAGACCAACACCAATGAGGCTTGGGTTTCCAAATGTAACTAATCATTTTCTTTATGCAAATAGCTCAAGACAAGAAAAATGTCTAGATCATTGATAGTGGCTGTTCCGGGCATATGACAGACAATAGGTCACTACTCTAAAATTTTTAAAGAACTGGTGGAGGGCAACTTGCTTTTGGAGGAGTTGGAGGTGGTTATATTTATGGAAGGGGCAAGGTCGCAAATGGTAAGCTCAGCATTGAAAAGGTAAACTTTGTTAAGGATATTGTATACAATCTTCTGAGTGTATCTTAAACTTGTGATCAAAGTCATAACATGTTCTTCATTGAGCATGAGTGCATTGTTCTCAGGTCTGGGGTGGTCATTTCTCATGAGCATATCCTGTTCAGAGCCCCTAGGAAAAGGAACATCCACAAGATGGATTTGCAAAAAACATCTCCCTCAGGAGAAGTTTTATGCTTTCTATTTAAAGCAAATAATGATGAGTCTTTTCTCTAACATAAAAGAATGTACCTGGTAAACTTTATAAATATGAATATATTGATTAATAATGATTTGGTAACTAGTATACCAAAGAAAAAGAATGTACCAGGTAAACTTTACTCAATCTCTTATGACCAATCATAAAGATTCTACGCAAAAATAATTGAGAGCGGGTCAGTCCTATATCTATATCCCATAGATATCAATGAACCTTGGTGGCAACCTCTTGCTCTATATTCATACCTTATGAATATCAACCAATCCAAATTCATTATAGTCTTAGACTCATAGTTGTTCCCACAAGTATGATCGACTACGGGCGTTTAGAATAACGTACTTATTCACGGATTTAAACATGCTAGAATGGAAGAACAAATGAAAATTATGACCATATAATTAAGTCAAATAACATAAGCTTCGATATCCAAATACAAAATTTGATGAATTTCAATCACTAGAATATCGAAGGCCTAAGGCACAAGTATGACTTTCATGTTTTGACCTATCTAGAAGCTTCGTGAATGGATGCGCAATGTTTTGATCAGTGTGAACTTTGCGAATACATATATTTCCCTTTTCAACATCATCCCTTATGTAGTTGAATCTTCGTTCAATGTGCCGAGTGTTTTGATGATCACGAGGTTCCTTGATTTGAGCAATCGTACCCTCGTTGTCACAAAAGATCTCTAGGGGGTCTTGAATGGTAGCAACAACCACTAGATCAGCAATGAACTTCCTTAGTCATGCAGCTTCTTGAGCTGCCAATGAAGCGGTATAACCCTTTACAACGAACTCCTCGTCACCAGATCCATATATTAAGAACATATCCTTAGTGTTTCTAAGGTATTTCAAAATACTCTTAACAGCCATTGAATGACTATTTCCAGGATTCTATTTGATATCTACTTGTCATGCTTAGAGCATATGACACGCCCGGCCTAGTACATATCGTTGCATACATGATGGATCGTATAGAAGATGCATATGGGACTCCATTCATTCTTTCTTGTTCAACTTTGAACTAGGGCATTGAGACGTGCTCAATATAGTCCCCTTTTGAATAGGTACCAAACCTTTCTTAGAATTCTCCATCTTGAACCTTTTCCAGACCTTTTCAATGTATGTACTTTTGTTTAAACCTATCAATCGCCTCGATCTATCCTTGTAGATCTTTATTCCAAAATATTGGCGGCTTCACCAAGATCCTTAATGGAAAAACAGCTTCCAAGCCAGGCGTTTACACCTTCCATGGTTGGAATGTCGTTTCCAAGTACTAAAATGTCATCGACATATAATACAAGGAAAGTAGTAATGCTCCCACTAGATTTCTTATACACACAAGCTTCATCAGCGTTTTTGATGAAGCCAAATATATTTACTTCATCATCAAAACGGTGATTCTAACTTCTCGACGCTTGTTTCAATCTGTAGATTGACTTCTTTAACCTGCATACCTTGTTAGGATGTTTTGGATCAACAAGACCTTCAGGCTATTCGATATGGACATCTTCCTCAAGATATCCATTAAGGAAAGCGGTTTTGACATCTATTTTCCAAATCTCATAGTCAAAATATGCAGCTATGTCAAACAATATCCTGATAGATTTTAGCATTGGGACAGGCGAGAAAGTTTCATCATAATCAACCCTTTGAGTTCTAGTGAAACCTTTTGCTACAAGTCTAGCTTTATAAGTATCCAGGTTTCCATGCATATCAGTTTTCTTCTTGAAAACCCACTTACTTCCAACTACCTTGGATTTAAGAGGTAGTGTTACCAATTCCCAAACTTGGTTATTATACATGGATTGCATCTCAACGTTCATGGCTTATTGCCATTTGTCAAAATCAGGTTTTGCTATTGTATCACGGTATGTAGTTGGTTCATCCGAATCTACCACATAGCATCCATCCATAAAAAATCCATATCTCTTAGGAGGAACACTAGTTCTACCAGATCTGCGAATGTTTTGTGTATCTTGATCATCCATATGATCATTCTCAACATCCTCATGTTGATTGCTAGTATCAACCAAATGTGTATCGTCTTGTGAATCTTGAACCTCTTCAAGTTCCACTGTTCTTCCACTAGTTCCTTCGGAAAGGAACTTAGTTTCCAAGAACTCTGCCTTTCGAGCAATAAACACTTTCTGCTCTCGTGGATCATTGAACTAATATCCAATACAATCTCTAGGATATCCAATGAAGATAGACTTAGTGGATCAGGCTTCCAGTTTGTTTTGAGTGTATTTCTTAGGATAAGCCTCACACCCCTAAACTTTTGGATATGACAATGATGGAACCCTTCCATGCCATACTTCGAAAGGCGTCCTTTCCACTTTCTTGGTTGGGGCCATATTTAAAATGCATGCCGTAGAGAGCAAAGTGAAACCCCAAAATGATAGAGGTAGTGTACTTCTAACATCATAGATTGAACCATATCCAATAAAGTCCGATTCCTCCTCTCAGAAACACCATTATGATGTGGTATTCCCGCGGAGTAAGTTGTGAGACAATCCCATAACTTCTAAGATACTCTTGAAATTCACTACTTAGGTATTCACCTCCTCTATCTATATGAAGAATCTTGACCGTTTTGTTGAGTTGATTTTCTACTTCATTCTTGAAGATTTTGAACATTTCAAAAGATTCATGTTTGTCTTTTAATAAGTACACATACCCATAATGACTATAGTCATCGGTAAAGGTAATGAAGTATCTTTCACCATTCCTAGTTATTGGTTTAAAAGGTGCACATACATATGAATGTATGATCCTAATAAATCATTTGCCCTTTCATTAGTCCCACTAAAAGGGCCTTTGTCATTTTACCTTGTAAACAAGATGAATCATTTTCATTAGTTTTTAAAAGACCATTCCTTTAAAGTTTTTTCATACGATTCTTGTTTATATGACCAAGGTGACAATGCCAAAGATAGGAATCACTCAAACCTAATTTGAGCCTTTTGGTGGTTGCTTTGTACATTGAGCTATCATATGTTGTGTTATCATGAACCAATTCATTGATACCACTACAAGGCATGGCCTTAAAATAAAACACATGATGCAAACCAACATGGATATCTTTGTCAACAAATTTGAAATCATAACCACATTGTCTTAAAAGGGAAACTTAAATAATATTCCTAGTCAAACTAGGAGCATACAAAAAATTTTTCAAAATAACTTTCAAACCACTTGAAAGTTTCAAAACATAGTCTCCTTGGGCTTCAACTTTAACTTTTACTCCATTGCCCACGAAGAGACTATCATCCCCTTTTCTGTAATGCTTATTTCTTTTGAACCCCTGCAACAAATTGCAAATATGAGTTCCACATCTGGTATCCAATACCCATGTCTTAGAAGAAACAACATTTAGCTCAATATTTATCATAAAAGTCATACCTAAGGTTTGCTAGACATCCCTCTTGGCTCTCAACTCTTTGAGATAGACCGGACAGTTTCATTTCCAACGGCCTACCTCACCACACTCGAAACACGGATCATCTTTAGCAACCTTTTGCTTCTTTTCTTTGGGTTCCACTATAGCCTTACCCTTCCCTTTCCCTTTAATGTGTCCCTTCCTTTGGCAACACTTGCCTTAGGGTCAGGGTGCTTCCTTTTCTTCCTACAACCTTCATTGATCGTAAGGACCGGTGGAACCTTTCTACCCATGCTCGCCTCGGCCGTTTTGAGCATTGTATCAAGCTCACCAATGCTCTTGTCCCATCCATTCATGTTTAGTTCATTACAAAGCTATCAAACTTCTTGGATAGAGAGTTGAGGATCAAATCCGTAGCCAACTCGTTGGAGACACAACAATTAAGCCTTTCAAGGCGATCAATGTGGCTCTTCATCTTAAAAACGTAAGATGATACCGATTGGGTCTCGTCCATCCGACATGCATGGAGCGCTCGAACCGTTTCCAAGCGTTCCACCCTTGATTGTTGTTGGAACATTTCCTTCAACTGGGTGATCATGTCATAGGCATTGTGGTTCTTAAATTCCTTTTGTAAATCGGGAATCATACTCGCTAAGATGAGACATGAGACTTGCACGGAGTCCTCGATGTACTTGACCCAATCGTTAAAGGCCTCCACGTCATTCTCATCGGGTTGATCGGGAATGGGATCGTCTAACACATAGGACTTCTTTTCTTGCTTGAGAATTATTCTCAAGTTTCGGTACCAATCCATCAAGTTCCCATGGTTAAGACGTTCCTTCTCGAGGATGGTTCTTAGTGATAAGTTATGGACGGTTGGGATTGAGTTGTTGTTGTTTGCCATCTACAATTTAACAAAATTCAATTTTAGTATTTTTAATATCAAAGTATTTTAATTATTAATACCCTTTTATATCTCATAGATAATGAATGATTAAAATCTAGAATCCAACGTTACATTTAAATATCGGTTAGGTGACCTTTATCCCTTTATTTAAATTAACAAGGTAGTCAACGTTTGACAATTGTAACCTATTACAATTTCTAGCATATGGGATCGGTTTAAAGATCTTATGTTTGTGTTTGACATATTAATCCCGTCAACACTTTTGTACGTTATGCTTGGGTGATCCTAATGCATGACATCCAAATCAAGTCGCCCTACATAGACACACGTGTGATTTTACTAATATAAGTGGTTAGGTGACCTTTATCCCACAAATACGGTAATTTCACCTAAACTTCACAAGTATCTACATTTATGGTTAGGTGACCTTTATCCCATAAACGAGTTGCAAGTGAATCAAGTGTTGTCTAAGAGGATGGTGTTAAACTTTTTTTGAAAAAGGGTTTTTATAGTTTTTAAAATTCTAGTTTTTAGAAAAACCTTTTATACCATACAATTTGTATGCATTCAAATGCATGGTATTTTATGAAAAACTATTTTCATATTTCCTTTTAATAAAACTCATTTCTATTAAATCATTAACCCTTAATAAACTCATTTTATTAATTCCTTTAATGAAATTAAAGAACCAATTTTACGCTTGTTTTATCATAGTTGTTTACCTAGTTTATCAATTTTCAATAAAATGTCAAACTCATTCAAAAAACCAAAACAAACAACCAAACATACAATATAATTGCATAACCATAGCCAACTATTTTGACCACACTTGCTTGCCATAACAAGTGTGTCAAAAGGTCATTCCTAAGGGTAAAAAAAATGACAAGGATCTTGTGCCGGTGAACTCCCACTTGAACCCGTATCCAAATACTTCAAGTAACCCTTTTGTGTTGTGATTTCACTATCTTCTTTAGGCACCTTCTGGTCATCCAAATCAACCCCAAAGTACAATTACATAGAAAACCTAATACATTTTTCTAGAATAATAAAGTGCAAACTAATCTATTTATTATATACCAAATGAAACAATAAATTACATGCCTTTATTACAACAAATGAAATCACAATCACAAACATTCAAACACAAGGTCATGGCTAGGTTATATGCACCAAATATATCCAAATATGTATACAAACACAAACGAGAATTGCACCATTTTAAACCCCAAAATTTTGGCCAACATTAACCAAACATAAGGGGTTTTTGTCCAAACAAACAAGCCATCTTATGACATTAAATTTTTAGGATCATAACTATGCCTATAAAAGTATTATCTTGAAAAACAAAGGATTTGCCATGGGTGAAATTTCCAGCCCACTTTTTTAGACTAAATGTCCCGAAAATTTCTTATTTTTGAAGCATATATCCATATAACAGCTCTTGATGCCATTGTTGGGTTTTTTATAGGTTTACCAAAGTCATATTAACCATTAATATGTCAAAACGCAGCAGATTAATAATCAAAAACCATTTTAGGATTAGTTAATTTATACATCAAATACATGTGTAAAAACAAAACCCATTAACAAGGATCTTATATGAAAGAACATGCTATCAAACAAACATTCAAAACAACATATACTACCTCCTAGAACTCGTGGATGAAGAGGAAGATGATGATTGAAGCTAAATCTTCAAAGTAGAACACCTCAAGAGGTGATACCCACAAGCCCTTCAAACACCTTGTTTGTTAGGATGCAACACCAAAGATTGTTCTTCTTTTGCTCCTCCAAAAATCAACCAGCCCTTTTCAACCTCTAAAACTCGAAAATCAGCCCTGGTTTTGGAGGTTCTAATGCTTGTGTAGTAGAGAGAAGAAGTGTGTATGATGATGGAGTGTAAGAGAGGAGAAAAGGGTTTTCCAAGACCAAGACAAAGCTTGTCCCAATGGCCCCTTTAGGGCGGCCGAATATACAACCCAAATGGGTTTTACCCCCATTTTTTAGTTATAAAAAATATACACTCTTAACCCAGTGTTGTATAACACTAACACACTTGTATTTGTCATTGTTTAACTAACTTAAATAATGAAACAAATAACTTCTCGTGAACAAATTATCCACATAATGTTGTTCATTTACAAAAGCAATGATTTAGAAAACCCATTTTCTAAATTGGTGTTTAATATTTATTTGTATGATCTTATCTATGAATAAATATCTATTGGTGTTTGTTTGGCTTGTTATTGGGTATGACCCGACTTGGATCATAACGTACTAACCACATCAGTCTTGTATCTATCTTAGGCATATAAGATCCAACATTTTGGCACAAAAGGAAACCTTTCATTGGTTTTCTCAGGTCATTTGGATGTCCTTGCACCATCTTGAATACCAAAGATCAAATTTCCAAGTTTGTTGTAAATCAGATGATGGACACTTTATTTGATACGCTTCCCAAGCTAAGGCTTATAGAGTATACAATCTCAAAGCTAGAATAGTTAAGAAATCAGCCAATGTGACTTTCCATGAGCACACTCCCAGTGTGAAAGGTTCTGGTCCAGATTGACTATTTGATCTTGATTTAGTTACCAACTTGCAGATACATGTGTACCTAGTTTATGAGCTTAAATGTAAAAGTCTTTCTTGTCTTACACATATGTAATGATTTGGTTCAATGAAATATATATGTGGTTGATGTTTATTCGTGTTTATTTATTCATATTATTATTGTGTTAAAGTATAATTTATATTTATGGACATATATATAGGTTTGAATGAGTATTCATGCTAATGGCCCATACTTATGAACTATACTCATGAATACATCATGCTTATGGACCAGTCGCACGACTGAACCAGAAGACTGGGTCGTATGATGAAGACATAAGATTGACTCAGTCACACGACTCAACCTTCAGTCGTGCATATGGATCAATTGCATGATATAGTCGCACGACTGAACCATGCTAATGGTTCAGTTGTACGAATGAAAACGCCTAACCTATAAATACCACTTAATTCAAGGAAAAACACAACAATTTGAAACACTTGAAGAACACTTGATATTATCACAAACCCTAGCCGTCCAGAACTGATAGGATCAAATGAATCAATATGTGATGATTTATGAAAACAATTCAATGAAATTCACACAAAGTAATCAAATCAAAACAAGATATCAATAAACTTCAAGTTTTCATTAATATCAAGCTAAGACAATTACAAGTATGAAAAGCAGATTCGAATATCTTGTGTATTCGTTTCTATCTACCTGCAAATCTAAGCTATTATACTGAAAACAAAAGTAAAGGAACTAACAAATTACAAAAATAGTCCCTATACTATTACAAACTATCAAAAGACAAATAAAGATAACATGTTAATCTTTCTTAGAGCACTTAACAATACTCCCCCTAAGATTGACATGGTCTTTAGTCTTCAAACTCTTCAAGCTTTGACTGCTAACTTTATGTTCAATTCTATCTTCAACATTGACTTCATCATTCAAAGTAATCTGTTGGTTCTTCTTTGACTTTGAACATTGGCTTCTGTTTGTACATATCTAGTTCTTTCAAAGCTTTTGATATTGCAGACTTGAATTTACTTGCAAGAATGCCTTGTTTGGGTTTAGCTTCATTTGTTTTAATCTCCATCTTGTTCATTCTTTCCAATGTGTCTTTTGAAAGACATGAAATATCAATGTTAGCATATAACTCAATAGGCTTGTTACTTTCCTTTGAGTACACTTCTAATACTCCTTTCCTTGATATTCTCATGAATTCAATATCTTTAATATCTTTCTTGACTATGTTGGCATACGCAAGAGCTTTTCTCAAGATATTCTTTCCATGGCAGCATTCATCACATTAATAATAGAAATGAAATATTTCTTATCTTGCTCAGCCACTTGAGGAGATACTTTCTCAAATTTTTGTACTGACAAAAATGAAATATAACTTGGATGTAACAGTTTTAGTTCAAAAACTCCAAATAAAGTAATCATGTCCTCATCCCATCTTTCTAGATTTCGGACTAACTTTAGCTCAAATGTCTCAGTGTTATAAAACCATCTGAGAATTGGCTTTGAGTTTTGATTACCATCAATCACTTTCAGTCCAGGAGTTGTAACTTTTTCAAAATATTTATCACAAAATTCTAACAAAGAATGTTCTTCTTCTGAATGAACTCCCTTAAGCTTCTTGTTTTTCTTCAGAGTAGCAAAGTACTCTTTATCCTCTTGATCACATCTTGTGCTAAGAAAATTACTCGATCTATCCAATCCTCTTCTTAATAATTTTACAAACATCTTCACACGTTTTGAATCAGAAGGATTAATCAGAGGTAATCTATTCAGCTCTTTTAACTCTTGCACAGGAAGTTTTATGATACTCGAGTAAAAATGATAAACATCACATACAACATTTACTCTCTTTATCAAAAATGTATCAAACACTTCCTCATACTTCCATGCAATGATCTTTACTTGGTTGGTAAAATCTGGAGCAATCATAACATTCAACAATTCAGCAACTGATTGTTCTTTTTGCAATATGTTTCTTACCAAGTCTCCGGTTGTTCTTGAACTATCAAGAATATGCCTTTGTTCAATTGATGCTTTATAAGTTTGTCTTTCTGGATCAGCAAACATTTTTATCAATTCTTTTCTATGAGCATGAGCATCATCAAATCTTGACATTTGTTTTTATCTCCTCAGGCTTTAACATTCTTGTTCTCTTTGTTACTTCAAGATACTGAGGGTTATCTGTATCAAGCATTATCATTTTCTTCATTTGTTTCTCAGTCTCTTGAAAGCTTCTGACAAGATTTCACATAGATACAGATTGTAATCTCTTTAGCTTCCTCCAACAGTAATTTCTAGCTTGCAACCATGATCTAAGAGCTGGAATACTCATATCATCTGGATCAAGATGGTGCAACTCAGAACTAGACAATTCTTCTACATATATTACTTCTTTTGCTCTTGTCCATTCACCATGCTCAACTACAATCTCATTTGGATCTATTGAAGCCACTGACTCTGCATATATACATTTCTCGTATTCATCGTTAATCTGAGAAACAGTCAGTCCATCCAAATATACTTGATTGTATTTCATGTTCACAAGATAATTATATTTTTCTTCAAACTCTTGTGGTACTTCATCTTGTTCTTGAATATGTTCTTGTGAAGAGAAGTGTGATACAAATTCGGCTTCATCAGTATCTTCATTATCAAGAACTTCTACATACCAATCATCATTGTATATTTCCTCAATATCATCTAAAGCATCAATCTGTTCTTGAATATTTTGTTCTTCAACAGATTCTTCAGTTCTTTGAAGCTTAGAAGAGGATTCAGTTTGAGATATATCTTCTAATTCACTCACTTTCCTTTTCCCTTTTATTTGCTTAAGATTTTCATCAATCTGCATCTCAGTACTAATCACATGTACTGGTGATATAGGTTTCTGAGCTTCTTTTTCCTTTAGCAATTCAGCTTTGAGATTTTCATTTTCTTCAGATAATTTCTTGAATTTCTCCTTAAGAATATCATCATCTTTAATCATAACTTCAAAGTTCTTGATCACGTCTTCTTTATCTTTGGCAAAACTTACAATCTTTTCATCTTTTAAGACACATTCTTCAGACAACTTTAAATTTTCATCTTTTAGCTTTTGAATTTCTTTTCACAAGATCTGTTTATATCTTTTATTCTTTCATTCTCTACTTTCAACTCTTCAATCTCTTTTTCTTTGCTTAAATTTTCTTCTTTGAATTTTTCGATCTCATCAACGTCAACTATTTCCTCTGTTTGTATAGACACATTGTGTGACATACTTATAGGGATTTCTTCTACTCTTTTATTTGTATCAATTTCAAATACTGGATTGAATAGAATATAATTTATAAAGTCAGAATCAAATGTTTGATTTTGAGAATTCCTTTCTTGTACAGCTTCCTCAACATTTTCTTCATTCAAAGTTGTGGCTCATTTCCAGTATCTCCGCATTTCTTTCTTCATAACCTTCTTGTTTTTGATCTGGAAGGCTTTATGATTTGCTTTATTTTCAGGTGAATGATCATGAGTATTGAAGTTCTCTGGTAGTGTGTTTGTGATAGATTCAAGCATAGGTTCATGAGTGAAACCTAACCCTGCTTTTTGTTTATCTTTCCTTTCACTGATTAGTTTTTCTACTATCATTTTTGAACTCTTTACTTTTGCCAGATCAACTTGAGTAGCAGCATGTGCTATTTTCTCTTGTTCAAGATTCTTGGTCATCTCTTCAAGTTGTTTTGTAACAATTTCTATATCTTTGATTGTTTTATTCATTGAAGTTTGAAGAGAGATAATCTTTTGATCTACAGTTTTATCATCAGATTTAAGTTGGTTATGCATAGATTCCTCTTGTTTTAGCTTTTCACAGATTTTGAATGAATAGTTTCTGTGGTGTTCAACATGTTCATAACATGATTTGGTGCAAAGCTTTTCTCTTACTTCTGATGGTATTTCAGGAAATTTTGGAACTGTGGTTTCAGGTGTTGAAGTAGAAGAGTTAACCTTTGGTTTATCAGACTGAACCATTAGAGCTACTTCCTCTGTATCCTCTTTAGGATCAGACTTGTCACTCCAATCATAGTCATCTTCCTCTTCATCACTTTCCACTTTTGGGTCATTATTTTCTGACCAATCTTCTTGTTGAATTTTTGCAATAAGAGATAAACTTGATGTTAATTCATTTGTAAATTGATCTGCATATGCACTCCAATCATATCCATCTTTTATGCTGACTACTAGTGCTTTCTTTGTTTCATCAGATGATTTGGTTTCATCTTTAATCTCTGGCATATGAAGACTTTGATAAGGCTTTTGAAAAGTCTTCTGAGCTTGTTGAAACCTTTGATTATTTGAGCGTGATTGAGCACTTCCTCCATTTCCTTGGAGATTTGCATTCTCTTGAGAAGTGTCCATAACTGTTGCAGTTAAAACATCTAGCTTTTGACTTGTCAAATCCAACTGTCTTGTTTGCACTAGGCTTGTATTTTGTTGTTGACATAAGAATGTTTTTGAGTCCTGTAGGCAATCATCACCATCTGCCAGTTTAGGTCCATCTCTTCAACATCTTCAGGATCCATCTCAAATAAATCCTGCAAAACAAAATCTAGTTGAGTTAAATGGCTACCTTGATATGCTTGAAAGCTGGCCATAAACGCAGTGAATGCAGTTTTGGACTGTTCATCCTCTAATAGGTTGTTAATCACATCTTTAACTTTGCTAGATCTAGCAGAGTTAGATGATAAGAAGGCTCTGTCTGAATATTTGATGATTGTGACTGTGGTTTAGGAGAAGATTGAGAATGAGACTGGGTTGTATATGCAGGTGCACTGGTAAATGATGAATCAGTGAAAAATCCTGCTCCAACAAACAAATCTCCCTCTTCTTGAGGACTTTTCTCACTCTTTGCCATGAATGCATTCTCTATAATGGTTGCAGGAGAAGCAACAAACTGATATTAAGACATTAATGCTGCTCTATCATTGTTCCTTGAGCTTTCATCAATCTCCACTCATTCTATTTTTGCAATAAGAAGATCTAGATCCATTGGAAACTTCTCAGTATGCTTTAGTAGAGTTACAGTTTGTTTCCATGATGCTGGTAAAGCATTGAGTAGTCTGAGATTTAAATCTTCAAGATCAGGTTTGATACCAGCTGTTGACATCTCAGTTATGAGTTGAACAAATCTATTCATCATCTGATTTATTGTCTCTCCAGACAAATGTTAAAACAATTCTAATTGTCTTTTGAGCTTTTGTTTCTTTAGATTTTGAATCTCCTTACCTCCTTCACAAATGATCTTCAATGCTTTATATAGTGTATATCCAGTTTGATATGCATCAAGCCTTGTAAGAACTTCCAAAGGTAGTCCTTTACACATTAATGAATAGGCTTTAATATCATTCTTAACTCTTTTCAGATCATCTCCTTGAAGATCATCTTCTTGATAAGGTTCTGGAGAATCTTTAGTATACACAAATCCTCTGTCTGGTCCCTCAGTTATTATAAGAGTGTATGGTCCTTTTCTATAGATTTCCAGAGATTAGTGTCAATGGAATTAAAATGTTGTTTTAGTCTAAATTACCAATTTTTGAAATCAGCTCTATTTTTAAGTTTTGGAACACTGTTTTCAGAATTTTCTGATTTTATCATTCTTATATTTTTGTTGTTTTTTTATATTTTTAATTTTTTTTTTTTGAAAAATTGAAAAAATTTTCAAGAATTTTCTTTAAAAAAAATTCTAAGTATCAAGGTTCAAACGTCTGAACAATATTCAAACATCTCAACAGTTGATGGGTCTAAGTTGAGAGTTGTCTAAGGGAATGACTTAGAAAATTTTCCAAAACGTCTAAGTATTAATGTGTCTCGAAGGTTTCAAGCACCTAAACAGTTGTCAAATGCCTGAATAGTTGGCAAACGCCTAAACAGTTGTCAAGCGTCTAAATAATTGTCAAACGCCTAAACAGTTATCAAGCGCCTAACAATTATCAACTCAATAAAGGTGATACGTCTGAGATTCTTCTCTTCAACAGTACTCAAACAACTGACTAAACACGTCTACACAGTGTTAATGCGACTAACACTTAGACATTTTCAGTCAATCTCAGCTCATGCGACACATCCATCATCTTCAAATGAATGTAATAAACTTAAATCTTCTGAATTCTTCAAATGTTGATGAATTCGATTGAAACTTTTCAATTAAACGAGATTTATGCCCATAAACATTCTTCTTAATATCAATTTCTTCAATTTCAACAACAAATCACTCGATTTTGAGATTTTCAGTTCGAAACTTCAAACCTTTTTCTCGAACAACAAATTCAACAAATTGACTTGAATTTGATGAATTTATCTCCTAATTGTGATTCAAATCATGTTTCTGATGATGAAACACAACTGAAATCCACAAATTTTCAATTGAATTCTATCTCAATCACAGATTCAGTGAGATTTTGAGTTTTTCAAGTTCGATGAACTTAAAAAGAAAATCAATCACTAACAGCTTACGAATAGCTTTGATACCATTTGATAGGATCAAATGAATCAATATGTGACGATTTATGAACACAATTCAATGAAATTCACACAAATTAATCAACTCAAAATAAGATATCAATAAACTTCAATTTCAACAACAAATCACTCAAATTTGAGATTTTCAGTTCGAAACTTCAAACCTTTTTCTCAAAAAACAAATTCAACAAATTGACTTCAATTTGATGAATTTATCTTCTAATTGTGATTCAAATCATGTTTCTCATGATGAAACACAACTGAAATTGTACAGGGGTTTTCACAAGAAGAAGGTATTGATTATGATGAAACCTTTGCCCTTGTAGCCAGGCTGGAGGCAATTAGATTGTTCTTAGCCTATGCTGCATTCCACAATCTTAAAGTTTTTCAAATGGATGTCAAAAGTGCTTTTTATATGGAAAAATAAAAGAAGAGGTTTATGTGTGTCAACCACCAGGTTTTGAGGACAATAAACATCCTGATTGGGTGTATAAACTTGATAAGGCTCTTTATGGGTTGAAGCAAGCTCGTAGAGCCTCGTAAGAAACACTTTCAAATTTTCTTCTTCAAAATAATTCACTAGAGGCTCCATAGATAAAACTTTGTTTATTAAGAATGTGGATCAACATAAGCTACTTGTTCAAATTTATGTTCATGATATAATTTTTGCATCCTCTGATCCCCAGTTGTGTGATGATTTTACAAGTTTAATGAAACAAAAGTTTGAAATGAGTGCAATAGGAGAATTACAGTTCTTTCTAGGCTTGCAAATCAAACAAAAGGCTGATGGAACCTTCATTCATCAGTCAAAATATACCAAAAATCTTTTGAATAAGTTTGATTTACAGAATTGTAAGCCCTGTTCTACTCCCATGTGCAACACCACACAACTGGATGTAGATCAGAAAGGTAAAGTTGTTGATGAAACACTTTACAGATGTATGATTGGGTCCTTGATATACTTAACAGCTTCTAGACCAGATAGTATGTTTGCAACTTGTGTTTGTGCTAGATTTCAGGCTGCTCCTAAAGAGTCTCACTTGATTGCAGTCAAGAGGATCTTTAGATATCTGCAAGGTACACAATCTCTATGTCTTTGGTATTCCACTGGACACACTTGCAAATTAGTTGCTTTTTCTGATAGTGACTATGCAGGGTGTAAGTTAACCAGAAAATCAACGTCTGGTGGATGTCAATTCCTAGGCAACTGTTTGATTTCTTGGCAGAGTAAGAAACAAACATCTATTGCTACATCCACTGCTAAAGCAGAGTACATTCCTGCTGCAAGTTTTACATCTTAGGTACTCTCGTTATTGGATTATGGCATTACAGAGACTAAGACTCCATTGTTAATGGATAGTGCTTCAGCTCTGTGTATTGTCAAGAATCCAGTCCAGCATTCTAGGACCAAACATATAGAAATCGGACACCATTTTATTAGGGATTGTTTTGAAAAAGGTCTGATTGATCCAAAGTTTGTGCCAAGTGCTGATGAGCTTGCAGATATATTTACTAAGCCTTTGGACAGTTCCACTTTCCAAAACCTTGTGTTAAGGCTTGGTATGTTATAGCTAGAATAAGTGACAACTACTAATGATCTCAGTATACAAGTACTCATGACCATTAGTAAACATGTCACAAATTAGTACTGATAAGTTTTATACTCAGTTGGTTTCATAACTACTCAAGACTGAATTACTTAAAAAGTACTGTACTTTTTGTTTAAAGAAACTGAAGCAGTTACAACTTCTAATGTAGTTATAACTACTGATGTTAGTAAAAACAGGTAAGTACTGATGTCCTATGAAACAACTGAAAACAGCTAAAACAGTCTCATGAGTAAGTGTTGAGGACAGTATGAAATAGCTGAAAAGCTAAGAATTGAGGAAAACTACTGATGAGAATTTTCTCTTCAATCCTTTCCACAACTGCTGTTTCACCTTAAACAACAGATGACACAACCATGTCTTCAGTAGTTTCACAACTACTGATGACTAACACCAAGTCCTCAGTTGTTTCCTAAACCTGATGCCAAAACCAAGGTTTTCAGTAGTTTTATAACTACTGATGACCAAAACCAAGTCTTCAGTTGTTTCAAATGTTTGATAGTTAAAACCAAGTCTTTAGTTGTTTTCATACAACGATGACAACACCAACACTTTCAGTCGTTTTCTTTTCAGCCTTTTCTTAACCTATAAATACCTGCACTTATAGCCGAACGTTCATTAGCCGTTTTCTATCCTTTTCTCTCTCAACAATGGCGACCATGAAACTTAAACCTAGACATAACTGTGTTGCCTAGCTCTCGAAATCGGCCTTTTGGAACAAATTTGATAATGCCATCGATCTTATGGTGGATTCCCAATACAGAACCGCCTTTCTTTTGAATCCTACCATATACCCCGATTCCTTAAACCAATTCTGGACCAACGTCTCTGTAACAACCGGTGAAAATGATAGCCAAGTCACTCTCCAGTCGTTGGTCAACCAGAAACAGGTGGTAATCACCCCTGACATCATTCGCAAAACCCTAATTTGCATGATGCCACCTCTATTATAGAATACCCGAAAGGCACCATTGATATGTCTTTCATCAACAACGGGTATGAAGGAGACTTAAGTGCTACAACCATTCTCAAAAAGCACTTCCATGATGCTGAAAGACTTATCTTCCACATGGTGAATGTCTGCCTTGCTTCAAAGACATCTTCATGGGATCAGATGTCCTCACGATGGCAACAGGTATTGTACTCTACTTTGAACGACAAACTCTAAATTTTTCTGAGATAGTGTTTCTGGAACTTATGGATCTGGCTCAGAAACCTGTGACAAACACATGGCTACTATATCCAGGTTTCTAATGGCCATAATTTTAAATCAATTAAAATCTGAAGGCCTTGTTGGTGTTGGAGTCCCTACTCCAGCTGAATTAGCTGAGGTATACTCCAGGCATAACTCTGGCCCTACTCTCAAAGGGGCTGCCCGGCTGCTCAAACCCAAGCAGAGGGAACCCACAGCCTCCACCTCCTGATCCAAAGTCCCCACCAAACCCAAACCCCAAAAGCCCAAAAAGGCTACTCACGAAGATGAGTCCCCTGAGGATGCCCCTGTACAACCAATACACGAAACACATACTAGTTCTAACCCCCCAGTCATGTTAGAGACTCAACCACTTATACCGCACACGTATCCTCTCCACAGGATCCTGTTGCAACCAAATTTGGGGTTACCACATTACTGGAACCTATCTCAATTGAGAAGGTTACCATTGAAGAGCATCTCCCACCCCGGGTGCAATCTGCTTCTGACCAATTTCCAAATGCAACCGCCCCTCAAAGCCCAACCCTTATAGTTGCTAAAGTGCTAAGTCAGCTGCATTCCTCACCCCCTCCCCAGAAACCAATTAACACTGGGAATACCTCAATGATTGAGGGGGAGGACCAAAATGCTGCTGATAACCCACAACACAGGGGTTATAATGTTCAATCTCCAAGTGTAGAAGAGGAGGTTAGAACATCTGGTCAGGCTGCCACTTCTACTGATTCAGCAAATGAACAGGATGAAGTTGGTAACATATATAAGACCTCACCAGAGGCAACTGCCAATGAAGGACAAAGTCCAGAGGCAGGAAGTCCCTAGAACCAAGAACAAGGGGCACATGCATATACTGATCTACACTCAGGGCATGTAAATCCTGATTTAATGAGGAGGTCAGATGATTCAGCAAAGACTGATGATGACCTGGGCTTTTTCTATGATGTCTTAGCCATAACACAATCGTAGAGACTGAGGTGAGCAGACTCAAATAACTGCAAGCCAAAATGTCTCAGGATAAAAGTCCATCTGCCCCAATAAACCCACAGATGGCACCATCATTTGAAGGTTCACCAAACACACAGCCAATACACTTAACTAAGCCACCAGCCACTGGTTTTGGCACCACCTCTCAGGGACAAAACCCCTCTGAGTAGATGGTTGCAACCTTTCAAAGCTCCTTACCTCTCATCACTCCCATCATCACTGAGATAGTATATAAAGCCATTGATGAGAGGATCTCCTCAAATCTCCAAACCCTCCTTGATGATGCTATTCACAAGTCACTTTCTGCCTTTCAAGCCCCTGATCCCAATGCACCCAAAAAGGGGGAGATTACTAAGTCTAAGGCAGTGAAAGAAAGGAAAAGGAAGAGAGTAGAAGATGAGAAAGAACCAGAATAAGAAAAGGAGTTGGAGAAAGAACAAGAACCGATCTCAGAGAAACACCTGATCACAGTGCAAGAGCTGAGCATAGACAAAGAGCAGAAAGATCAAATGATCACTTACAAAAGGAAGAGAAGTGCTGAGTCAAAGTCTGATGGAGAAAAGTCCTTAGAAGATCTAGTCAAAGAAGCTGATGAAGCTCACAGCAGATCTATGGACAAAATAATATATCAACTCTTTGAAGGGTTTTGTAGATGTTAATCAAAGATATATTAACTATTAACATGTAAAACGCAGCGGATTTTCAGTTCAAATAAGAGTTTATGTATCATATACATATGTTAAGGCAAAACCCAAAACAAGGATCTTATTATATGGAATAACACACTATCACAACATACATATATCAACCATATATACTACCTTTAGAAACGTGGAATGGAGGCTAGGAGATGATGTTGAATGTCAAGACTTCAAAGTAGAAATCCTCAAGAGATGATACCCCAAGCTTCCTCCAAACACCCACTTGCTAGGTCTTGCAACACCAACCTCAAAGACACTCTTGAAGATCGATTTTTCCAGCCAAACAACACTTGTTTTAAGCTGGAAATTGCTTCTATTTCAGCTCCAAAATCCGAATTTTAGAGAGAGATTAGAGAGAAATTCTTTTGCTATGTGTGTGTGTGAGAGAAGGTGTATCCTTGGAAGAGTGTTGTAATAATTCAATATTGCAAGGACCAAGATGATTCATCAAAAGGCTTGCAAGCCCCAAGGGCGGCCGAAAATGGACCTTGGAGGGTCCCTCTCATTTTGAATTTATATCAAAAAATCACCCTTGCACTCTATTGATTTTATAACATTAAAACCCTTTTATCTTATAAAATTAATACACTTTTGTTTAATATTATTTAACCAACTTAAATAATAGAAACAAGTAATTTCTCATGAACAATTATCCATATAATGTTGTTCATTATCAAAAGCAATGTTTTAGAAACCCGGTTTCTATGTTGGTGCTTATATTTATTTGTTTGATCTTATCAACGAATAAATATTTATCGGTGTTTGTTTTGCTTGTTATTGGGTATGACCCGACTTGGATCATATCACACTAGCCACATCAATTTAGTATGTATCTTGGGCAGATCAAATCCTTCAATCTCCCACTTGCACAAGATTCATAGAGAATTGATGCAAGTAGCAAATAACGCCTAGCAACGGTTTGCTACCCCTAATGTATATGACTAAGTGCCATTCAATAACATCATCCCTTTCAAGTACCCTACTTGAATATGATTTAGGTGAATAAATCATTTATCCTTTTGTTACAGATGTCATGTTAAATCCTAGAGACATAGAATTGTCATTCTCCGTTGATTTAACTTTAACAGGCCTTAGACATCTAACTCTTAACGAATAAGAGGAACAAATTCCATCTTGACTACATACTCTCAACATCACCTTATATTATACCCGAACTCAGCCTATGTACTGCCAATATTTCAGAACAGCAAAGAACTAACTTAAAGTACAATACTTGGTGAATATCAAGACCCAATATGTATCTCAGGTATGAGGATACAATGATATTCGCCTTTACTCAATATCTCTTATGACTAATCACAAAGATTCCATGCAGAAATAATTGAGAGCGGGTCAGTCCAATATCCATATCCCATAGATATCAATGAACCTGGTAGCAACGTCTTGCTCTATATTCATACTTAGTGAATATCAACCAATCCAAGTTCATTATAGTCTTACATTCATATTGTTCCCACAAGTACGATCGACTACGGACGTTTTAGAATAACTTACTTATTCACGGATTTAAACATGTTAAAATAGAAGAACAAATGAAAATTATAACCATATAATTAAGTCAAATTACATAAGTTCCAATATCCAAATACAAAATTTGATCAAGTCCAATTACTAGAATATCGAAGTCCTAAGGCCCAAGTATGACTTTCATGCTTTGAACTGTCTAGGAGCTTCGTGAATGGATCCGCAATGTTTTGATCGGTGTGAACTTTGCGAATACATATCTCTCCCTTTTCAACTTCATCCCTAATGTAGTTGAATCTCCGTTCAATGTGCCGAGTCTTTTGATGAGCACGAGGTTCCTTGATTTGAGCAATCGCGCCCTCGTTGTCACAAAAGATCTCTAGGGGGTCTTGAATGGTAGCAACGACCCCTAGATCAGCAATGAACTTCCTAAGCCACGCAGCTTCTTGAGCTGCCAGTGAAGCGGCGATGTATTTAGATTCTGTTGTAGATAATGCCACTACATCTTGCTTTGAGCTCTTCCAAGAGACCGCTCCTCCATTCATAATGAAGACATATCCCGACTGTGATCGAGAATCATCTCGATCAGTTTGGAAACTTGCATCTGTGTAACCTTTACCACGAGCTCCTCCTCACCAGATCCATATATTAAGAACATGTCCTTAGTGTTCCTAAGGTATTTCAAAAACTTTTAACAGCCATCCAATGATTACCAGGATTCTGCTGATATCTGTTTGTCATACTTAGAGCATATGACACGCCGGCCTAGTACATATCATTGCATACATGATGGATCCTATAGCAGACGCATATGGGACTCCACTCATTCTTTCTTGTTCAACCTTGAACTAGGGCATTGAGATGAGCTCAATATAGTCCCCTTTTGAATAGGTACCAGACCTTTCTTAGAATTCTCCATCTTGAACTTTTTCAAGATCTTATCAATGTATGCACTTTGGTTTAAACCTATCAGTCGTCTTGATCTATCCCTATAGATCTTTATACCCAAAATATAGGTGGCTTCACCAAGATCTTTAATGGAAAACAGCTTCCAAGCCAGGCTTTTACACATCCAAGGTTGGAATGTCGTTTCCAAATAGTAAAATGTCATCAACATATATACAAGGAAGGTGATAGTGCTCCCACTAGCTTTCTTATATACACAGGCTTCATCAGCGTTTTTGATGAAGCCAAATTTCTTTACTTCATCATCAAAACGGTGATTCCAGCTTCTTGATGCTTGTTTCAATCCATAGATTGACTTCTTTAACTTGCATACCTTTTCAGGATGTTTTGGATCGACAAAACCTTCAGGCTGTTTCATATGGACATCTTCCTCAAGATATCCATTAAGGAAAGCGGTTTTGACGTCCATTTGCCATATCTCATAGTCATAATATGCTGCTATGGCAAATATATCCTAATAGACTTTAGCATTGCCCAGGTGAAAAGGTTTCATCATAATCAACCCCTTGAGTTTGAGTGAAACCTTTTGCTACAAGTCTAGCTTTATAGGTATCCAAGTTTCCATGCATATCGGTTTTCTTCTTGAAAACCCACTTACTCCCAACTATCTTGGACTTAAGAGGTGGTGTAACCAATTCCCAGACTTGGTTATCATACATGGATTGCATCTCAACGTTCATGGCTTCTTGCCATTTGTCACAATCAGGTTTTGACATTGCATCTGGTATGTGGTTGGTTCATCTGAATTTACCACATAGCATCCATCCATGAAAACCATATCTCTCAGGAGGAACACTAATTCTACATATCTGCGAACGTTTTGTGTATTTGATCATCCATATGATCATTCTCAACATCCTCATGTTGATTGCTAGTATTAACCAATTGTGTATCTTCTTGTGAATCATGAACCTCTTCAAGTTCCACTGTTCTTCCGCTAGTTTCTTCCAAAAGAAACTTAGTTTCCAAGAACTCTGCCTTTCGAGCAATAAACACTTTCTGCTCTGTCGGGTCATAGAAATAATATCCAATACAATCTCTAGGATATCCGATGAAGATACACTTCGTGGATCGCCCTTCCAGTTTGTACTGAGTGTATTGCTTAGGATAAGCTTCACACCCCCAAACTTTCAAATATGATAATGATGGAACCCTTCCATGCCATACTTCGAAAGGTGTCCTCTCCACTTTCTTGGTTGGGGCCATATTTAAAATACGGGCCGCGGAGAGCAACGCGAAACCCCAAAATGACAGAGGTAGTGTACTTCTAGCCATCATAAATCGAACCATATCCAATAGAGTTCGATTCCTCCTCTCAGACACACCATTATGTTGTGGTGTTCCAGGTGGAGTAAGTTATGAGACAATCCCACAACTTCTAAGATACTCTTGAAATTCACTACTTAGGTATTCACCTCCTCTATCTGTGCGAAGAACCTTGACGTTTTGTTGAGTTGATTTTCAACTTCATTCTTGAATATTTGAACATTTCAAAAGATTCATGTTTGTGTCTTAACAAGTACACATACCCATAACAACTATAATCATCGGTAAAGGTAATGAAGTATCTTTCACCATTCCTAGTCATTGGTTTAAAAGGTCCACATACATCCGAATGTATGATCCCTAATAAATCTTTCGCCCTTTCATTAGTCCCACTAAAAGGGGCCTTTGTCATTTTACCTTGTAAGCAAGACTCGCACATCGAATGAATCATTTTCATGGTTTTCAAAAGACCATTCTTTTGAATTTTATGCATACGATTCTTATTTATGTGTCCAGGCGACAATGCCAAAGATAGGAATCACTCAAATCTAATTTGAGCCTTTTGGTGGTTGCTTGGTACATTGAGCTATCATATGTTGTGTTATCATGAACCAATTCATAAATACCATACAAGGAATAGCCTTAAAATAAAACACATGATTCAAAGTAACATGAATATCATTGTCAACAAATTTGAAATCATAATCATATGTCTTAAACGGGAAACAGAAATGATGTTCCTAGTCAAACTAGGAGCATACAAAATATTCTTTAAAATAACTTCCAAACCACTTGGAAGCTTCAAAACATAGTCTCCTGGGCTTCCACATGACCTTTACACCATTGCCATGAAGAGACTAACTTCCCCTTTTGAATAATGCTTACTTCTTTTGAACCCCTGCAACAAATTGCAAATATGAGTTCCACATCCGGTATCTACTACCCATGTGTTAGAAGAAATTACATTTAGCTCACATGTATCATAAAGATTGTACCTGAGGTTTGCCCGTCCCTCTTCGACCTCAACGCTTTGAGATAGACCGGACAATTGCGTTTCCAATGGCCTACCTCACCACACTCAAAACAAGGGTCGTCTTGAGCAACCTTTTGCTTCTTTTCTTTTGGTTTGGGGGGTTCCATTTTTGCCTTTCCCTTTCCCTTGACGTGCCCCTTCCCTTTGGCAACGCTTGCCTTAGGGTTGGGGAGGTGCCTCTTCGTACTACCTCCTTCATTGATCGTAAGGACCGGCAGAACCTTTCTACCATGCCCGCCTCGGCCGTTTTTAGCATTGAATGAAGCTCACCAATGCTCTTGTCCCAACCATTCATGTTATAGTTCATAACAAAACTATCAAACTTCTTTGATAGAGAGTTGAGGATCAAATCCGTTGCCAACTCGTTGGACACACGACAGTTAAGCCTTTCGAGGCGATCAATGTGGCTCTTCATCTTAAGAACGTAGGATGACACCGATTGGGTCTCGTCCATCCGACATGCATGGAGCGCTCGAACCGTTTCGAAGCGCTCCACCCTTGATTGTTGTTGGAACATTTCCTTCAACTGGGTGATCATGTCAAAGGCATTGTGGTTTTCAAAGTCCTTTTGCAAGTCGGGAATCATACTCGCTAGCATGAGACATGAGACTTGCACGGGAGTCCCGGTGTACTTGACCCACTCGGCAAAAGCCTCAACGTCACTCTCATCGGGTTGATCGGGAATGGGATCGTCTAACACATAGGACTTCTTTTCTGCTTGAGAACTATTCTCAAGTTTCGATACCAATCCATGAAGTTCCCATGGTTTAGACGTTCCTTTTCGAGGATCGTTCTTAGTGATAGGTTATGGACGGTCGGGATAGCGTTGTTGTTGTTAGCCATCTACAATATTACAAAGTTCAAATTTTAGTATTTCGATGTTTAAGCAATTTTTAATTATTAATACCCTTTTATGTCTCATAGACAATAATAACTAAACTAGAATCCAACGTTACATTTAAATATCGGTTAGGTGACCTTTATCCCTTTATTTAAATTAACAAGGTAGTCAACGTTTTGACAATTGTAACCATTACAATTTCTAGTTTTTATGGGATCGTTTTAAACATCTTATGTTTAGTTTGGCATGTTAATCCCATCAACACCGTTTGTACGTCATGCTTCGGTGATCTAATGCATGATTTCCAAATCAAGTCGTCCTACTTAGACACACGTGTGATATCACTAATATAAGTGGTTAGGTGACCTTTATCCCACAAATATAGTAATTTCACCTCAACTTCTCAAGTTTCTACATTTATGGTTAGGTGACCATTATCCCATAAATAAGTTACAAGTGAATTGAGTGTTGTTTAAAAGGATGGTGTTAAACTTGTTTTAAAAAAAAAGGGTTTTGAAGTTTCTAAAACTTAGTTATAGAAAACCTTTTATACCATACAACTTGTATGCATTCAAATGCATGGTATTATTTGAAAAAACAATTTTAAGGTTCCTTTTAATAAAACCCATTTTTATTAAATCATTAACCCTTAATAAACTCTTTTATTAATCCATTTAATGATTATAAAGAACCATTTTTATGCTTGATGCGCCATAGTTGTTAAACTAGTTTGTCAATTTTCAATCCAAAACAAACACAACCAAGATAACCAAACAATCAACCAAACATAATATAATAAGTGCACAACCAAAGCCAATAATTTTGAACACACTTGCTTGCCATAACAAGTGTGTTAAGGGGTCATCCAAGGTAAAACATGACACATTGTTGAGTTGATGAACTCCCACTTGAACTTGCATCCAAATGCTTCAAGTATGCCTTTTGTGTTGTGATTCCATCATCATCTTTAGGCTTCCTTTATGTGTTACAAAGCAGCCCCAAAAGCTTATTACATAGAAAAGGTCCTAATACATTTTTCTAGTAAAATAAGATACAAGCTAATCTATTTATTACATACCAAATGAAATAAATAAATTACATATGCTTTATTACATCCAAATGAAACACAACCACAATAATCAATCACAAGGTCATGGCTAGGCTTTGTGCACTTAGAACACATCCAAACAAGTCCAAAATCGATAATATGGCAGCCCCTTTTAACCCAAGTTTTTGGCCAACACAAACCAAGAACATGTGGGTTTATGTCAAACAAACAAACCATCATATGATCTATATTTTTCAAGATCTTTACATGCATATAAAGTAACATCTTGAAAACAAAGGGACTCCATGTAAAGAAATTTCCAGCCCACTTTTTAGAGAAAAAGGACCCGAAAATTTCATGTTGGAAGCATGTATCCATATAATCCGGCTCTAGATGCCATTGAAGGGTTTTGTAGATGTTAATCAAAGATATTACTATTAACATGTAAAACGCAGCGGATTTTCAGTTCAAATAAGAGTTTATGTATCATATACATATGTTAAGGCAAAACCCAAAACAAGGATCTTATTATATGGAATAACACACTATCACAACATACATATATAAACCATATATAACTACCTTTAGAAATGTGGAATGGAGGCTAGGAGATGATGTTGAATGTCAAGACTTCAAAGTAGAAATCCTCAAGAGATGATACCCCAAGCTTCCTCCAAACACCACTTGCTAGGTCATGCAACACCAACCTCAAAGACACTCTTGAAGATCGATTTTTCCAGCCAAACAACACTTGTTTTAAGCTGGAAATTGCTTCTATTTCAGCTCCAAAATCCGAATTTTAGAGAGAGATTAGAGAGAAATTCTTTTGCTATGTGTGTGTGAGAGAGAGGGTGTATCCTTGGAAGAGTGTTGTAATAATTAAATATTGCAAGGACCAAGATGATTCATCAAAAGGCTTGCAAGCCCCAAGGGCGGCCGAAAATGGACCTTGGAGGGTCCCTCTCATTTTTGAATTTATATCAAAAATCACCCTTGCACTCTATTGATTTTATAAGATTAAAACCCTTTTATCTTATAAAATTAATACACTTTTGTTTAATATTATTTAACCAACTTAAATAATAGAAACAAGTAATTTCTCATGAACAATTATCCATATAATGTTGTTCATTATCAAAAGCAATGTTTTAGAAAACCCGGTTTCTATGTTGGTGCTTATATTATTTGTTTGATCTTATCAACGAATAAATATTTATCGGTGTTTGTTTTGCTTGTTATTGGGTATGACCCGACTTGGATCATATCACACTAGCCACATCAATTTAGTATGTATCTTGGGCAGATCAAATCCTTCACTCTTAGACAGGGTCATGACACAACACCTTAGATGTTGGATCAGAAAAGCTGGGAAAATCAAATTCAAGCAAGAAAGGCTAGTACAGTGTGATGGATAGGGAAATGTTGGAGATTATGGTCAGGTTTATTGCCAAATATCTAGGAAGATAATGATAAGAGGAGTCTTGGTCTAGAGACAGTATCTTGGAGATAAACAAGAAAATCTGTTCTGCTGGAAGCTACAACAAAGGTTGATCATCGAAGCACTGATGAAGTAGGTGCTGGGAAGAGAAATGAGATGGCAAAGCTCTCAAAAGCCAAACTCACCACTAAATTGTTAGATCAGCCTCTCATACTCCCACTCAAAAACAACCCTCAAAGCAATCATCTCTATAAATCTGCCAATTCTATCCCTAAACCAAAACCACCCACAACTCAACCCACAAAACCAATTCCATTACCCCCAAAAACCATCTCAACACACCCAGTGATACACCCAGAAGGAGGAGAAGGGTGTTGAGGGTAGAAGAAGAAGAGAAGAGGATGAGAATGAAGACAGTCTGCCAATCTCTGCTATTCTCAAACTTAAAACACCTGAGCCAGAAGTCAACAGATGATCACACCTGACTTGCAAATGCAAATGGTGAAAGTGAAGATAGAAGAAGTAGAACAGCAGAAGCAGCATGATGAGCGATTTCTCAAAATGGTTGACAAGGACTTCCCTCAGTCCTTATCCATTCAAGCAATGAAGAAACAAGCTCTAAGGCTGTACACTCTTAGGCATACATTCCAACATCAAAGAGAAAGAGTATGGATTTAGCCAAACCCCAGGGTAAGTTCCAGAATACAAAAGAAGAACATACCAAGTAGATATCATGGCCAAGTGGAAAAGACTTTGAATGCTGCAATTATGTTGGCTATGGTAGTCTCACCCTAGGAGATTATAGAAGAACTCAAGAGAGCACACAACTCAAAGACAACCCCTCAATCTCTACTTGAGAACAAAATGATCAAGAAGGGGCTGTTATACAAGAGACTTGAAGATCTTCAAAAGAGTGAACTCCAGTTGTTACTAGAAGGCTCTCATCCAGATGAATTCGCAAACAGAGAGATCACAACTGTTGAGTTGAAGAATGGGAAGACAATAAGGTATGTGTCTGAATATTATGGCCCTGAGTTCTTCTTTGAGGGAGAAGTAGAAGAACTCATCAAGGAGGAACAAGTTGTTCTCCTTGAGGCCAATGCAAGAGAGTCTTACAGACTCATCACTGGGAATTAGGCTTCATGGTTGGGACAAGACTCTGTGTCCAGTTTCCCCATGATAGAGTTCCCTTCCACACTTACCCAATCAAAAGATCAGAAACCTTGTCCCGGCCTGTGCTTACATGATTACCTCTGAAGCTGATCAAGAGGGTGTTTCTGCCAAAGAATAAGTGGGATCATGAATAAACTTAGAGGTTTTGGCTGCATTGGTTTAGGGGGAGTTTGTTGGACCAAAAGAACCAATGAGCCTCATAAGAAAAACCTTCAAATCCCACAGACATTACAACTGCTGAAGAAGATCACAACAGCTGAAGACATCAGCTGATTACAAGGTCTGAAGACAAAGTCTGAAGACAAAGTTTGAAGACAAGATCTGAAGAATTCTACTGAAGACAAAGACTGAAGACCAGAGTGATCAGTAGTTGTCACAACAGCTGAAGTTATTAACTTCAGTAGTTGTCACAACAGCTGAAGTTATTAACTCAGTAGTTGTGATGGTTTTCCTTTTCAGTACTTGTAATTTACATTTCAGTAGTTTATAGTTTCAGTAGTTTTAGTTCAGTAGTTTTATGTTTTTGTACTTAGCATTCTCTGAGATGTAATGAGTAGTTGAGAACATTCTCAGTAGTTTGCATAGTTTCAGTAGTTTGTATAATTTTATTAGATGTCACTATCAAGTGACATTAGCAGACGTCACATTCCCTATATAAGGAATGTTGACCTAGTTGTAACGTGTGACATTCAGCCACCACAAAAGCATATGAATGAAATATTCTTTTTGCAGAATTCTCTCTCTATAACCATTTACTTTTCATTGAATATCAATTGTGTTCTTGCGAATTGTCTAATTCATTGTTCAAATTCCACTGCAATCTACTCTAATTAATCAAACTTGGATCACTGATCCTAACAAAGTATCATGAAAATTATCTTCTTGTGCTTTGATTACTTAGTGTATTATTATAAACTCTTAGAAGGATTCTGCATCATCAAACTGAGTGTGATTTAGTGAGTTTGAGAGACAACATTCGTGTTGAGTGACCAAAATTGATTCTTCATGTACTTTTCCATAAAGCTGGACTACTTTCCGCCCCAACTCTGAAGACTCACCAACTTATTCAAGTTGGTGAAAAGGTCCGTGCTTTTGGTAATTCTACATTAAGGTTTTGAGCATGTTGCTTTCTGCTTCATGTACCTTTATCCTTTTTGTAATATATTAGGATATGAGCTATGACATGTCACAGTCACTAGTCAAAAGGCAATATGTCTTTTTACTCTACATTTGATTTTGTTGTTGTCTAGCTCAAATGCTCCACCTGGCTTCTAAGCATGGCCGACTCTAGGATGTGGTATAAAGTATCTTAGGTCCTTGTATTTTATTTTTATTTTTGAAACACTTCAAAGAACTGAGAGAAATATAAAACATTCTGGAAAACCATTATCCTTGTATGTTTGATCTTGTTTTTTCTCATATTTGCTTATGTTCTAAGTATCAAACCATATTGTTCTAGTTCACTATATGATTGTATAGTGTTCTAATATGCACTCTCCTCATTATGTGTTGTGTTGTAAGTGACCATCCCTAAACGTCTTGCAACTGGTACCAGAGCATTTCTGGCTCCTAATGTAAGATCTCACCATCTTAAGATCCATCACACACATAAAAGTACTTAACATTTCAAATAGTAGCTCTTACTAAAGTTGATAAGGAAACTAGAACCATGTTAAAGTCCCCACTGATCACTCCTAAAGTCTTTGACACTGGGTGCAACGTATGGAAGGGTTCATTAAGTCACAAGACTCCAGGATGTGGGAATCTATTGTTTCAAGGCCTCACATACGAAGCACCTCTTCAACTGCTTCTGGGGTGGTATGATTCCAAAAGATATGGCCAACTATTTTAAAGACGACATGAAGAAACTAGAGATTGATTAGAAAGCCATGATAGCCCTTCAAACTACTCTGTCAAAATCCATATACTAAGGCTTCAAGATGTGCAAATAGCTAAAAACTATGGGATGCATTGAAGCTGATGTAGAGGGGTCCACTGAAGCCAAGGAGAACAAGAAAGATCTTCTGAAGTGGTAGTTTGAAAACTTCACTTTCATAGCAGGTGAAACCACGACTCAACAATACTTACGTATGTTGAGATTGTGAACACTCTAATGGATGTTGGAGTAACTCTTGAAATAGAGACAATGTGAGGACGTTCATATGCTCTTCCTAGACAATGAACACATTATTTAATTGCCATCAAAAGAACTGAGTACCTTAAGACTCTACTCTAACAGAGTTCTATGGATTCTTGGTGGATATGAGATGAATATGCAAAATTCATCTTGTAACTTCAACAATCAACTATGTACAACCCTCCATGTAGTTGAAAGAGATAGTAGAGAACCATAACATCATCTTATCTACTACCCTGACAACTCACAAAAGGCTCCTTTCATCGCCTTCCCGGAGACACCAAGAGAAAGCTACACTCAAGGAAGCCTATTCCAAGAGACAAGCTCTTCACAAGCCTTTGTGTCTTCTGATGAAAGCACAACCAACTTTCTCTTCACCCATGAAGATCTAGACTGTATCCATCTAGATGATCTAGAATACATGGAGATAGTTTAGCAAATGCCTCTTCTCATTCATAGAGCCAAGAAATCTACAAGAGGGCAGGGAGTATCCAAGCAATGCAACTAGTGGAAAGTTTGGGCTAGACAAGAGCAAAGTAAAGTGTTACAACTATAACCAGATGGGTCACTTTGCAAGGGAGTGTAAGGACCAAGGACAAATGGTGGCAAACACAAGGCAAGACTAACTACATTAAGAAGTCACTCAAAAGAGAAGCCAAGCAACAAGCTGCAATAGCTATTGAAGGAGGAGGCTTTGACTGGAGCTTTCAGGTGGAAGATGCATCTCCTAACCAAGCACTTATGGCAGACCATGATGAAGCCAAGGTACTGGAAATCTTTGTTCACCTGAACGTATTGCTAAAGTTAACAGACACAGGTCCTGTAACTTAGAAATGATATCTAATGTTAAGTCTTTAAATATCTTAAAATCTAATTTCAAGAGAGTTGAAAATGACTACTACAGGATCGGTTTATTTCACTAAACACTTGGTTTTTCTTTCATACTCACTTAAACAACACTCGGATGAAAGCAAAGTCTCTAAGAGTTGATAACAATAATAAGTAATAAACAAACACAGAAGTAATTTTCAAGGTACTTGCATATATTGCTTCTCAACTCAATATTACAAGACTCTTACAAGCATGATGTTATGAGTTACAATGAGAAACTATATATAATACTACCTACAACCGGATATACTTTGATATCAGATGGGATCCTCTTACTAAAGCAAATACTACAAGGCTATAGTTTAAGGTATCTTAAATAAAGTCTTATCTGAGATATGGTATTCAGGACATGTCCCTAACTTACCTTTTGTCACTAACTAAAGTTGGTAACTTCTACTAACATAAAAGGGTGAACAGTGGAATAAAGTATGGTCAACTACATGGCCCTTTGAGAAAATGCCATGCAGTATTCAGAGGTCTGCAGCGGAGTGTCAGAGACCATACTTATGTCCACTAGTTCAGAGCAGCGTCTTCTGAAGGTTAAATGGCTTTGGAAGAACAAGTAATTCCAAAGCCACTTACACTTCGAAAGAGGCTACTTCTTTTAGGCTTGAGGACTTCTTCTTTATTCATATTTGGAAGTAGTCTTCTGATTTCTTATTTTGAGACTTGATCTTCGGAATGAACACTTTGTCTTCAGAAGTAGAGTTTTATATTCAGAAGTAAAGCTTTCATTCTATCTTCAGAAGAACTCTACTTCTTTTGGAAGTTCCACACTTGGCTTCGAAAGCTTTTGTAAGTAGCACCAAATTTGTCTAAGTGATTTGGTTTTGGTTGCACCAGCCTTCTTCTTGATCCAACAAACTCCCCCTTCGCTGATGCTACCAAAACCTCACTTTTTTCTGCTCCTTAAAACTTTGAGCACCAAGGAGAGTAAATACTTATTAGTTTCCTTGTTCTTCCCTGATGTGGTGCTAAGAAGTTTGTGCAAATATTTGGTAGACAAGATCTCCAATTTGTCACCTTGAATGATGTGTACCCTTTGTTATGGCCCTCTGAAAAGAATTAGGTGATGGGAACTATAATCATATTCCTATCGAACTATAGGTTCCAATTCAGGACCCTCCACCATCTGTAGAAAGGTTGTGCCCTTGGTGGGAATTCTATCGTGTCTTCCATTCTTCTCAACTTCAACTCTTCTTCAATCTTGGCTTTTGTAGTTAATTCAACAGATGAAGAATGCTGAGATGGTTTCTGATGTAAGCAGCAGTTTCAGAGTTGGAGGGGTTAGAGAATGGTTTCTCTGCTAACTCAACAATATCAAACCTGCTAAAGTGTAGTAGAGAGGTGGCATTTAGCCTATTGACTTCATCATTCTCTCTTTCCACAACAAAGTTGTGAGTAGCTTCATCGAACTTCCATTGGATTATTTTCTTTCTAGACACAAGAGGCTGACTAGGAATCTTGTCCTCTTTCTTTGTATCCAGCAAAGTCACTAGCTTCCTTCTTAATCTATTTCTTCATCATTTAATAAGTCTGAGTTGAGGCCTAGAAGTTTTGCAGCATGGTCCAGTGTTCCTCTGGGCAGATCAAGAAATTGATGTATTGTAAGGGAACATGAACATCCATCAACATAGGTTAGTTTGATGGAGTCTTCCTCATAGGAGATGTCGCTCAGAGTTGTGTAGTTGGTGACCCTAGTCTTGATCGTCTTAAACTCTTCTAGAGAGAGATGTTTGGAAGCCTGAGGGGATGGTTTGGAAGGTTGTTGGGTAGGATGTGTGAGGTGGTTCTAGTAAGAGTTTTGGGTTGAAGGACGAGCAGTTTTGGTGGTTGAGGTGAGGAAATGGATGAGGGTAAAGGTGTGGGTTTAGGAGCGTAAGGCTCAATTTCGATGGTGAATGGAGATGGAATTGGTTCATGTTGGGGTTGAGTGGTTTGTGTGAACGTTATCCCCTGTACCCTTCTGTACATCTCTCTCCTTTACCCTAAACAAATATCAGCCTTGATTTCACTGACTATTCGTTAGAGTGTCCTCTCAGACATGGGACCCACCTGCCTTCCAAACAAGCCGTAAGCCCAGAGACAGTCTTTCACCCAGGCTTTGTCACCTTTTTTCTTGGTTGCAGAGGCCCTGCTTCTTCTTCCCTTTTCTTCTCCTTCATCTTGTCTCTTGCAACCTTTTTTCTCTCTTTCTTTAATTGATCCTACTCTTTCTTAAAGAGCCATAGGATCGTTTTATCATTGTGTGGCGACAGTTCTTGGAAGAAAGAACACTCTGGAGGTTAGGAAGGCCATCCTTTCCCCCTGAGCTGTATGTTAGCTCCCCTCTGTTCCTTTTCTTTCTCTTTCTCTAAGGCCAATTGTGCTGCTTCCTGCTACAGCCTGGTTGCCTTTTCTAGTTCCACCAACTCCGCTAATGGTAGCAGGAGTGTTTCTTCATTGGCAGCTCCAAGCTTAATTAGCTGGTCAATGATCTCCTCTTTCCTTTTGTTGTTGACTGCGTCCTGGTTGGGTGCAGTGCTTTTGTACTAGCAGCTAGCAGCTTCCCAGTTGGAAGTCTTCCTTTTCTTTTTAGCTTTTTTATCTTCTCCTCATCTTGAAGCTCTTTCGTAGTCATCTTCTGCTTTCCTTTGTTATCTTTTGAAGAACTTGACTTTGGTGGTTCTAGGAGAGTGGATTCGGATTGTGAGAGAGGTAGAGAGGGTTTCTGAACAAGAGGTTGATCTAGAAAGTCCTCACTATTCACCTCAGATGCTAGTTCTAGGATTGCATCTATGATGATTAGTTCCTCAGACATTATGAACAATCCTTCTGCAGCTTCCATTTCAGCTTCGAAAGATTTGGCTTGTTCTTCCGTGGCTTTAACTTCAGCTTTGGAAGTTTGAGGGGATGCACATTCTGTCCTAACTGTTTCAGTTGCTAGGTCATCAGTCCTAATTTCCCCTTCGAATTGAATCTCAGGTTTCATGTGGACCTTAGGTTGACCAACTTTTTCCATAGTCGTAGAAGGTGCACTTAGCCTCTGAAGTTCTTCAGCTCCAAAATACATAATTCCTGCATTAGGGCTTGGTTGATCAAGAGAAGATCTCAACAGAATTTCAGAGAAGAGTCTGTAGAGATCTTTGAGCATCCTTTGGTCAATGAACGATACACCTGCTGCCAAAGGACCTTAGAAAGCCAATGAACGGTGGCCTCTTGTTCCATAGCTCATAAGGGTTCTTTCCATGTGGCTTACCTACAAGAACTCTATTCTGCACATAGCATGCAGTGCGGGCTTCCTCTTCCTAGAATGTTAGAGGTATTTTGGAATCAGCTAACATAGTTCGAGCAGCCTCAATAAGTGTCCTGTTCCTCCTCTCAGCAACACCATTTTGTTGAGGAGTTCTAGGAGCGCTATATTGTCTAGCAATCCCTTTTGAGTTACAGAATGAGTCAAGAACAAAGTTCTTAAACTCAGTCCCTTGATCACTTCTAATAATCTAAACCTTGTGATCAATTTGATTTTCTATTTGAAGAATGAAAGATTTTAATGTTTCAGTAGTTTCATCTTTAGTTCTTAAAAAGAATACCCATGTAAATCTTGTAAAATCATCAACTATCACAAGGCAGTATGATTTCCTTCCAATGCTCATTATACTTGTAGGACCAAAAAGATCCATGGGCAATAAGTGTAATGGAGTAGTAATGGAGTTAACACTTTTGGATTTACGAGATGTCTTGTGTTGCTTCCCTTTCAGGCATGCAACACAGTTATCTTTGTAGAAAAATTCCTTTTTAGGCAAACCATGTACCAAGTTATTCTTAGCCAATTTGTTTATTGTATTACAATTTACATGATATATGTTTACGCCAAAGTGTTGACTCATCACTATCAGCTTTGGAAAGAAAGCATGATACTTCACCCATTGGGGAGGCATTGTTCATATCCAGCTTGTACATATCCCCTTTCCTGGGAGATCTAAGAAGCACCAATTCCGGAGGAATTGTCATCCCTGGTTTAAGGATAATACAATCATGTTCTGTGAAAAGCATTTGATGCTTTTGATCACAAAACTAAGAAACACTTAACATATTGTGTTCAAACTGTTTGACAAAGTTAACTTTGTCAACTTTTAACTTACCATTGGATATACTCCCTCTGCCAGAAATATATCCTCCGACCTCACCTCCAAATTGGACAGGACCTCGATCATAGGGTTGAAACTGTTGAAGGAGAGATATGTTCCCTGTTATGTGCCTGGAGCATCCACTATCCACAATCCAGACATTGTTGTTCTTGACATATGGATGTCCCTGCACACAAGATGAGATTATTAGTTTTCATTGGACACCCAAGCCTTGTTGGTCTTGGGTTCTTCCAAAGATAGTGACATAATTGAACCAAAAGTTAAGCATGGGGGTTTAATGGATGTCTTTGAAGAAGAGGTTTGGGCTGCAACATCTTTTTTGATATTCCAATCCATCCTTTGGTTAATCATAGAAGATGTGCTTGTAGAAGCTTTTGCAGCATGGCATTCTTCTGAAGCTTCTTTCTTTTCGGAAGAAGCCTTCACTACCTTTTCTTTCGAAGTAGTGTTCTTTTGGGATGGTTTCAAGGGAATTTTCTTGTTCTTTAGATTTTTAGCAGCTTTTGCTTCCGAATCCATTTTCCCTTCGGAAGAAGGATTTTCTTCCGAAGACAACCTAGCTTTAGAAACTAGCTTTCCCTTTTTCATCACTTGGACCATCTGATAAGGTCCAAATGAGAAACCTTCCCTAACTCCTTCCTTTGTAACATTATTTGCATAATGTGTGCTAGCAGGATTGTAGTAACAATCTTTAGGCATGTGGTTTTGCAGACCACACATTATGCATGTAATGTTAGTCTTTTAGGAGCTTGTGCGTTGTTGTTTCTTACTATTTTCTCTTTGTCAACAACCTTTCCCTTCAACTTCTGATCCTTTGGTAGGATAGGAGTGCTGGTACTACACTCCTTTCCTGAATCAAAAGTACCTATCACTGGAATCCAGTTGAGATAAAGACAACCTTTTGTTTTGGGTCAATCATCAGCTTACACTCAGCCACTTTCATAGCAATTTTTCTAGCAACTTTAGCTCTGCTTCTTCTTGCTTTGGTGGTTAGGTTTTGATCTTCACTTGGAGAGGTGGGTGGATTTACTTGTTCCTTCCCTGTGGTGGCCACTATTGTTGCATCATTCCTCAACATATGTGAAGATCGGTCAGTAGATGGGACCTCTTCCTCCTCAGTACCACATCTTGGTTGTCTTATGGACTCATAAGAATGTGGTGGATCAATTTCATTGGCCCCAACCCTCCTTTATTCTGATAACAGATTTTGGAGTGGGAGGATGATGCAATAATAGCTTGGAAGTTTTGCTTAGAAATAACATACTTCCTCGCTTGAGCCTCAGCTGTGATAAGCTGGGCTTGAGCCTCAGACAATTTGGATATTAAATCCTTTATTTGAGTCTTGTAATTGGCGTGTTCATGTTTTAATAGGGAAATAGTTTTCTCTAAGTCTTCAATTTTCTTTTGGTAGTTGGATTCAGCCCTTTTAAAATCAGATTTCAAAATATTTAAAGACTCAATATCAAATTTAATTTCTCTATTATAGTCCTGATATAATTTAACCTTAGCTATATAGCCAGGAGTATGGAGATGTTCATATACCTGGTTATCATATGTTCCGGCCATGAGAGCTTGAGCAGGAGTCACATCCTGAACCATAAAGCTCTAGGCGACTTCTTGAGCCATTGCAGCAGTTTCAGTCAACTTTCCAGTGGGCTTTGATGTAGAGGGATGTGTGGAGGCCTGTGGGGTTCCCGGGTTTGATTTGGGGGCCTTGCATTCCTAGCAAAGTGACCAAGTTAGTTACAGTTGTAACATTTGGCCTTGGTCTTGCCAAACCCAAACTTGCTGGCACTTGTGTTTTGAGGGAATTGCCTTCCAGTTCTCTTAAAGAACTTCTTCGCTCTGTAGGTTAAAAGAGCCATCTATTGGATGATGTCCACATACTCTACATCGTCTGGATTGAAAAACTATAGATCATCCAAATAGTATTGAAAATCACCAGAGTATCCACTTCCTGAGACAAAGGCACAACTATCCTGAAAGGAATTATGCTGAGCCTGTTGAGACCTTGGAGTCTGAGGGAAAGTGATGTACGGTCCAGAGAGCAGGATGGCTACTGGTTGTATGTTAGGTATTGCTGAGGTTGTGGGGGTAATGAGCCTTCAGCAACCATTAGAGCATTGCTAGCAGGAAGGCCAAGAGGTCTGCTTGTTTGGTGGTCGTTCTTACTCTCCATCTCTAACTGGTATCCATCAAGGATGCCATAGAGGTCAATCAAAGTAAGAGTGCTCAAGTTCTCTGTCCTCTTGATAGAGACATAGTAGAATGTCCACTCATTTGGAAGAGCAGTCATGAACTTTCTTATGAGATCTCTAAGTTCAGGAGTGATATTCACACACTGAAGAGAATAAATAAGATCCATGTACCTGAAATACTGCTAGCTGAGGGTCTCTCCAGCAATATAAGTGAAGTTCTCGAATTGCTGCTTTAGTGAGTCCTTCTTGGAGTCGTTGGAGCTTGAATACATCTGAGCAAGTGCATCAAACAATTCTTTAGAAGACTTACAATGCTCAAACCCCACCATGATGGAGTTGGGTATTGCAGTCATCAGAATGGTCATTGCATTGCTATCAACATCCATCCTCTTCCGGTCTTCGTCAGAATAATCTTCAACAGCTTTTTATATCATGGCACTGCTTCCACCGGGTGCTGCCACCTTGGGTTTATACGGGTTGTTGACAATGGAGTCCTAGATTTTGTTGTCTTGGTATCTGATGAAGCCTTCCATTCTTCTGCTCCAAGATCTAAGTTTTCAGGACTAATGATGGGAGCTTTGGTCATGGTTCCCATCTCTACTTCCGATTTGTTAAGGGCCATTTTGAGAGAGTTGTAAGGAGGAGTGAAAACAGGTTTTGGATGGTTAGATCTCACAATCAAGAGCCTAAAGTACTCTGATACCAATTACAGGATCGGTTTATGTCACTAAACACTTGGTTTTTCTCTCATACTCACTTAAACAACACTCGGATGAAAGCAAAGTCTCTAAGAGTTGATAACAATATAATAAGTAGTAATCAAACACATAACTAATTTTCAATGTACTTGCATATGTTGATTCTCAACTCAAATATTACAAGACTCTTACAAGCATGCTATTATGAGTTACAATAAGAAACTATTTATAATACTACCTACAACCGGATATACTTTGATACCAGCTGGGATCCTCTAACTAAAGCAAATACTACAAGGCAATAGTTTAAGGTATCTCAGATAAAGTCTTATCTGAGATATGGTAGTCATGACATGTCCCAGACTTACCTTTTATCACCAACTAAAGTTGGTAACTTGTACTAACATATAAAGGTGAACAGTGGAATAAAGTATGGTCAACTACATGGCTCTTTGAGAAAACGTCATGCAGTATCAGAGGTCTGCAGTGGAGTGTCAGAGACCATACTTATGTCCACTGGTTCATAGCAGTGTCTTCCGAAGTTTAAATGGCTTCAGAAGAACAAGTACTTACGAAGCCACTTACACATGGAAGAGGCTAAGTCTTCCGAGGCTTGAGGACTTCTTCTTTCTTCATACTTCAGAAGTAGTCTTCTGATCTCTTCTTTTGAGACTTGATCTTCGGAAGTGAACACTTTGTCTTGGGAAGTAGAGTTTTGTCTTCGGAAGTAAAGCTTTCATTCTGTCTTCGGAAGAACTCTACTTCCTTCGGAAGTTCCACACTTGGCTTCGGAAGCCTTTGTAAGTAGCACCAAAATTTGTCCAAGTGATTTGGTTTTGGTTGCACCAGCCTTGTTCTTGATCCAATAACTACAAACTTAAAATAGAAGATCTATAAAAAATCATTTTAACTCTTAAACATGAGCACACAAATTATAGGACTCCAATCAAAGATCTCATCACTAAGTTAACTGAATGCCAGGCTGAGCTTCTGATAAGCAAAGTCAGGATAGAAAAATGTGTTATGAAAGAAGAGACTTTTAAGAACATTATATCCTTATCCCTGCATGCAAAAGTTTGTTAGAAGAATAAGTAGGGATTGGGATCTACTAAGATAGCTTCTCCACACACTCTTGTCTGAAAGATCTCCTAGGTGTGGAACTTATGAATATGAGCTCCTTTTATAGATCCCAAAAGTGAAGAGGATGAAGAGGAAATAGTGAAGGATGCCTCTAAGAAGAATCAAAAAGAGCATTCTAAGAAGGCTCATTATTCCTCTGAGGAGAGCAAAAGAGCTGGGATGAGCAAGTCAAGAAGAAAGAACTTGCTCAGGAAATCCAAGAGGAAGTTCAAGAAGGCTCAAGAGATCAAGGCCACCTTTAACACTGTATGGAAACAAACTTTCATCTTTGCATGATTTGAGGTGATTAAGACAGAACACACAAACTTGAACTCTAGTACTAGGAGTTCTAGTTCATGTCCTAATCATCCCAGCATCAAGAAGAAGGCTAACCACCTATGTAACTGCTACTCAACTTCAACCATCCAGCTCCAAAGGCAGTTCTCACCCAAAAGAATTGCCACAACATCTTAAAAGATGAAGATGGAGAAGGAAAGTGATCAAGATCAGATTTGTTCCCAGAAGAAGACTCTTAATAAGAAGAAAATGGTCTGTGTTATGTGTGGGAGTATTTGTCATCTTGCTAAGGTTTGCCTATACAATCCAAAAAGTACTATCCACATGGCCAAAACAAAAACTTCTGAGAGTTTAAAGAAGAAGTAAGCATCAGAAAGAATATCTTTTCCATTCGAAATCTCCAAAATGAAGAAGAAGACAAATGGAAAATTACCTTCGGAAGAAATTTGGTCTCGAAAGAAAGGAATACTTTTGAAGTACTGAAGCCAGTTGCAGTGTTAACAAGATCTTTCGAAGGTCCAGTCATAAAAACATCCGAAGTCATCAAAACTTTTGAATTTTTGAAGGTCAAGTCTAAGCTTCAAATGTTGTATGGAAGATAAAGAAAGACCTAGTGATTGAAAATTGATGGAGGGCCAGTTGCTTTTGAAGGATATGCTAGAGGTTATAGAACTGGAAGGGTCAGCATCACAAATGGTAAGCTCAACATTGAGAAGATAAATTTCATTAAGGAGCTTGGATACAATCATCTGACTGTATCTCAATTTTGTGATCAAAGACACAACATGCTTTTCACTGAGCATGAGTACATTGTTCTCAAGCCCGAGATGGTTATTCCTCAAGAGCATATCCTGCTTAGAGCCCTTAGGAGAAGGGACATGTACAAGATGGATTTGCAACAAACATCTCCCTCAGGGGAAGTTTCATGCTTTCTATCAAAAGCAAATAGTGATGAATCTTTCCTCTAGAATAAAAAGAATATTCCATGGAAATTTTAAAAATATGAATAAATTAAATAAAAACTATTTAGTAAATGGAATGCCAAAAAAAGAGTTTATAAGTAATAACCACTCTGTTGCATGCCTCAAAGCGAAGCAACATAAGGTATCTCACAAGCCAAAGAAAAGAAACTCCATCACTACTCCCCTACACTTATTACATATGGACCTCTTTGGCGCCACCAATGTAATGAGTCTAGGAAGGACCTTTTATTGTTTGGTGATCACATATAACTTTACAAGATTTACTTGGGTCTTCTTCCTTAAAACCAAGGATGAAACCCTTGAGATTTTAAAGAATTTCATCATAAATACTGAGAATCAATTTTATCAAAAGGTCAAAACCATAAGATGTGATCAAGGAACTAAATTCAAGAAGCAAATCCTTGATACATTTTGTGATGAAAAAGGTATTACAAGATAGTACAGTACTAACAGGACTCCTCAGCAAATTGGTGTTGCTAAGAGGAGAAACAAAACACTTATTGAAGCTACAAGAACTATGTTATGAGACTCTAAACTGCCACCACCTTCTAGGTAGAGGCTGTAAACACTATCTGTTATGTGCAATATAGAGTTTTGGTAGTTAAGACTCATGGTAAGACTCTTTATGAACTTTGGTACAAGAAAAAGCCTTTCATTGGGTTTCTCAGGTCATTTACCTTTCAGTAGTTTATAGTTTCAGTAGTTTTAGTTCAATAGTTTTATGTTCTTGTACTTAGCATTCTTTGAGATATGATTAGTTGTTGAGAACATTCTCAGTAGTTTGCATAGTTTCAGTTGTTTGTATAATGCTGTTAGATGTCACTATCAAGTGACATCAGCAGACGTCACATTCTTTATATAAGGAATGTTGACCTAATTGTAACGGGTGACTTTCAGCCACCACGGAAGCATTTGAATGAAATATTCCTTTTGCAGAATTCTCTCTCTCTCTCCATATACCCATGTACTATTCCATTGAATATCAATTGAGTTCTTGCTAAATTGTCTAATTCATTGTTCGAATTCCGCTGCAATCTACTCTAATTAATCAAACTTGAATCACTGATCCTAACAGAAATCGAATCAAATTCATTGAGTATACATTGTATTTGAATATATAAACATAAGTTGGTGATTCATATATATAAATTTTGGGTTAAATTAGTGCTTTGTTATAGACGGTTGAATGCTATTTGGGCATTCGAACCCAATATAATCAAAGTTAATCTGATCAAATGAGTATCATATCAAAAATTGATACTGGATTATTGATAAGAACTCATTTTCGAGTACAGTGATGTATTGTTTTGATCTTAAAGTGAAAATGTTTTGTTGATGATGAACTAAGTCGATTTTACATAGTCGAAAAAGAAGAAGATGAACAGACAGTCATTCTTTGAAGAAAAATAAAAAAGAAAATTAAATCAAAATTGAAATGTTAAATGATAAATTCAAAATGAATAAAGATTAATGTTTTACAACTTGAAATCTCAATTCAAAAGTAAAAATAAAAAGGTCAAATTCAAAAGTCAAAATCAAAAGTCATATGTAGAAATAAATTTCATTAATCAATATTCAATGTTCTCATAATACTTTTGTTGTGTTTTGCAGATGGCAGAATTAAAATTTGAGCCAAAGCATAATGTAGCTGCTTTTTTAGATGATGAAAACAGAGAAGCTACTGGATATGAAGATATTATCAGATTTTTACTCAGAACAAAATATGTGTATGCTATGTGTGCAAGGCCCATGATGGATGGAAGAATGATTAAAAAATTCTGGAGAACTGCTAAAGTTGAAAGAGATGATCAAGGAAACAAAGTTTTAAGAGCCTTCATCACATGAGAAAGAATGCTTGAAGTTTCTGAACAAGCAATCAGACAAGCTCTAAGATTGGGTGATAATGATCCTGAAGATTTATCAGAATATACATTTAATAAATGTAGAGAGTTTTTCTAGAGATGGTTCATCCAGATCATTTCCCTAAGAAGCAATTTTTCAGAGCTCGTGTATTTAAGCATTGGAAGCTTTTATGCTATATCTTTCAACATTGCATGTCTAAACGAAGTGCTGGTTGGGATTCATCCCTGTAGACATTGCATCTCCAATTATAGCCTTATCCACAAACAGAAGATTTAATATGGCTAAGTGGATAATGAATGGATTCATTTTTAATCTTGAAAGAGGAGTAAGGCATAAGTATTTGATATACCCAAGATTTCTTCAACTTCTTATTAATGATGCAAATCCAGATTTGTATGTTGAAGAAGTTATTGGTGAAAAGATTCAGTTAGAGCACATGTCAGACATTGTTTACAAAAGACTGGCAATGATCACTGGTGGTCAAAACATTCTAGTTTTTGATTATATTAGGAATGTATCAATGGATGAATTTGATATTACTCAGCCACACTTCCATCTAACTGAAGAAGAACCAATAGATCCAAATGATCTGATTGAAGATGTAGAAGTTGATGAAGAAAGTGATGATGATTTGTCTGAAATTTCATCAAGTGAAGAAAGTGATGATGATGATAATGGAAATGATGATGCCACTGAAGCACATCAAGAAGGTTGAAGATAGAACTGATGATAAAGTTAGCAGTCAAAGCTTAAAGAGTTTGAAGACTGAAGACCATGTCAATCTTAGGAGGAGTATTGTTAAGTGCTCTAAGAAAGATTAACATATTGTCTTTATTTGTCTTTTGATAGTTTGTAATAGTATAGGGACTATTTGTGTAATTTGTTAGTTCCTTTACTTTTTGTTTTTAGTATAAATAGCTTAGATTTGCAGGTAGATAGAAACGAATACGCAAGATATTCGAATTTGCTTTTCATACTTGTAATTGTCTTAGCTTGATATTAATGAAAACTTGAATTTTATTGATATCTTGTTTTGATTTGATTACTTTGTGGGAATTGCATTGAATTGTGTTATAAATCATCACATATTGATTCATTTGATCCTGTCACACCCCAACCTTGACGGCGGAAATGTCGAGATGTGAGGGTTAAGATTGTTCACAGCCACATAACGCTATATTAAATTGTAAATATTATTATCATAAGTCTTGAAATGAAAAAAATACAATCATATGTCTTATACAAGAAATAAGTTAAACATAACATAACATAATGTAACTTTTTATTTCATTATCTAGGTTCAAGTCCTAGATTATAGCATGCTTCAAAAGGTTCACTTTAAACTTGAGGTTGACCAAAACATGATAAAAATAAGAGTCAACTAAAAATAGTTGGTGAGTTTCCAAGGTTTTCATACATAATATGAAAAAGGTTACAAGTAGCAATTCATGTCATAGGTTATAAGATAGTAAGGTTATAGAACACATATCGTTACAACCAAACCTCGACTTGATTAAAAGTATAAAAGATTGGCTAAGTGTATTTGGTTCCCTAGTACACAAGCATACGGCTCCTAGGAGTCGGCAATACATCGACTTTAGCACCAAATAGGCTTGTCAGGCCCAAAGATCTAAGACGTCGCCAGGCTAGCAATAGTTAATGATTGTAAACAAACTATGTATCTCATATAAACACTTACAATACACAAATAACCATGACATAATAATAAGATGAATTGCATGTGCTTACAAGTCTCAAACGTTTATAAGTGTACAATGTATAGATAATCATGTTTCACCCCAAACTAGTGTGGAATAAAATAAAATGGGGCAAGGAAAACTCACTTGACAACAAAAATATATAATGGCGATTAATAAGAATAATAACAAGCGTCGCTCCAAGGTGTATCGTCACAAGACACCTAAATATATATATTACAAGATTAAAGCTTTACAATAATTTAACAAGGACTAAGAAAATCAACTTGATGTTTGGGGTTTTGTTAATTATTATTGTTAAATAAGAACTCAATTATATTTTCATGGGAACGATTTTATTTATAATTATATAAATATATATGGATTAAGAATATCTTTTATAATAATTTTGTAATGTTTATAAAGTTTAGATAATTTTATAATTAAATAAAAATGAACACAAATTAAACAATAATTTAAATGCAATGTTTGAAATAATAGTTCGTGTAAATTAAACTACTATTTAAAGTATAAATTTTATAAAAAATATGCTAGCTATATTATTAACTTTAGGATATTAAATAAAAATTATAAAGGTATTTTTATAAATAAATTACAGAAAAATGATTAAATAGTTTTAAAAGAAACAAAGTTTATGAAAATGATTTTTCATAATTTTTAGAAATTTTTAACATTAAATTTGAAGGCCAAAAAGGCCTAAAAAAATACTTGAGGTTCCCCGGATTCGAACCGGGGACCTCTTGTTTAGTGGTCGTGTGTTTTACCAGTGAACTAAAGGCTCTCAGCCGCGTTTAGATTAGGTTCCTAAACCTTAAAAACACTGACACATGATCCCACCCGATTCTCATGAACCCTAGAATTGTTTACCCCCAAATCGAAGGTCAAAACAACATTGTGAACCCAATTAAGTTTGGGGCTTTTGTTCCCCTCACAAAACCGAGTTCATTGATATATCTAACTTACCCGATTGATACCGAATTGACAGTGAACGATCGAAGAAAAGTCGCGGTTAAACTAAGACTGGTTCAAGTTGCAAACGACCTCAATACTCAAATTCGTGTTACAGAAAGCTTCCAAAGACCTTTGTGAGCAAAAACCCTCTATCAATTTCAGGTCTTGAAGTTCGGAGATTGGTGTTCGAGTATAGAAAAGGTTGCGGTTGCAATGGTTATTCGAAGGTGTGAAATTTGTGTGTTTGAGGAGAAATTGGAAGTTGAATATGATTAAAGGTAGACAAACGTTTGATCTGATTAAAACAATTGCATTATTATGGGTGTTTAAGGCTCGACCGGCTGCGGAGGTTTAAGGCTTCGGTTACTGCTTCGATTGAACTTGTTAACCGACGTTTAAATGCTATTAATTGTTGTCTTTAGATTCAAATCATGCTTTAGCGGGATTCGGGATGATTTTTGGATTAAAAATCGGCCGCTTGACGCGGTTTTAGGACTCGCCGGAGGCCGCGGCCGGCGGTGGCCGGAGGCCGGCCGGGAAATCGGGAGTGGGCAGGGGTTTGGGTTGAAAGTTTAAAACTTTACACTTTGGCCCCTTTTAGTTTAATACTTATCATTTCATGCTTAAAAGTTCTATTTTAAGTTTCCAAATTGACAAATAAAACCCCAAACTTAATTTAAGTTTATGTTTTAAACATGGTTAAGTTTAATAACCCTTATAAATTATAAGTAACCTTATTAAAAGTAATCTTATTATTACTAATACTATTATTCATTATTATTACTTTTTATTATATTTACTTTTATTAATAATAACATTATTATTATTATTATTTATACTTAACATTTCATAAAACCCTATGATAATAAAGAATAAGCACAAACAACACATGAGTTTTAAGATTGACAAATAATAACCCTTGTAAGAGTAAACGAAGTTAACTTTTAGTTAACAAAAATACGAGATGTTACAGTCTCCCCAACTTAAAAGAATTTCGTCCCGAAATTAAAAGAAATGAAACTATACAAATAAGAATGGGTATCTTTTCTTCATGTGTTCCTCACGTTCCCAAGTAAATTCAGCGCCACGTTATTTTCCCAACGAACCTTGACAATTGGGGTTGTTGTAGTTCTAGTCTTCTTCATTATACGATCCATGATTTCAATAGGTTTCTCGTCGAAATGCAAGGACTCGTCGATCTGAATGTCTTCCAGCGGAGCATACAGATTTTCGTCGGCCAAATACTTTCTCAAATTTGAGACGTGGAACACAGGGTGAATTCCACTAAGGTCGGAAGGTAGTTCCAGTTTATAAGCCACTTTCCCAATCCTTTTCAGGATTTTGAAAGGTCCTACAAACCTTAGAGCCAGTTTGCCCTTCTTTCCAAAGCGAACCACACCTTTCCATGGTGAAACCTTAAGAAGAACCATCTCCCCAACTTGGAATTCCAATGGCTTGCGTCGCTTGTCAGCATAGCTCTTTTGACGACTTCTCGCCACTTCAAGGTTCTTGCGAATAATAGAAACTTTATCGGTCGTTTCTTGTATCGGTTCAGGACCAGTGATGAAGTTTTCACCAATGTCGGTCCAACAGATCGGTGAACGACATTTTCGACCATAAAGTGCTTCAAACGGTGCCATCTTGATACTCAAGTGGTAACTATTGTTATACAAAAATTCCGCGAGGGGTAGATGCGTATCCCAATCGCCACCAAAGTCAAGAACACAAAGCCGTAGCAAATCCTCCAATGTTTGGATCGTTCGCTCGGTTTGACCATCAGTTTGGGGATGGTAAGCCGTGCTTAGATCTAGTTGTGTACCCAAGAGTTCTTGCATAGACGACCAAAAATGTGAAGTGAAGCGAGCATCTCGGTCGGATATAATGTGCACAGGTACCCCATGACGACTTACAATCTCATCAACGTATATACGAGCAAACTTTGATGTCTTGTAAGTGTCACGTATGGGTATAAAATGTGCCGATTTGGTTAATCGGTCAATGATCACCCATATGCTATCATGTCCTCGAGAGGTTCGGGGTAGCTTTGTTATGAAGTCCATGGATATGTGTTCCCATTTCCACATAGGAATCTCGGGTTGCTCAAGTAATCCACTTGGACGTTGATGTTCGGCTTTAACCTTCGTACACGTGAGGCACTTAGCTACATATGTCGCTATATCTTTCTTCATTCCAGGCCACCAATATTGACCATGTAGGTCCATGTACATCTTATTGGAACCAGGATGAATAGAATAACGAGTTTGATGAGCCTCTTTCATGAAAAAGGTTCGAAGGTTATCACGATTTGGAATCCAAATTCGGTTTGCGAAGTACATCAACCCATTGGGTTTCGTTTCCAATTGGGTTAAAAGATTAGGCTCCAGTTCATCCTTCATTCTTCCTTCTTAATGCACCACTTGCTGAGCCTCCAAAATACTAGACTCGATGTTACTATCTATTCTCAAGTTTTGTAGCAATACGGTAGTCTCGTTGACATCTAATCGGATCTCAGTATCGAACGCACCAAAGTGTCAAACCATTGACGTCGATCGCGAATTTCTTGAAATGATATCATATTGTTGTGAATCCTTCGAACCTTGAGTTTCTAGGTTCAACCTCAAGTTTAAAGTGAACCTTGAAATGATATCATCTTGTAAACAACATGAGACCATTCTTTTGAAGTGTTTGTATACGTTTCTTGTTTCATTATCTAGGTTCAAGTCCTAGATTATAGCATGCTTCAAAAGGTTCACTTTAAACTTGAGCTTGACCTGAAACATGATAAAAATAAGAGTCAACTAAAAATAGTTGGTGAGTTTCCAAGGTTTTCATACATAATATGAAAAAGGTTACAAGTAGCAATTCATGTCATAGGTTATAAGATAGTAAGGTTATAGAACACATATCGTTACAATCAAACCTCGACTTGATTACAAGTATAAAAGATTGACTAAGTGTATTTGGTTCCCTAGTGCACAAGCATACGGCTCCTAGGAGTCGGCAATACATCGACTTTAGCACCAAATAGGCTTGTCAGGCCCAAAGATCTAAGACGTCGCCAGGCTAGCAATAGTTAATGATTGTAAACAAACTATGTATCTCATATAAACACTTACAATAAACAAATAACCATGACATAATAATAAGATGAATTGCATGTGCTTACAAGTCTCAAACGTTTATAAGTGTACAATGTATAGATAATCATGTTTCACCCCAAAGTAGTGTGGAATAAAATAAAATGGGGCAAGGAAAACTCACTTGACGATAAATATATAATGGCGATTAATAAGAATAATAACAAGCGTCGCTCCAAGGTGTATCGTCACAAGACACCTAATATATATATTTACAAGATTAAAGCTTTACAATAATTTAACAAGGACTAAGAAAATCAACTTGATGTTTGGGGTTTTGTTAATTATTATTGTTAAATAAGAACTCAATTATATTTTCATGGGAACGATTTTATTTATAATTTATATAAATATATATGGATTAAGAATATCTTTTATAATAATTTTGTAATGTTTATAAAGTTTAGATAATTTTATAATTAAATAAAAATGAACACAAATTAAACAATAATTTAAATGCAATGTTTGAAATAATAGTTCGTGTAAATTAAACTACTATTTAAAGACTAAATTTATAAAAAATATGCTAGCTATATTATTAACTTTAGGATATTAAATAAAAATTATAAAGGTATTTTTATAAATAAATTACAGAAAAATGATTAAATAGTTTTAAAAGAAACAAAGTTTATGAAAATGATTTTTCATAATTGTTAGAAATTTTTAACATTATATTTGAAGGCCAAAAAGGCCTAAAAAAATACTTGAGGTTCCCCGGATTCGAACCGGGGACCTCTTGTTTAGTGGTCGTGTGTTTTACCGGTGAACTAAAGGCTCTCAGCCACATTTAGATTAGGTTCCTAAACCTTAAAAACACTGACACAAGATCCCACCCGATTCTCATGAACCCTAGAATTGTTTACCCCCAAATCGAAGGTCAAAACAACATTGTGAACCCAATTAAGTTTGGGGCTTTTGTCCCCTCACAAAACCGAGTTCATTGATATATCTAACTTACCGATTGATACCGAATTGACAGTGAACGATCGAAGAAAAGTCGCGGTTAAACTAAGACCGGTTCAAGTTGTAAACGACCTCAATACTCAAATTCGTGTTACAGAAAGCTTCCAAAGACCTTTGTGAGCAAAAACCCTCTATCAATTTCAGGTCTTGAAGTTCGGAGATTGGTGTTCAAGTATAGAAAAGGTTGCGGTTGCAATGGTTATTCGAAGGTGTGAAATTTGTGTGTTTCAGGAGAAATTGGAAGTTGAATATGATTAAAGGTATACAAAAGTTTGATCTGATTAAATCAATTGAATTATTATGGGTGTTTAAGGCTCGAACGGCTGCGGAGGTTTAAGGCTTGGGTTACTGCTTCGATTGAACTTGTTAACCGACGTTTAAATGCTATTAATTGTTGTCTTTAGGTTCGAATCATGCTTTAGCGGGGTTCGGGATGATTTTTGGATTAAAAATCGGCCGCTTGACGCGGTTTTAGGACTCGCCGGAGGCCGCGGCCGGCGGTGGCCGGAAGCCGGCTGGGAATCAGGAGTGTCACACCCTCAAAATCCACATGCGGAGTTTTACCGCGAGGCGTGTGAACAAACCAGGATCACAGTCAATAGTTACTCAGAACGACTCTAAATGCCATAATTTAAACAAATCAACCAAAATACCAACTTTAAACAATGTGGAAGCGTTTTTGAAAACAACCCAAGTCAATAAAGTATAACTTATGGCAAAACAAGTGCCAAACCAAAGAGTAAACTATAATTGTTAAAATGTCAAATTGTCTTGAAGCATCGTGTCTTAAAATGCAATGAACCATGCAGTGCTCCTATGGCAAGCAAGCTAAGGACCTGAGAAAAACATACTAAAATGTCAACACATAGGTTGGTGAGTTCAAGAGTTTGAGTTCAATAAACATGTAAACAGTTGTGATACATATAAGCAGTGCATGGTAATAGATAGCTAGTCTATTATCAGTAAATATTAATACATAGTGATTTTGCAATTGAAGCTGACTGTGATAGTTGTTGCCTCCTGTCACGACTTACCATGTCGTGACAATGATCAATAGGACAAATTGCACCCGGTTGACCTCGAGTCACAGGTGGGGCTCGTCAGACCCAGTAGTACTACCCAAGTTTCCCCGCTATTAAATATTAACAATTCAAAAGTGTGAGGACTTTTCTCATGGTAAACAGCACTATATTAATATTATACACAACTTAAATAATGAAAGCGTTCGTATAATACCAGTATGCTATCTCCCCCAAAAGAGATTAAGTAAAGAGTGGGGCATGAACTCACCTGATGTATGCAAAGGTACTTAGGGTTTATTTTGAGAAACGAGAGGATAGCCAACCTTCACAGGTTACCTAGATCATGTGAGTACATAAGTACGTGTAAATAAAAGACATGTGAAACCCTAATCATACCAAAACCAAAGACTCAAGCTTCCAGACAAATAGACACGTTTGACCTAGTTGACCCGTTTGACCCGTTGGTGACATTATGAGTTATAATTCAAATAAAGCCAATGAACACATACAACATACATGATTAACATTCAAATAGTATCATACATATGCTATATCAACCAGGTGTATCACTTAGATCATCATACAATCAAGTACTATACAAGTCATGCGAATCTAGAACATTAACATAACCATTAGTTATAATGCAACTAACACGTCACACAAAGTTCAACCATTCATCACATGCCATGTGAAGCCACTCATGACTTCACATCCTAAACCCTGCCAATCCTACTAAGTAGGGGCCTCAGATCCGCACGCGTGTATAATGATCATACCATATTCTTTAAGCATATGCATTGCATTCACAACATCATAACAATCAATTACCAGACCCAAGCATGATGTCCTACTACTACACAACATCCAAACCATACATGATTACCAAGTCCAAATATCACCCATGATTATCCAAGCATGCCATACAACTAATTAACACGTTCTATCACACTAGAATCTATCCTTGAACATAATAGCAGGTTCCTATCATCCCAAGCATGATCATAACATCATACTTCAACGTTTACACAAATAAAGTTTCCCTTTTGGGAAAGAATATCCCAAAATCTATCAAACATCCAAAGCATACATGAATTCATCAATAATATACCAATTCAAGCTCATACTAACATCTAGACATGATCAACAACACTTAACACCCCAATCTAACAATCTTCGTAACAAAAAGTTTCCACTTTTGGCAAGCTATGATCAACATCATCAAGTTAAAGATTTCTAGCATTCATAACAACAATCTAGCATCTAATCATCATCATGAACTCATCCATAACATCAACCATCACTAGATCACTACTACATGCCAAATAAAGTTACTATCTTAGTAACCTATGAACAATGCATCAAAATCCCAACTTTCTTGCAAAATCAATGTATTCTAACATTCATACAACCTAATAATCATCAAACATTCATCAAACAATCATCCATCATGCATAATCACAACACTTTCGAATTAGGGTTTGCTTCATAACCAAAGTTCATGATCAACCCACTAAAAAACATAGAATTCTTGCATAATCGACGTTAACTAACATGTATACAATCTAACTAACATGTTAACATCATCAAACAACATCCAATTCGACCTAATAAGGATCAATTTCGAGTCTAAGGTTCGGCCATAATGAAGAACATCACAAAACATGAAAAATCTAACCTTTAAACTTGTAATTGCTTGAAATCGATGCTTCCTAAGTGTTGTATAACTTGTAATCGAACCAAAACCACACGAATTTGCTTGTTCAAGGCTGATTTTCGAAGATGGAGAGGGAGAAGAGGGAATTCACGGCCGCTTTTGGGTGGTTTTAGGGTTTTTTTGTTTTATTTAAATCAATTTTACATATTTACCCTTTTAACCCTTCTAATTTGTATTTTATAAAAATTATCTTTTATTCCTTTTTAACGTGCTTTTAACTTAATAATATAATGATATAACCAATGAAAATCATTATATATTTTATCTCTATAAAAACACAAGACATACGAATAAATAGACACGTTTCCGCGTTACACGATAAATTCTTTATTAACCGTTTATAAATGTGTAAACACATAAACATAACCCAATATTCACATAATCACTTAGGTTCACAACAAATTAACATTATTCATTAGTATTAGGTCACCAACGTTAAACGACAACTAGTGTGTGCTCACGACACGTGTATACAAGACTTAACGGAACTAACGAAGTTTGGTAACGGAAATTTACCGGATGTCACATTATCCCCATGTTGAAAGAATTTTCGTCCTGAAAATTGCGTTACATGGTGAGAGTGTTCCATCACTGGTTTCCATTACTGGTCTACTGCATTGGGACATAGAAATCGAAATCGAGTGAGTTTTGGATGAGTTGTCACAACATCCCCATGTTGAAAGAAATTCGTCCCGAAATTTAAATCAATACCTTCGTCTGCTGGCATCGTTCCTTCGAATAGTTGAGGGTACTTAAGCTTCATTTGATCTTCCCGTTCCCATGTGAATTCGGGTCCACGTCGCGAATTCCAACGGATTTTAACAATAGGTATCTTGCTCTGCTTAAGTGTTTTCACCTCACGGTCCATCACCTCCACTGGTTCCTCAATAAAACGCAATTGTTCATCCACCTGAATTTCTTCTAGTGGTACGACCGTCGTTTGATCAGTTATGCACTTCTTCAAGTTTGACACGTGAAATACATCATGAATTCCGCTTACCAAATCAGGTAAGGCTAATCGATAGGCTACTGGAACTACTATTTCCACTATCTCAAATGGTCCAACGTACCTCGGATTTAGTTTCCCTCGTTTACCAAACCGAACTACGCCTTTCCATGGTGAGACTTTCAACAAAACCTTGTCACCAACCTGAAACTCTAAGGGTTTCCGTCTCTTGTCAGCATAACTCTTTTGCCTGTCTCACGCTGCAGCCATACGGTTCCGTATCTGTATAATTTTCTCAGTCGTCTCATGAATTAACTCGGGACCTGTTATCTGACTATCACCAATTTCTGCCCAGCAAACCGGTGATCGACATTTTCTCCCATACAACGCCTCGAAAGGTGCTGCCTGTATACTAGTGTGATAACTGTTGTTATAAGAGAATTCCACCAATGGCAGGTGAATTTCCCGGTTATTCCCGAAGTCAATCACACAAGCACGTAGCATATCCTCCAACGTCTGTATAGTACGCTCACTCTGACCATCCGTCTGTGGATGATATGCAGTACTCATATCCAAACGTGTACCCAAGGATTTCTGCAATGATTGCCAGAAATGTGACGTGAAACGAGCGTCACGGTCGGAGATAATTAAGATCGGTACCCCATGTCTCGAAACGATCTCCTTGAGGTACAGGCGAGTTAACTTCTCCATCTTGTCGGTTTCCTTTATTGCAAGGAAATGAGCATACTTTGTCAATCGATCCACAATAACCCATATCGTGTCAAAAGCAGTACTAGTCCGGGGTAGTTTAGTAATAAAATCCATGGAGATTTGTTCCCATTTCCACATTGGAATCTCGGGTTGTTGTAATAGTCCGGATGGTTTTTGATATTCCACTTTTACCTTCGAGCAGGTCAAACACTTGCTCGCGTACGTAGCTACATCCGCTTTCATGTTAGGCCACCAATAGTGAGCCTTTAGGTCATGATACATCTTGTCGGATCCAGGATGTATAGAATACTTAGATTTGTGTGCCTCGCTCATAACTAAATCTCTCAGATTTCCATGAATAGGCACCCAAAGTCTATCCATGAAATACCGAATTCCATCATCTTTCATCACTAGCTGCTTATCCATTCCCTTAACAATTCAGAACCAATATTTTCCACCTTTAAAGCTTCTATTTGTGCTCCTTAACTTGTTTGGGCAGTTGGGTACTGATAGTAAGCTGTAAAGCTCGCACCCGTCAGGGTTTAGCTGTTTCCTTCCTGCTTAAAGCATCGGCAACTACGTTCGCCTTTCCCGGATGATACTTAATTGCGCAATCATAATCATTTAGTAGTTCCACCCACGTCGCTGCCTCATATTCCACTCTTTTTGCTCAAAGATATGTTGAAGACTCTTGTGATCGGTGTAGATAGTGCACTTGGTACCGTACAAATAATGTCTCCAGATCTTTAAGGCAAAAACTACTGCGCCCAATTCTAAGTCATGGGTAGTATAGTTCTTCTCATGAACTTTTAGTTGTCTCGAGGCGTAAGCTATCACCTTGTCTCGTTGCATTAAGACGCAACCCAATCCTTGAATGGATGCATCACAATACACCACAAAGTCATCTGTTCCCTAATGCTAATATCGGGGCAGTACAGAGTTTTTGTTTTAATAACTGGAAAGCTGATTCTTGACTCTCAGCCCATTTGTATGTCGTTCCTTGTGAGTCAAGGCTGTGAGAGGTTGTGCGATCTTAGAAAATCCTTCTATGAATCGGCGGTAATATCCTGCTAATCCAAGAAATTGTCTTATCTCACTTGGTGTTTGGGTGTAGTCCAATTCTTATCGCCTCAATTTTGGCAGGATCAACGTGTATTCCTTTCTTATTAACAATATGACCTAGGAATTGTACCTCTCTTATCCAAAAGTCACACTTTGAGAATTTAGCATACAGTTGCTCATTTTTCAACAGTTCTAAAATCATTCGTAAGTGCTCTTCATGCTCCTCCTTGGTCCTAGAGTATATCAGTATATCATCGATGAACACAATGACAAACTGATCAAGATAAGGTTTGCACACGTGGTTCATGAGGTCCATGAACACAGCAGGTGCATTAGTCAACCCAAAAGGCATGACCAAGAACTCATAATGACCATAACGAGTACGAAATGCGGTCTTGGGAATGTCTTCTTCTCGAACTCTGAGTTGATGATAACCAGATCTCAAGTCAATCTTCGAGTAATAGCTTGATCCTTGAAGCTGATCGAACAAGTCGTCGATACGAGGTAAAGGGTATCGGTTCTTGACTGTTACTTTGTTTAACTCTCGATAATCGATGCACATCCGGAATGTGCCATCTTCTTCTTAACAAAGAGTACAGGAGCTCCCCAAGGTGATGTACTAGGTCGAATAAAACCCTTATCCAAAAGCTCCTGAAGTTGTGACCACAACTCCTGTAGTTCGTTTGGTGCTAATCGATAAGGTGCTCTAGCAATCGGAGCTGCGCCGGGAGTCAACTCAATCTGGAATTCCACTTGGCGGTGCGGTGGTAATCCAGGAAGATCTTCTGGGAACACCTCCGGAAAGTCGCGTACTACGGGAATATCCTCCATTCTCTTTTCTTCCTTTTGCTTATCGGTTACAAGTGCTAGGATAGCCACGCGGCCCTTCCGTAACAACTTTTGAGCTTTCATATACGAGATGATGCCTATCACAGCACCACTCCTATCACCTTTGACGGTAAGAATTTGATCACCAACTAGGATCCGTATAATCTTCTCGTGACATACGACTTCCGCTTGCTTGCTAGAGAGCCAATCCATGCCTATCACAACATCAAAACTCCCCAGCGTAACAGGCATGAGATCTATAGCGAAAATATGACGAGCAAGTTCTATCCTACAGTCTTTAAGGATATGCGTTACATGGATTTGTTTACCATTGGCTAATTCCACAGTGTACTTAGATTCTAAAGCAGAGGGTATATCACTTAAAAGACTACAGAATTTTAAGGACACAAAACTCCTATAAGCTCCAGTATCAAATAGTACCGTAGCAAAACAACCATTAACAGGGAATCTACCAGTAACAGTTGTGGGATCATTTAGAGCCTCACCTGAGCCAATGACGAAGGCTCTCCCTTTGGCTCCATCTCTATTGCCACCATTTCCAGTGCCATTTCCACCATTGTTGTTATTATTGCCGTTGTTGTTGTTGTTCCCATGATTGTTGGTGTTGTTGTTGTTGTTGTTGCCATTTCCGTTCCTTCTTAGTTGTGGACAGTTTCGTTTGTAATGCCCTTCTTTCCCACACTCAAAACAACCCTTGGGGGTTTCTTGAGATTGTTGTGGCCTCTTCATTAGTTCACCACGGCAATCCTTCGCAGCGTGTCCAATCTTTCCACAACGTTGACACTTGAAACTATCACACCATCCCACATGATGGTAGTTACACCGTGGGCATTTGGGATGTCTGCCGCCGTAACCGCTAGGTCCTTGGTTATTTGGGGCAGTTTGGTTGAAATTGCGGTTATTATCGAACCGCCGCTGCTGCTGAACTGGCTGTTGCTGCTGTTGGGATTGTTGTTGACCGCCAGACGATGATGATGATGATTTGTTATTGCTGTTGCTGGGAGCATCCCACTTCCTTTTGTCTACGAAGAGTTCAGTCTACGAAGGAGACAAAGGCAATTAGGTAATACTATTGGTCAACTGGATGTTGACGTAGACCCTAAGATTAGTTTCAAAGGGGAAACCTTGACCAAAGGCCCAATGGTAGAGCTTGAGAGCCGTATCACACCTACAACTACTTCAGCAATTTATTCCCTCGGTGAAGCACCTGTGGGTGAAGTTATATCACAACCTCTCTCTCGCCAAAGCTTGGAGGCTACACCAAGCAATAAAAGTTAAAGCTCTCTCCTACCTGAGTCACAGAGGTATGTGAGTCATAAAGGGAAAAGGAAAATGACTCCTGAGGAGATTGAGGAGGAGGAGGAGGAGGAGGAGAGAGACATAGAGGAAGAGGAAGCTAAGGGGAGATAGTTCCTGTGGGTTTGAAGGATTCATGGATGCCACAATCAGTGTTGCCCCACACCATACACTGAAGATGATGAGTTAAGGGTAGTTAGGATTACGTACCTGCAAACCCGGAACTATGACATTGATGATATTATATCTCTCCCCTTAGAAAAATTTAATGAACTGGCTAACATGGAATTGTCAAGAGAGAGGAAGGATGTAGAGGATCGAAAGATACTTCTCCAAATCAAAGAGGAGAAGAGATAAAAGAGTTTGTACAAGCATGTTCCTGCTATCTCCCTAATTCAAGAATGTCCTACACAATAGGTTGTGGCTCCATAAGAACCTCAGGTAGACAAAGAAACAGATAGGCAAAACATGATCAACTACCTCAGTGCCACAGGTATCTACCAAGCATCTGCCATTCTTCCCTTATACTTTGAGTACATAGAGTTTGAGTATCTGATACAACTTTAGTTTGAAGTACTTAAAGAATAAAAAGCAATAAAAAGATAAATAAAGGAAGATGCTGTAAGGTCAAGAACTATCATCCAGAAGAGCATGAAGAAGTCTGTTAACAGACAATGGATGATAAGTTTCTTGAATCTGTATTGATTCTCTCGAAGGAGACTTGGCCCTATGTCTTTATCCACGATGGATGAGTGCATCAGGGTAATTAAACAGAAGATCAAAAAAGGAGAGCTACTTGACTTACACTCCCCTCCAAGTGAAGTTCTTCCTGAAGTGGAGGTTAAGGTTGAACAACCTAAGACAACACAACCTGAACCTCCTCCTGAGCCTCAGCAAGCTTCATCTTCTGATCCACAACTCGGTCAAACTCCCTCTCCTTGTGAACCTGTGAGGGAGGAACACCCAACATAGTAAGACAAGACTAATCAACAAGTCTTCTCAGTTAAGGTTATCAAATAGGAGGAAGAGGATGGCATCTAGACCAAATTCAAAGAAGAAGAAGATATCTAAACCATCCACCTCCATACCTCAGGGTGATTCAGATCAACCTAAGGAAGTGCATGAAGAGGCAACCCAATCAACTCCAATTCAAGTGACTCCTCTTGCTTCTGAGGGACATATCTTATCCTTGACTTTCACAACTAATCCAAAAAGATAGCATGTGATTAGAGATCAAAATGGTGAGAACATCTACACATGGAAACATTTATTCAATCTACCTCTACATGATCTTTTGAGATGAGAAGATACTATGAAAGTCTGAGTGATCCTGACCATTTGATGAATAAGGGCCTAGTCACAATCATGATGAAGACTATCAACTAATGCAAATCTTCAAATGTTTTGGTAGCATCATCATAGGGGGAGTTTGTAAGGAATATAATAAGTTCGAGGCAGCCAAAACAATTAAAAACATCCAAATTGTCTCTATATTCATGCACTAGAGTATTGAAGTAGAAATGACTCGGATGTTTTACACCCTACACTAGAAATATCCCAAGTGTAAAATCTTCCGAAGCCAAGACCAATATCTTCCGAAGCCAATATGAAGTCTTCCGAAGCTTTAGAGACTAGGTCTTCCAAAGCCAGTTTACGAAGACAGATTTCTTCCGAAGTCTTTTATGAACATGTTTTTATGTGATGTACTTTACCGTAAAGCTGGACCACCTTTCCACTACAACTGTGCTTGACTCATCAACTTTCACAAGTCGGTGAAAAGGTCCATGCTTTTGGTAACTGTACATTAAGGTCTTGAGTCTGAGCTTTCTACATTACGTACTTAATCCTTTTTTCTAATATATTACGATGTGAGCTATGGCATGTCATAGTCACAAAGCCAAAAAGGAAATCTGCCTTTTGACTTTACATTTAGTTTTCTTGTCTAGTGTTATGTATCCAGCTGGTTTTCAAAGTAGGGTTAGCTGTAGGATCTAGTATATGTATGTCAATTACTTTTAACTTTCCAGTAAACTTTGTAACACTTTGTAATAGAACTTGAGAAGCAATATACAACATTCTTGAAACCCTTGTGTTATTTGTTATCTTGTTCTGTCTCTAATTTATTTGTGTTCCTAGCATCCTTTATTCTAGTTAACGAGTTCCCCATTGATCTGCTAAATGTTATAAAGAACTCTCCTCAATTGTCTTGTTGTGTTGTAAAGTGCATCACCCCTTCTAACGGTCCTGCAAATCATAATCATCTCTAACCTCTTTAAAATTCACTACTGCTAAACCTGTATGCAAACTGTTAGTATCTTTTTCAATTAAATCATTTGTTGATTGAAGTTTAGGAATTGGAGAATAACAGAGAGTAGACGGAAGTGGAACTAAATTGAACATAGTTTCACCATCTGAATAATATCCAATCCCATGTTTTACACATGCCCCTTATTGTTTAGAAATAAGTTCATCCATTTTCATATGTGAAAATGTCCATTTATCAAGTTTTATTTGAAGGTGTGTCGTTTTAAATTAATCTAAGATCCCGTTTCTCCTAAAATATTAATTTCAACATTACGCTCCAAAATGGTTCTTCTTAAAAGATCAGTTTAGCCAATACTTCGTTAAGTTTCCTTGAAAAAGCAATTTCATTTTTCTATATTTTCTTATTAATTATTTTTAATTTTTTTTTTGAATAACAATCTTTTTCCTTTATAAATCCAAAATAATTGGATTTTGCAAGAAGATGAACACATATCTTGAACAGTCTCATAAGTAAGACCGAAGATAATTCTTTTTGCAGCTAATCTCTTTTCACAGTTGCAAACCCTTGTGATTCTTTATTGTTCCCCTTGTTTGATCTTCAGCATCTCATCAGCTCAAATCCTTCATTCTTTTATCAGCTTTTCTAGCATTATCTTCATTGCTTCTCACAGACTCTGGTTTACTTTCATTGTCAACTCTCAAAGCTACATAATTGTCTTTGATTTTATCATTTGAATCCAAATCAATTTTAAATAATTTCATCTTTTCAATCAGCTCAGCTTTGTAATCAAGTATGCTGTTACAGAAGAAACAAGATCAATATTAAGCGTGCTGGTTTGATATGGGAACATAGCTTGCTGAAATTCTTATCTTTTGATGTCCAGTTTGAGAGATCTTAGCCTGTTGATCATTTCCATGGGTTTGGTGTCAACATAACCTCTTTCTTGCATTAGCATTTTAACTTGATGATTCAATTCAGATGGAAGATAGTGAAGAAGATTTTGAATTTGTTCATGATTACTGAGATCAAGAACATGCTTCTTTCTTCATTGCTGAAAAAGAATTAAACCAGCTTTGTGCCATTGTGAAATTATCTAATTTAAAGTCTTCTGAAGATGTCATTTTATTAAAAAATTGAACAATTAAACACCCCAAAAGTATTTTCCCAAAAAATTGTAAAATAATTCTCCCCCGGGAAAAATACTTTTTACATGTCACTTTATGCAATCTTAGCAACTGGGGTCAAGCTACCAGGTCAACGTTTTTTATAAATCTTTTAGAATTATTGAGTATTTCTTCCTCAGGTTAAACGTATTGTACGAACGACCAACAATTATTTTTAATCTTGTAACTAGCCAAAATTGTTAAAACCCATACAATTGTTGGCAAATTGTTAGCCTATACAAAATCTTGAAAATCTTTTGCCCAAATAGTTAACTCAATTTTTGTTTTTAATTTAGAAAAACCAAATAGTTAGCCCAATTTTCTGATCCAAACCCAATTCAATGAGAAAAACCCATTAAACAATTCCAAACCCTAACCTAAATAACACACTAACACAAATAAAAACATCTCAGCACAGAAAATATGTGAAACTTGAATGAAACCAAAGACCCTAGGGTTTTGGTGACTATACACTACGACAATCGGCCGCCTTTCCGGCGAGCTTCTTGCGGAGACAGTGAAGGTGGTAGCGGCGGTGGTGTGTCATTGTTGGAAGCGAAGAAGCTAATGAGATTGGTGAATGTGGAGGCGTTGAAAGTGAAGTTAGGTATGCAAAAGAGAGAGGAGATCAGTTATTCTGTGTTTCCTTTGTTGCTGGAGTTTGTGTCGTTCAGGATGCATGTGCAGGTTCATGAGTTGGGGTATTCGGATATGTCGAAGGTCTACATGTTTCATTGGTCGAAAGAGATGAGTAAATATTAGATTTTGGATTAGTTAGGGTTGGGTGGAGAATATTCTGTGTTGGAATGCAAGGTGGAGATCTTATGAATGTTGGGTTTTTTTTGTATAAAACGATTAGTTTTGCACTTTGAATTTTTTATTGTGCAGATTACTTTGTAATTTCTCTCATAAAATTTTTAATTTGGCAGATTGGTTTATTGTTTCGCTGGAATTTTTAGGTTCAACAGAAAAGTTTAGTTTCGCTAGAAAATTGACAGTTTTGCCAGAATTTGAAGTTTCGCTGGAAAAATGAGCAAAACTGCTAGTTTCGGCTATAATTTAGCCGGAAACATTGAAATTTTGTAGAATGATGCTAGTTACGCTTGATGAATATGTTAAAGCTCGAAGAACACTGCAGGATATAGTTACAACACAAGTAACCAAGTGTAACTGTTATAGTTACAACACAACAACACAAAGAGGAGACTAACTAAACTTTAATCAAATAGTAAACTGGATTAACCAAGTGTTGAGATGCTAAGAACACAAGTAATGCAAGAGACAGAACACAAAGAACACAAGTATTTGGTTTTCAAGAATGCAGTATATTGCCTACTCTATGTTCTATTACAAGTGGTACAAAAGCATATTCGAAAGATACAAGAGCATGACATACTTATACTACATCCTACAACCAGCTATAATTTGAAAGCCAGCTGGATACAATTGACTAGACATAAACAAAATCAATTGTAGAGTCAAAAGGCAGATTGCCTTTTGACTTGTGACTATGACATACCATAGCTCACATCTTTATCTATTACAAAAAGGATAAAGTACATACAGTAGAAAGTTACAAACTCAAGACCTCAATGTACATTTACCAAAAGCATGGACCTTTTCACCAACTCATGTATGTTGGTGACTTGCAGAGGTGCAGCAGAAAGGTGTCCAGCTTTATGGAACAGTACATCCGATAAAGCATGTTACTAAAAGACTTCAGAAGAAATCTGTCTTCATGAGTTGAAGCTTCGGAAGACTTTGTCTTTGAGGCATCGAAAGAGTTCATATTTGGATTCAGAATATATTGGTCCTGGCTTCGGAAGATTTCACACTTAGAGTATTTTCTGTTTTATATGTGAAACTTCCTAAGCTTCTTCTTTAATGTACTTGTGCATCATGCAGGAAAGACTTAAGATGTTTAGGTTGCATCAGCCTCTTCATTAATCTCTACAAACTACCCCTAGGCTGATGCTACCAAAACAATTTGAAAACTTCAGATATTTACAGTCCTCATTAAGATGATTACCATTCCTTTCTTCATAAGATGATCAAGATTCTTCAGGCTGTCAAAGTGTCTTCTCATGTCAAAGAGGTCATGCAGAGGCAAGTGAAACATATCTTGCCATGTATAGATGTCTTCAATGCCTTGATCTCTAATAACATGCCATCTTTCTGGATTTGTGGTGTGTGTCCAAGACAAGATGGATCTTCCTGATACTAGAGGAGCTGTTTGAATTGGAGTTGATGTAGCATCCTCTGGATGCACATCCTCAGGCTGTTCTGATTCATCCTGAGGTATAGAAGACGGTGCAGTCTTCTTCTTCTTTGGCTTTGGTTTAGAAGCCATCCTCTTCTTTCTCTTACCAGATTTTAACTAAGAAGACTGGCCTGCAGCACCAGATTGATCTTCATTGTCTATCTCAGTTGGGACTTCCTCTCTCTCAAGTTCAGATGGAGAGGGAGGTTGACCATGCTGTGAATCAGAAGACGAAGCTTGCTAAGCATTAGCAGGAGGTCCGGGTTGTGTTGTCTCTGGTTGTTCAACCTTCACCTCCATTTCAGGTGGAGCCTGACTTGGAGTGGAGTGTAAGTCAGAGAGCTCTCCACTCTTAATCTTCTGCTTGATTACCCTGATATGTTCATCCATAGTTGATAGAGACATGGGTCCAAGTCTCCTTCCGAAGAATCCATACAGCTTAAAGAAGCTCATCATCTCTGCCTATCATCAGACTTCTTCATGCTCTTTTGGATGATGGCTCTTGATTTTCAGCTTCTTCCCTTAGCTTCTTCTTGGTTGTCTTTCTTTCCTTCACTCACTCAAGCTCATGTTGTTTTAAGTACTCAAACTCAATACAGTCATAAGGCAAGGGAAGAAGTGCATCTTCCTGATAGAGGCCTGTGGCACTCAGGTCGTTAATCATCTTGATTATGTCTACTTCTTTATCTACCTGAGGTTCTTATTGAACCACATCCTCTTCTTCAGGACTTTCTTGAACTGGGGAGAGGGTAGGCATACCTTTGTCTGGTATTTTTCTTCTTATCTCTTCTTTGACTTGTATTAGGAGTTCTGCATCTTCTGCCTCCTTCTTCTCTCTTGACCTTTTCAGGTCAACCAGTTCATTCAACTCATCCAAGGGAAGAGAAATGACACTATCAATGTCATAGTTCCTAGTGTGCAAATAATTAATCCTCACTGCCCTTAACTCATCATTCTGAGTATCTGGTCTGGGGCAGCCCTGATTGCAGACTCCATGAGTCTTAGAGACTCAGCAGAGGAACTTTCTTCCCTTAGCCTCCTTTTCCTCTCTCTCCTCCTCCTCAATCTCCTCAGATGTCAGGGTGGAGAGAGCTTTGGCCTTCATTGCTTGTTGCAGCATCTGAGCTTAGGCCAGAGAGAGGTTGAGAAGCACCTTCACCAGTAGGTGTCTCAGAAGGAATATGGATCTCTGCTATAGTTAGAGATGATGAGACAAGGCTCTCAGGTTCTGTCACTGGGCCTTGAGTCAAGGTTTCCCCTATGAAGCTAATCTTAGGGTCTGGCTCAACATCCATTTGACTGATGACATTACCTGATTGCCTAAGTCTCCTTCTTAAGCTGAACTCTGCAGTGATCCTGTCTTGGATTCTTTTAGCCAGTATGTCATCTTGTCTTGATTGGCTTGGGTTGACAAGTCACATGTTGACTAGATCCAGACCTTCATAGTAGTCCAAGGTCTGAAAATTGAAGACTTCTTGCTGTCCTTGAACCCTTATGATGATTAGGGCCTTCCTGTTGTTGTTATACCTCCACCCAATGATGTGATTGGAAGATGGTGAAGGTGACATAGCCCTTGGTATCCCATCCTCAAACAGACTCTGTATGAAGGAGTCTGTGTAGTCCACATCAATGTGAACTAGAGAAGGTTGCCGAGAATGCACAGTTGCAAGTGAGGATGGTGAGTCCTTAATGTCCATTCTCTCTAAAGAACTCCGAGATTCTGTGGTTGTAATGACTTTCTCCCCCTTTTTGGTAGCATCACCCACTTGCATAGGCGAGCTGGAAGATAGGTCAATCACATCCACAGAGGGAGAGGTTTCTTGCAAATCCATCTTGTACATTTTTCCTTTCCTGGGGGCTCTAAGCAGGATATGCTCATGAGGAATGACCACGCCAGGCTTAAGAACAATGCACTCATGCTCAGTAAAGAGCATATTATGACTCTGATCACAAAATTGAGATACACTCAGAAGATTGTATCCAAGCTCCTTAACAAAGTTTACCTTTTCTATGTTGAGCTTACCATTTGTGACCCTGCCCCTTCCAGAAATATAACCACCTTCATCTCCTCCAAAAGCAATTGGTCCTCCATCAATCCTTTCAAAGATCGGGAGTAGTGACGTACTACCTGTCATGTGCCTGGAACAGCCACTCTTATGATCCAGACATTTCTGTCTGTTTTCAGCTGTCCCTGCACAAAGAGAATGATTAGTTACATTTGGAAACCCAAGCCTTGCTTGTCTTGGGCTCATTTACAGAAGGTAATTCAATAGTAATAGATCCTATGGTTGTGCTAAGAGGATCTTGAGCTGTTGTGGATGGAGAAATATAAGTCACTTGGTCTTTCTTAGACATCCACACCACCTTTGGAGTCTTGGACTTGACCTTCAAAGCTTTAGAAGCTTTTGGAACTTCAGAAGTTTTGATGACTGAACCTTCGGAAGATTCTGCAGACAATGCGGCAGACTTCAGTGCTTCGGAAGACTCCTTTCTTCCAAGACCAAATTTTCATCCGAATGGAATTTTCCACTTCCCTTCTTGTTAGATTTTGAGCTTCGGAAGGAAACAGGTTTTCCTTCCGAAGCTTGAATCTTCTTAGAACTCTTTGAAGCCTTTGTTTTTGTCATATGGACAGTACCTTTAGGATTGAAGGGACAATCCTTGGCAATGTGAGTGGTACTTTCACACATGACATAATTCATCTTCTTCTTCACAAGAGCCTTTTCTTTGGATTAGGACTGTCTTTGGTCACATCCCTTCTCCACTATCATCTTTGCAGATGATGAGACAATCCTCTTGGGCTGAGGATTGTGCTTGAAGTTTGATGGTCCAGGCTATGCAGTAGTGGTACACAGCAGATTAGTCTTCTTCTTGCTGCTGAGATGAGTTGAACAAGAACAAGAACTCTTAGCAGAAGAGTTTTGGTTGATGTCTTTAGTCCCTACCACTTTAAACGATGCAGAGATAAAAACTTGTTTCTGCTTAGAGTCAAAAGGAGTCTTGATCTCTTGAGCCTTCATTGCCTTTCTTTTGCTCTTTCTCATCAAGTTCTTTTTCGCAGAATTGGTCATCACAGTCTTCTTTTTCTCCTCAGAAGGATAGTGGCCCTTCTTGGAATCATCCTCTTCACTCTTCTCAGAGGAATTCTTCACTATCCTCTTCACTCTTCTCAGAGGAATTCTTCACTATCTCTTCTTCATCCTGTTCACTCATAGGATCTATGAGAGGAAGCTCATCTTCACAAGTTCCACACCTAGGAGATCTTACTGACAAGATCGTGTGTGGAGGAGCTAACTCATTCGATCCTAGTCCCTGCCAGTTTTGATAGCACACTTTGTTGTGCACGGATGAGGATATCATAGTCTTGAAGGTCTCTTATTCAAGAAGACTCTTTTTTGCCCTGGATTTGCTGATCACAAGCTCAGCCTGGCACTTAATTAACTTGGTTATGAGATCTTTGATTTGAGTACTAAAATTTGTGTGTTCATGTTTTAGAACTAAATGGCAAAGTGGCCCAAATGAAGGATCGTTGAAGGGTGATAGTTACAACACAACAACACAAAGAGGAGACTAACTAAAATTTAATAAAATAGTAAACTAGATTAACCAAGTGTTGAGATGCTAAGAACACAAGTAATGTAAGAGACAGAACACAAAGAACACAAGTATTTGATTTTCAAGAATGCAGTATATTGCCTTCTCTATGGTCTACTACAAGTGTTAAAAAAACATATTCGAAAGATACAAGAACATGAGATACTTATACTACATCCTACAACCGGCTATACTTTAAAAGCTAACCGGATACAATTTACTAGACACAAACAAAATCAATTGTAGAGTCAAAAGGCAGATTGCCTTTTGACTTGTGACTATGACATGCCATAGCTCACATCCTTATCTATTACAAAAGTATAAAGTACAGAAACTAGAAAGTTACAGACTCAAGACCTTAATGTACAGTTACCAAAAGCATGGACCTTTTCACCAACTCATGTAAGTTGGTGACTTGCAGAGGTGCAGCGGAAAGGTGTCCAGCTTTATGGAACAGTACATAAGATAAAGCATGTTACTAAAAGTCTTCAGAAGAAATCTGTCTTCATGAGTTGAAGCTTCGGAAGACTTTGCCTCTAAGGCTTCGGAAGACTTCATATTTGGCTTCGAAAGATATTGCTCTTGGCTTCGGAAGATTTCACACTTAGAGTATTTTCTATTTTATGTGTGAAACTTCCTAAGCTTCTTCTTTAATGTACTTGTGCAGCATGCAGGAAAGACTTAAGATGTTTAGGTTGCATCAGCCTCTTCATTAATCTCTAGAAACACCAACAACACACATTCTAGTGTGTGTGTGAGAAAATATCAAATCTGAAGATTTTCTTTGGTTTTTCTTGTATAAAAGATGATGTAGATTTAGTATGTGTTGTATGTGATTCATATCTGATGAATTGATTATGTTTTTGATGAAATTTGAAATTCAAATCTAGTTTCTCCCTCTAGAAATCCACTTTCTCTCTCTAAACTTTGATGAACATCTTCAATATTTATTCAAATCATCGGTAAATTTGATCTAAAATGGCTCTGATACCAAATTGTTAACCCAAGTTCAACATACTTGAAACAAATCATTAAGATCATAGATAAAACTAAGATGAACACAACAAAATCCCATTTGATCATCAATTTGATTGCAAATGATATATTTACAAAAAAATCCCCAATCAGTTGGTCATCCAACCATTAGTCAACTCTAATTACAATTAACCTATTTATAGTCTAGACTAACTTTTACTATTTATATTTATCCGCTAGGCTATTAAACTTGACTAAAACATGACTAAAACAAAGTAAAATATATATTTTTCACATAAAATATAATTATTACAATAACATTTGACTTTTGTTGGCTTTGATTGAGACGTTGACTTTCACTATGTTGATAATATAGACTATCTTGTACAGCTCCAACAGTTTGGGGTATAGCATATGACATTGGTCTAGATGAAAGTGAAAGATAATGATGAAAGTACAAAATGCACCTTATGTATGAAACGAACGATGATCAAAGATAATAATTATTGTTTTCTATGTGTGTGTATCATGTATGATCACATGCGAAAGTAAAGGAATGTTTAAAAAAAGTAAAGTATACTATCTACTAAAATTAGAACTTACTCAGCGTCACTGACTTTTGTATGCCTAATAGTTGGCCGGTAGTTGTTGATCTTGAGGAGATGGGAGCATGGATGCATAAGTTACTCGAGATGATCCGAGGTTGACTCCAACATTTTGTTAATGATTTGGTACTTAATTCAATGTTTGGAATGTAAAGAATGATGTGTCGATTTGACACCATTTTTGGTATTAATTAAAGGTTATTTATAACCGCTACAAATGGTATATTTTAAATGTTTTAAGCTTGGAAAGACCAACCAGTAAGCGTCTCATGAATAGGGCCTTACAATATAATACAAAACAAGAAAAAATTAAACAAGATCCTATTACATAATATCTAAGCTATAATAAACTATAACTAAACAAAAACAAATGGCAAGGTGAATACCACCGTATTCTTGATCATCAATACTCCTCCTGAGGGGGTATTCACCTACCGGGTCTTCAGGATGAGCTCCAACCTTTACTTGCTCCATCTTCCTAGCCAAATCTCTAACTTCTGCCTCCAGATCCTTAAGTTCCTGCATGCACTTTTTGAGTTTCTTAATCTTCGATGTCACCCCCAAGCATTGTTTTCTACTCTCTCAAATAAACTAGCATCAGTCTTCATCTCTTCTCCAGCCCCATACATAATTGTTTGTCACATAGTACCTTCAGATCATTATCACTGAATGGGAATACACCAATATGACAGGTTCAAATGGATCTATCTGTGTTTGTCAGAATGTAATCAACACAAACAAATATCAAAAGAATTCATAGAGTTTCAATTGATATTAATATGGATTACAATGTGCAAAATGAGAGAACTAACAACAGTGTGTGAAAAGTCTATCAAGGAGTCTTTCCAATGTCTATTCAATGTCTACCCTACACAAAAACAAGTAATCCAATTTATACTAATAACAAAAAAGGAGCATATATTTACATAATAAGTCCCTACACTATGACAAAAACTAATATAAGGACTAAAATGCTAATCTTTCTAGGGTTCCAACAATACTCCCCCGAAGATTTGCATTAGTCTTCAACAAAGGAAATCTTCTAGTTCTTCTTTGATCTTGAACATTGGCTTCTCTTTATACAACTCCAGTTCCCGAATAGCCTTCTTGATTGATGATTTGAACTTTTCTGCCAGAATCCCTTGCTCGGGCTTTGAATGTTAAGTTTTATCTCCATTGTCTCCATCACCAAGAGAGTTTCTGTAACATCCGCAAATTTTCAAATTCCCGAATTCATTTTAAATTTTCTTATGATATAAATTTTAATATTTAAAACTTTTATTATTTATTTTATTGAATCAAGCACGTTAAATATGCAATTTAAGCAATACTGAAAAATGTTTAATTCATTTTATCATTTAAACAAAGAATAACAATTTATTTATTTTATAAACAAATATTTTCATAAAAATATAAATCTTTATTTATCATTTTAAAATAAATAACTAAATGGAAGAGACTTATTAAAACTTATAAAGTTACAAAACAGAATTTTAATAAACTTATAAAGTTACAAGTCTTATAAAAGTTATAAAGATTTTATAAGAAAATAAATTTTAATTATTCTTTTACGTGTTTTTTTATTTAATCTTATATTTATTTCAAAATCATAACCCCCTTTTAAAAGACCTATAAATCACCATTAATACCATTCATAACCTCGAGTATAAAAGCAAGGCTTAGGCCTCACTTTTTATTTGCTCATTCTCTAAAAATCTCACTATCATATCTTTCTTTCATCCATTGGTTATTATCAATTTGAAGAATTTTATTTTACAAGAAATTTCAAGAATTCTTAATACTAAGGTAATCTTTTGTTGCTCTTATATTATACATTTTAATCATCCTAACATTCCATTATTCTCATGACTTTATGTTCTTACTATTATTCTTTCTTCTACTTAATCTCTTTTTTAATTTTAATGATCATCATTTCATCGTTAACATTATAATGATCATTAACATTTTAATAATCACTAACCTTATAACAATCACTAACATTCCTAAATCAAGCTAACAACACACTAACATAAACAAAGAATCTCGTTTGCATATGGACGGCTATGCCGCCACATTCAGTTATTCCACAAGAGTATTGTTCTAAATGATGTCTATGCCAAAGTATTAGAATATTTTTATAACTCAAATGAAGACTAAAATACCATATATTGACATAATAAATTGTTCTAACCCGTTTCATGTTTTAATGATTTTAAAAGTGCACATAATATAATCTTACTTTAACGGACTATAACTTGATCATAACAAAATAAATTTGAGTAAACTCAGACTCCAATGTTAAGCTCTTTGAATTACCTTTTCAACAAGAGTTTATACATCTTCAAATTCAATCGGACGACTTAACAATAGCCTTCACAAGATAAGTGCGCATTTCCGCACCTTCGGTCTTGTGCTAATTGTTTGACCTATTTAAAGACCTTTTCATAAAATTGTTTCTGAAAGAAAGTTGTCCAGAAGAATTTGAACTAATCATGTATAAATTTTTATAATTTATGAAATCGTTTTCTATTTTTAAAACCTATTTAAACACATACCAAACATTCTGTCCAAAATCTAAAATTGATGCGATAATCCTTTTTCAATCTACCTTTCATTTTTAGCATTCTTTAAACATCCTAATTTCTTGTAATGAATTCCAACCTCATCTTATTTTTATTTTTATCATTTAGGACATCACCTTGACTCTTGACATTCAAGTTTTCTTATGTACTCTACAACCACTACTATACTTGTGAGTTTTCCATGTGAGTATTTCTATACCCCTTTTTTATATTTTCACACTTTAGGGTGAAACATGTTACCTTATACTCGTTGTACTTCTAAAAAGTTTGATTATTGTAAATTTATGGCAATTCACTTGTATGTTGTGGTTAGTTGATCTTTGTAGCTACCATGTAATGTCGATTATATGTACAATCAATAACTATTGCTAGCATGGCGACGTCATAGATCTATGGGCCTGACAAGCCTGCTTGGTTGATCCAAGTACACTTAGATAATCGTATATACTTGTAAATGTTTAAGACTTGTAAAATTGTCAAGGTTTGATTGTGCATTCTGTCTTACATCCCTAGTTACTTGGTTCACTAATCTATGACATGAATTGCCATCTTTTATATATTTATGTATTGAAAACTATGGAAATCTCACTAACATTATTGTTGACCCTTTTAAGGTTCCATTCCCGGGAAGCCACACAGTTGGTTAATCATAGCATAAAATCAGTTTAATAACAAAACATTGCACAGGAAATAATTAGACATTCATTTAAAACTTAGAAACCATGTCGTACTCATACATTTGCCTTTTAATTAAAAACAAAACATATTACTTGTTCTTAAATTACAATAAAGATTTCATAAACTACAATGCCATCCATAGTTCCCCAAGTAGCTCTGTGGTGCCATCCTCAGCATCAACACTTACGTGCCAACTATTATGCATAAAAGTCAACTTTGCTGAGTGAGTTCTCGTTTTAGGTAAATAAGAAAATATAACTTTATCCTTCATATAATGTCCACAAATACATAATACATAACATTTCATCATAATAAGCATGTTCATTATCTTTCATTCCTTCATATCTTTCACTTCATCATAAACGAGATTGCACAAAGCAAGAGCTCCATGTTGATCGACAACGAATGCCGATCCTTGTCGGACACATTTTTCATGGTAGCTAACCCCTGACAGTTGATGAACACTGCAAGGCACATAACTCGCTCATGAATACGGATCAATCATCATACATCAGACTTACCTAAGTGAAGTCTATCATAGTGCTTGCAAGACATTTCAACATCAAACAGGCCCGGGGGTAACATTCATTATGTTCCACTTCTTATTATTATCATCTTTCACTTTAATATATAATACTTAACTTAACAAGTACAAAACATGGCAAGTAGAAGTCATCCTAAAACAAAATTGACCCTCCGCGGGATAGCGGAGGTTCGGGGGCGGCAGCCCCTCACAGCGGGGTCCTAAGGGGCAACACCCCTAGCTGGGCCCGGGCTGACCTGGCATGCATAATAACATACATAATAACCCCAAAACATGGAAAACTTATAAATCTATATAAGCTTTTTGTTAATACATATCCTTAAACTTATTTTTAAACTTTTATATAACACATTTCCTTATAGAAAAATCTATCTTTCTGTTAATACCTCATAAAATCTCCGTCATTTAAAAAACATATATTTAACACTTAAGGGGGTTAATTTCTACCTAAATTCGCTGCTAATTTCGCTACAAAATCAGCAGTTTCGCTGCCAGTTTCGCTGCTAGTGTCGCTGCCACCTTCGCTGGCAGTTTCGCTGCCAGTTTCGCTGCCAGTTTCGCTGCCAGTTTCGCTGCCAGTTTCGCTGCCAGTTTCGCTGCCAGTTTCGCTGCCAGTTTCGCTGCCAGTTTCGCTGCCCGTTTCGCTGCCCGTTCGCTGCCCGTTTCGCTGCCCGTTTCGCTGCCCGTTTCGCTGCCCGTTTCGCTGCCCGTTTCGCTGCCCGTTTCGCTGCCCGTTTCGCTGCCCGTTTCGCTGCCCGTTTCGCTGCCAGTTTCGCCAAACTTTCATTGGATAACCTTTGTTATGTCTAGGATGAGTAGATCTAGTCTATTATGTATAGGCTTAGTACTTGAATTAATATCTATAATGAATGTTTGGAATTCATTATCGTGTATGCATTAAATGTATAGGTTAACCCATTATATGTGTGTTGATTTATGTATGGTTGCACGTACAAACATATACATGGTCAATTTATGAAATTGACCAAGTGTAAGAAACATCTACGGATGAACATTTTGTTCTTCCATAGATATGTTTCTTAGAAGTAACATTACATGTGAAGATCCTCTACGGGTGAACAACCAGAACTGAAGAAGAAGTTTGCTTCAAAAGTACAAGATTCCTACGGAAGAACAAATCAGCTTCGGAAAAACAAGATTCCTACGGAAGAACAAAACAACTACGGAAGAACAAGACTTCTACGGAAGAACAAATTCCTACGGAAGACACTATTCCTGCGGAGTCCAAACAATTGTAT